>JAYEPQ010000008.1:40440163-40895163 GCA_036321105.1 Dracaena cambodiana | reverse complement strand
AACGATGAAGTGTAATTTTCTCATGTGCCTATAAATTATTCAGTAAAAAAATCATAGGTTCATTCTCTATTCCAAAAGGTTGGTATATAGACGCACATCGAGTTAGGGGAGTTTCCAAAGGGCACACTATTTTTCCTAGTGAGCATGGGATTTTTCTTAGTGGGCACGCTAAAAATGATCAAATTACCCTTCATTCTCTCTCTCATTCTCTCCCCCTTACCGTAAAACCCAACTCTCCAACTCTTCCTTCCTAAATTTTTCTCTCCTCCTCTCTAGAACCGGCTACTATAGACCTTTCCCCAAACACAACACTCTCTAAGTGTTGCCGATACTGCTCAAGATCCACTCCGATAGCCCGCGCGTCGCCACTGTTGCAGGTTGAAGGAGAGAGAGAAGAATTGAGGTTGAAGAAGATGGTAAGATGGTCTAAATTTTTTAGAGGCAATTTTGTTATAAAGGGAAAGTTTTAAAATGGGCTCACTAGGAAAATGGTGTGCGCCTTTGGAAACTCCCTCCGGTTAGGGCTCACTGAATCGAGTCTTACAATAAAACAAGTCATGACTCCACCCTCCTCGTAAGTGTTTCTATTTTTTTTGTTTTTTAATTTTTTAAGATAATCTTACCAATTAGTCTCAATATAAAATTAATAGGAATCTATTATTATATACCAGTACGCCACGTGGCCAAAGGTTAGAGCCAAACCAACCCCTTTTTCAGGTTTCCGTCTATCACATTGGATCCATTGCGTTCTCAGAGTAATTTCCAAAAATAATTGTAAAAAAATTTTAAAAAAATTCCATAGATCAATCATGAAGGAAACAGATTTCCAATCATGAGTAATCCCAACTTGGTACGTCGAGATTTGGCCTAAATATTAAATCCGCACTTGTCAAGTCCAGGTATATTACTAGATCAGTCCAGCTAAAATAAGTCCGAATTATATAACAACTCATTGATTCATAAAAAAAAAAATGCCAATCATAATTTTTGATGAATGTAGGCTATAATAATAATTATATGAAAAAAAATTTCTATTTCATATTAAAATTATTTATGTAAGAAGGAATATTTTTAAAAGAAATAGTCATAATTTATTAACTTGCTATTTTTTATACCACCAACAAGTAAAAATATGAAAAAATAATAGTTTAGTAATGTATTCTACTAGTAACTGAATTAAATTAGATAATAACTAATAACTTTTTAAAAACTTAAAAAAAATATAGATATTACTAATAATGAATCAGTATTTAACAAGTCCGTATTCTTAAAATTTCAAATGAGAGTCGGCAAGTCCATTTTGTTTTTGAGTGGAAAATTTTTCATCCAAGATTTATGGAATTTTTTTATCTTTTAATAAGATATTTTGGAAAATCACTCTTACGATGTCGACTTTATAAGCCAAAGTTACAAGTTGGCTCCTCTCGCTCGTGCATACAAGGTTCAAAACAAATGAGGCTAATAAACCCCGCTACCTTGGCCTGAACCGGACAGCCTCTTCGCTTTGAATTGCACCGAGCTCAAAATCATTTATTTATATATAAATTAGTTACACTCAGATTTTATAGTACAAAAATATATAATTTATCATTCTTAAAATTTAAAATGCTCATTTAAATTTTTTGAATCATAAACCTGAGTGTAATTAAAATACAAT
The DNA here is from genome assembly GCA_036321105.1 of Dracaena cambodiana. Taxonomy (NCBI): domain Eukaryota; kingdom Viridiplantae; phylum Streptophyta; class Magnoliopsida; order Asparagales; family Asparagaceae; genus Dracaena; species Dracaena cambodiana. The sequence goes on along the minus strand of JAYEPQ010000008.1, from coordinate 40,893,506 downwards.
AACTTAGATAATTTAAGAGTCCAAATGAGATTTTAAACTTTAGATTGATAAATTATTTATCCTCCATATTACACGGCGTCTGAATATAATTAACCCTTCATTTATTTATTTTTAACTTCAATCATCTCCATCCATCAGGGAATTTCTAGAGGGGCACACTATTTTTCTTAACTTTTCCTAATGAGCATATCCTCTATTTTGAAAAGAGAGAATATTTTCTAGTAAACATATCAATAATTCCCAAATATAAGCTTTAATTTTTGTAATTATTTACCGAAACAAGTAAGCATTCAAAAGGAATTGGGTTTGGATTATGCAATCGGATTTTTTCCAAGCTTTTCTCTGCCATTCGTGCAGCAAAAGATGCTAGCGCTGGGAGTGTGAAAGAATGGTAGTTTTCACCATAAAGGGAAGGTTTTAAGTGGGCTCACGGGAAAAAAGGTGTGCCCATATAGAAATTCCCATCGATCGTAGGAAGAAGTTCCATTTTCTCTCAAACCCTAATTTGAGGTTTTTTTTTTTTTTCTTTTTTTTTTTTTATTTCTTGAATTGGTGTGATTTAGGCAGGAGGATATAGATTGCTTAGAAATTTTGTTATTGTTCTCCTGTGACGGGGCAATATAGGGTATAGGGATGGAATCGTCGAAGGAATCTCAAGGGTTGGGTCGAAATCTTTACTCGCCCACCGAACTCTATAGCTGGGGTTTATTGAAGGTCTCGGATCTCCACACGCTCTACTAGGAGCAGTCTGGGAATCCAAATGGCCATGTAAGTTCATTGGATTTTGTTTGATGAAAGCTTAATTTTATTTTATTTTAATGCAGTTGATTTAGAATGTGAATTTCAAAGTTGGTCCCTTTTTTCCTGGAAATTGTTTGGGAATTATTCTAATTCATTATTTAGCGACAAATTGGAGTTTTTTGGAATTTTTTCAGATCATCCAAGTTCATGTAATGTCAGTTGTGGAACACTGGGTGTTTGCCCCCTTAAGTTGGGATAGAATCAGACTGCTATAGTGATTATCAAGGTTTTAAATGTTGAAATCAGACTGCTATTGGACGATGCTATTGAAAATTGTAATATTGGACATATCGTATCTGCCATATCAGAGATGTTGATAGTGCACCGGCCACATCGGCAATATATATATATATATATATATATATATATAGAGAGAGAGAGAGAGAGAGAGAGTGAGTGGAAAATTCACCGGTGGTGAAGGGAGTTCCTTCACTAGTGCTTAAGTGGCCCAATAAAATAATTATATGTGGCGCCATTCAAGATAACAAACAAAAGAACTCGCTTAACCGCTCATTGAGTGGCGCCATGTGTAATTATTTTATTGGGCCACCTAAGCACTAGTGAAGGAACTTCCTTCACTGCCAGTGAATTTTCTGTTTCCTATATATATATATATATATACCGATATTATAAAGTCTATATTATATTTGATTCCTCAAAATTTGATATGATATTACAATTCATTTAGTATCAACCGATAATGAGAACCTTGGTTATTATCAATTGAATTTCTCAAGTGCTTATTTCACAGCTTTACTCAAGTGGTTGAAGGCTAACTTGAAGGTCATAATTCTGGTTAAAATTTCACTGTAATTTTTATCAATTGATATACACACATAATTAGATTAAAGAATATTAAAGTTCCAGTAATATTTAATTATCATTATATTTTCTACTTAATGTTGTATAGGGTTCTAATACTAAGTTTTTTCTCCAATATCCATGCTTGATCAGATGTTTTGGCATGCATGCATATGGATGCTTGAAAGTGTATATGTGTGTGCATGTGTGCCCTCAAGTAGGTGGACATTCTACATGTATGTATATTTATATGGGGCTACTTCTGAAAATAAGTATTATAAGAACTCTATCACCGGCGATCCAGTGGATGATTCATACTGGTCATCTAGATTTCTACATCTAATTAGTTTGAGAATTAGAAGTCATCTATAGTATTGACAGTCACTTGTGATTTACCTGAGTTTGGCTTGAGTAGTGGGCTGTGTTATAGTTTTGTTTTGGATTCAGTAAGGCTCACATACCTGACCCAAATATTTGGGTTTGATTCTAGCCATCAGGATTATTCTGTCAATCTGGCCTTTCTATGAGAAATTTGTTTATCTACCCCCTGCATGAGGGCACACTAAAGTAAGTTAAATAACTCTTCCTAGCGAAGCTTGTAAGGATACAGTGTAAGATGTAGAATGTGACAAAGGTTCATCTGTAAGAAGTTGGTGATACTTTTGTTGAGGATAAGAAGGAAAGGCTGATTGAATGGCATATGCAATGGAGGCAAATAAGAAATTTTGTTAGGATGAGCAGTAGAGTTGAAGTCAATGGAGCAACAAATGTTTGAGGCAGGGTTAATTGAACATGAAAGGAGTCCATTAAAAAGAATATAATAGTTTCTATTTTAACTAAGAAGATATGCATTGAGAAACTGAAGAAACGGGTAGCCTATCATATAAGTTTAGAATCAAACTTTGGTACTGTTGTGGCCACGGTCATGCTGTACTTTCTATCTAATTAGTTTAGAGTCCAGGCTGTCCATTTTGGTCACAGTAGCTAGTATTATCCACATATTTACGAAACCATTAACATATGCCTTCTGATTACATCAACAATCTGTTAGTTAAAAAGTAATTCCACATCTATATACTCATTCAAAGGAAAAACAAGAAATATAAATCTATGATGCATTTTGTCTTCATTTGTCATCCATCTTCGCACTGCAAGCTTCTTTTAATATTCTGCAGCGTGCATGACACGAGACTGTTCAAATTCTCCACGGGCTCTATTGTTAGCTTTGCTATAGGCGATGCGTTAGCCAAAAGCTGAAATACTACTGTAAATAGAGATCCGCCTTCAGCAAATCTATCTTCTGTTCTAGATGTGATCACAATAGGCCTGGATGCGATCCCATCAGGTAGTATAGAGAACCCATATGGCAAAATAGCCATATCACTGGAGTTGCAACCACTAAGTACTGATTGCATGCCTTCGGCATTTACATGTGCATAAACTATCATCGACTCATACAAACTTTTACAACTATCTTGCAGAACCCATATTGTATTCCTCTCTGTAGATTTCATTGCCTGCACATATGAGGAATCAAGTCTTAATTATATTATTGAGTTTCATGTCAAAATTTACTAATGTTACAACCTACATGGACTGTTACAGAGTTTCCTCGATCTTTCCCCTTGACTAAGTTTATGATGGTTTGCACAGGACCTCTGGATAGCATGACATCCCACTGCAATGTAAAATAAGAAGATTGTTAGCTTTTCTGACTGATATGAACTGTAACGAAGAGAAGATTACTATATCTTACTTCTATTCTTCGTGACTCATCCCTTAGGAAATCAAAAAGAACTGTAGGAGGAACAGGAAGCCATGTTGAAGAGACTGCACATACGATCACCCCTAGAGGCTCCCCAGGGTCGTTTATGTTCCTCCTAGATGTGAATCGGATGTCATCTCCTGTCCTTGTCGAAACCTTAGTCCATGTGTGGTTTCTCGAAGCACCAATGGCGCTACAAAAGCTTAAACACATCCTTTGGGCCAACCGTAAGATGCTCCTCCTTCCAGCCAAAGTGGAGACTCCTGAGAGATCATAAGTGAGAGATAGCATGATTTTGTACAACTGACAAAGGTAATGAGTGCTTTGGATTCAAGAATTCAACATGGAACCTTAATCTTTTATGTGCTTTGGGGAAAAAAAAAGCCTTCATCTTTTATGCCATTATCTTCTCATTAATATGGTGTATCTTATATTCATCATATATGAATTCAATATGCAATCAAATGGGTCAATTACATTCACCTGATAAAATTGCTTTGGACACTTCATGATACACTAAATCTGTGTACTCGTATGAAAGTGAAGTACGTTGGTTAAAATTAAGGAACGATGGCTGTAATTTTACACACACATACTACTCACCGATAGAGTCCTTGGTTGGAACATTTGTTGCCATGAAGAACACCATTCTCTCGCATTGCAGTTGAAGTGTTGCTATCCAATGCCTTGCACCAAAAGCTAGTCCACTGTTAACAATCATTCGATACATTTTTGGAATTGCATTCTTTTGACATTCCATGTGTTCCACCCAAATAACCTAATTGCATAAAATGATATTAACTTAGAGCAGATATTATCATAGACGAGTAAGCTAAGGCTGCAATATTGATGTATCAAGTAGAGGAAGATGCATGATGAAGTATGAATATACCTTGCAATGGCCATTGCCTTTATCCTCTATCATGCAGCCCGAAGGGTGCTTTCTGAATTTCAGGAGGGCTGCGTCTATGTTCTCCTCGATCTTGTCGATGGAAACATCTAGGATGACCCATCTATCATGGTTTAGCCGCTTGCAATGCCGAAAGAAGTAAAATTGTCTGGTTGGCACCATTGGAGTGAGCATTTGGAGCTCAGCAAACATCTGAATCCATCGATATCAGAACATGCAGTTATTTATGCTTAATTGATCGAAAATCAGATTTGATTGATTACCAGTTGTACCATGCCAGTCCCAGTTTTGCCTTCTCCTTCAGAGATAACTTCAATAGTAGATGCATTGGAGATCATGCAAGGAAATATTTCCTTCCATTGGTTCTACCATGATAGAAAAGGTACTGCATGAGATGAGGAATATACACACATTTGCAGTACTAATGTACACCTATGACGGCTCAACAAAATGTGATTAATTAATACGGAAAACAATGATTGTTTTTACAATGATTAAGCAAGCATAGAATATTATGCATCTCCATCATTGGAAATTTGATAGTTTTTCACTTCTTTTCCAACATTCTTTATTTGTTTAGCCTAAATGTTTGAGGATACTGGTGACGGATAAAGTAGCATGGCAAAATTCAGCTATAAAACAATAAAAATACTTTATTGAGAATTTATGGATCTGAAGTCACATTCCATTTTCGTAGTCAATTTTGTAGAAGAGTGCTCACTGGAGTATAAATAACGTAACAACTTGAACCATAAAAAATGTTGAAGTTGAGCATTCCAGTTCATACCGTATCCATGAAAGCATGTACCAGTCTAGGCATGTCCAAGAAGACCATGCCGGTATCCCTAGATGCCTCGACCAATAAGTTGGCCTCAGTATTTTCTCTAGTAGTCTCAGATGCAAATGCCCGGAGGTATTCATCATAATTTAGTATCTCATGGCCTGTTTCGACGCTTCGAAGCCACAAGGGCTCATGGGCAGTGGCCATCTTTATCAGCTCTTGCAGTGCGAGGTTAACTGTCTCCATAATTTTTGATTTCTCAATGCCAGAGCAGCCAGTGTAGGTAGCCCTGGCAGTCCTGCTGTTCTGGTCAGTGCCCACAGAGCAAGAAGAGCTCGGTGAAGTAGTTCTTTCAGGCAAATTCCTGTATTTTCCGCACAATTTCTCAATCTGCATGTCAAGGTGCAAAATTAGAAGTTAGTAATATGGGAATATGAGGAAAATATGGGGAAAAATTTCAGTATCTGAGTTCTTGTTGTAAAACCTTCCCTATACTTTTCCTGAATGGTTTTAAGTCCTATGAAATTTCAGGACATTTCAGGACATGACAATTCTTTCTTCAAAATAAATGATATCATTTATTTTTAAATGGTGAATATACCGAACTGATGATTCTTGTACCTCTGCTCTCAGTCTTGCATTCTCGAGTCTCAGTTGTTGTTCTTCAACTGTCATTAGAGCATCTTTACTTTCAGTAGCATAGCCACATTTGGGACAACATGCTTTCTTGATAGCCTCTCTGATGCTTCGATTTTCTTCCTGGAGTTTGTCCATCTCTGACTTTAGCAGCAAGTTCTCATGTCGTTCCTGCATCGCCTAGGGTGTCATGTAGCACAACTCTTTCAGTCAATCCTCCCATGAAATTTAAGTGCATCAGATTTCCTCTGTCTAAAGAAAATAACATGTTCGAAAACATTTATATTTAGGATTTAGGATATCCACGTACCTTGATCTGTGTCCTTCGATTTTGGAACCAAAACTTGACTTGCCTAGGAGAGAGGCCCAACTGCTCGCTCAACTGCTGTCTTTGCTTCTCATCAGGATGTGGTGACTCCTTGAATAACCTGTGAGAACTTTTATGTAGCAATGACTAACCAGACAAGTTCTCAACTCTGATAGACTTTCCTTCTACTTTGTCGTACAAATAACCTGGATCTCTAGGACTAATTAGAATACTGATCAAATTATGTTTTGGAAATTTGTAGCATCTGGTAAATATTGCTTGATTCTATAGTCGTAGCACTCCCTAACTCATAATTTGTAATGACATGCGTAACTTTAAGGAGTTGGCTATATTTCTAAGGATATTATTTTTTGAGCCATATTTCTAAGGCTATTATTGCGGCTTTGTTGTATTGTAACTCTGGAATCTTGGTTGAGTTATAACCTGATTTCTTATATTTGTATGTTTATATCTATTGAAATTATATAACTATATTATTTATGAGATCAATTTATAAAATTTTAATTATGCAAAATATTTACAAAATTTTGGTTGATAAAGGTTAACTATATTGAAGGTCATAATTCCCATAATTTCATGTGGTATGGCCAAATTACAGGTTTGGAGTTTCAAAATAGACATCCTCCTTATAATTAGCTCCTAGGGTTTGTTTTGTTCATTGGAAGTGAAAATTGAGAAGTCTTTTGAGTTTGATAATGTTGGAATTACAAATCATTATTTAAGGTATTAACTTCAATTTTCAAATCCCAATTCCTGCTTGGTATATGTATTGGGGATTAAGCTAATTACTAGGTTGAATGATCAGATTGCCTATCTAGAAATTGGATGAATTCCAACTCCGCAGAAATTATGAATTGCAAATGCCAACATAAACTAATTTTCACCAATTACAGCAAACTAAGCAGTTGAAAATCCTAAACTTCCAGTTAAACCAAACTATCATTTTATCACATTCTAGTTATTTACGGACGTGCTTTTCCCATGTTTATTCTTACCATGATTGTGCCATATACTTGTATATCACGGTATGAATTTAGTGATTTCATGAATTATTTGATTTTATTTTTACTTTGATTTGATTTACTAACTATTTTAGATAAGAAGATAATTCTGAAATCGTGAAGCCATTATTATTATTATTATTATTATTATTATTATTATTATTATTGTTATTATTTTTTAGGCATTTAACCTTAGTGGCTAATCGCAGTAGGATGTGCTCTCCTGTTTGGCCATATTTTTCTTCTTATGACATTTATAGATGCTTGGGATTTCTATCTTATGGGTTAAATACAATAATTCAGAAATCATAATTTGAACAAAATTAATTTTTGTGGATATCATACTACCCTTTTCGCCCCAAAAGAAACACAAACTTTTGGACAAATTACTACTTATTAATGCAGAAACTAAGTAACGTTTACCTTCTCCATTAGCTAGATGCAAAAAACTATAATAAGCTAATATTACGTTAAAATTTTTGAATGAGGCACCAAAGGAGCAGTTTGTTCTATTAGAAGAAAGTACAACTTACGCTTCCATTTCTTTAATCTGTTGAGCTGTGTGCCTGTGATACTTCTTCCTCTTCTTCCTCTTCTTATTGCTATCACCGGCATCCTCATCCTCTTCTTCACCCTGGCCTTCAGTGTCTCCATCCTCGTGTGATCTTCCTAATGGTCCAGTATTCTTGCAACTGGCCTCCACCGTCTCCCCTCTACCTCCACTCTCTTCCTCCCCTTCCTCCACCTGCTCTGTAGCTGCGGTGTTCTTAAACACACCCGCCTAGTAAAAACAAGTAGAAAACTAGTAATCATAGTTATGACAGTAACAGCCGAGAACTTAAATATAGCTAAAACACAAGCAATTTTAAGGTTTTTACTAACGAGCGAGAGGGAGAGTGCTGGAGATGGAAAGTAGTCTTTGGCTCTAGATTTCCCCATATCTATTGTTGCTTGGATCTCTGCTCCTTGTGAGAACTTGAAGAGACATAATATTCTGGAAAAGGGTTATACATGGAGAGAACATGTGCAATAAAGGATATAAAACAAAGGAAGGGATGGAGATAAGGAGTTCTAAGGCCGTTAGGTATTGAAAGTTAGTTATTTATGGTGCAGAGAGTGCATATTTACCTGCTAGGCAACACAACCAGCATAAGTTAACCGGATTGTGCTGAAAGCCCAAGCTGGCGTTTGAAATTTGAAGAAACCCTCAACTGCTTCAACTGTCATTTTTATCATTTCTGAATACAGCTAATATATTTATTCATATATTGCTATAAACGTTAGTACTATCAGCTGAACTTCCTTGAGTGAATATCTTCTGATAGTAACTTGCTTACCTGGTAAATCGATGACTTGGAATGTTTAGCAAGAGTTAGCCCATTGTGAAGTACCTTGACATTAAGCATCAATCAAGTGTTTCAATTATCCATCGAACCCTGTATAGATTTGATCCGCCATAGATTTAGTTTAAGAATTTCCGTTATCAGTCTTTAAGTGTCGTACACGAATGAATTGCTACATGGAATGTTGTTGTTCAAAGAATAACAGGTAAGAATGGTTGTTCAGTAGACAAAATGTTCTTTTTTCTTTCTCAGGTTTGAGATTAACCTATTTTTCTGATGTTTGAGCTATCAGCAAATGGTCTATTTATTCCCGATCAAGGCAGCTTGCTGGTAAGTTGCTCGCTTGCTTTTAATATTGCTTTATTGCCATGGGCTAGTATATGCTTGTCTTCTACCATAAAATTGCGTAGTTTAGTCGTTAGATTCCATAAGTTGAGTAAGGCCTTTGAGAAACCGTGGATTGATTTTCTATGTATCTATCGTCTTCATGTTACTAATAGTACAGGAATGCAATGAATGAATTTGACTCCTAGTCTTTTAATATGTATACATTCCCTGTCAAAGTCACTGAAATTTGGAATTATTGATAGAAATGAACTAAGCATAGCATGTTGTGAGAATGCCCATGCTTAATTCATTTCTTAGGCTTAAAACAAGAATATGAACAATTTCCTTTACTAATCAAAGAATAAAAGAACTACATAAACAGTCTGGGTGATTCAAGCTATTCAAATAAATGTTAGCATTGAATTGTCTTGAGAAATTAAAATTCTGAACTTAGGTTTGAGAATGGTAGACATTAGGGATGAGAATAGTCAGGTCTAATGACCAGCTGTTGGCCCACCCAATTTAAAGTTTTGAATTAAAAATATATTTTTTTTTATTTTTTTAACTCAAAAATTTGAATCCACCGTTATCATTCCTAGTAGATGTAGAAGCAATCACATGGAAGGGAGGAATAGCATAGGCCAATAACATTAATTTCCACTGTTTTTTTCCTTATCATAGAAACAAATACTTTTTTTTAACCTCAATTTGCTTTTGTTTGCACTATCTTTTCCATCCGTTAGGGAATAGGTAGGTGGGGTTCTAAGTTAACGTTCCTTGCTCTAGCTTAACGTTCCTTGCTCAGCAAAATAGCTTAAATACAAAAGTCAATTAGAAAATGCTAAAACTGAGAAGAGCATCGAAGCTAAGGGATAGAATGCATTAAAGAAGAATGGAGACTGATAGTGACACCTAAAAATCATGTCCTTGAAGTAAAAAAAGGAAGAAACTGATTTGTATCCAGTTGTAGAAAATAATTCTTGAGACTAGCTACGTGGCCTGAACTATGCCAATGGCCACCGATCATGGATAATTGATGCATACAAGAGTCAACCATTTGTGGTTATTTTGTTAATAGAAATTATTAAAATCAGACTTCCATTTTTAACTGGGTGAGTTTGGACAGCACGAAATTTCTAAGTTCGTATGAAACAGAAAGTGTCAAATATAGATGATATGCAGTAGAAGCGATGTTTTCTTTCTTTATTCTCCTTTTTTGATGTTCATAACATTTTGAAATGAAGCCCAGGTTTGGTGAACTTCTTTAGAAATTGTTTTTGCATTAGATTAGAAGTGGGATGACAGAAATAGATCTAGTCATTTTTTATTCGGAAAACTGGAAAACTTTATATAGTACGTATATTTCATATTGATCTACCTCCAAGTATGTTTATGTAACATTTCACATTTTATTAGTAAAATAGTATGACCTGAGGCTGTGTTCATTCTCAAAATAAATAAAATAAATAAATAAATAAATAAAATAACAGCGATCAATATATAGATCTTCAGTCTTCTTCAATACATATTAATTTCCAAATTCTATCAAAATTTTCAGAAATCACATGACTTATTAGTTTCTTCATACATTCTAGGGGTCTCAGATTAAATTGGTTGACAATTGGGACCAACGATCTTTTTCCTTTTTGTTTTTGGAAGATACTAAACTACATCTTGCATCGCAATTGATTGTAAATACTTCCTTGCATCATTTTTGACATCATATATTATGCTGGAAGAATATCAAATGTGACGCTTTATGGCAATTATTGCTTTTTAAAATATAATGCGGCGGAGCCAACATCTGAGTATAACATCTAATTTGCATTGTAAACTTTGCAGAATGGTTTAAATTAGATCATTATCTGCCAACAAGTACGTGTATAACTAATGGATTACCAATCCTATTCCATAACTTTCTTACTCTGAAAATATGAAAAGATCCAACCATGTTTAAGAATAGTAAGAGATCATGTGATCTATACATTGCTTCTGTAAAAGAAGAAACATTAATGTAAAAATTGTTTATCTTTAATAATTTGATAGTTAGGTAGGAGTGGATGCAGATATGAACATTCATCTGAGGACACATCACTGGCTTCTGAAAGGTCCACAAAAATCTGAATCACTAAGAATAGAAACGTCCCTCTACACTTTTAGTCTTTACCTAGAATATTTTTACACTGCATCCACATGTTAAAAAAGCCTGTTAATGTACCTCTGCAATCAAGTCCTTTTACAGAGAGATGCAATGGAATCGAACATTGTTTCCATAGTATAAAATTTTAAAGTTTGATTTCAATATTGAAAGATCATCCTCCTGAAAGCCCTTTCGATGTCTTCCTTCTGCTCTTTCTGAGAAATGACAATAAGCTGCTTCCTAAGCTGCTTCCTTGAAATGTTTTCTTCTTCAGATTGTTGCTTCCGAGCTCAAAAGTGCCCTGCGAGGGATTAAATATTCAATGCTAGCTTTTGCACGTTTTATGGAAACTCTGATAGCTGAGACATTATTTCTTAGTACTGTTGAATATAAATTTGATAAATCCTGTTAAGAGATTTAAGCATTGTATATAGATGTAGTGATTTACTAAATTAATTCTTTCTATCTCTGTAATGTTTTCTTTCTTTTATGTTTTCAAAGGATTTTGGTAAGGACTTTGTGGAACATGATACTTTGAGGAAATGTATCAAACCTGTGCCGGGGAACCAAATGAAGTATTGGATAGCTTTAGAAGTCTCGAAGGGCTCTCGAAGACGGGAATAACAGTAGTAAGTTCAGTTCCTGAAAGTAAACTTGTCTTGAGATGGTGTGATAGGATGAAATAGTATCTGATATGCAATAATAATCTCATCGATTGAGTTGTTGCCAGCCATCTTACTGGTGGTCGAGCAGGTCACTGGGGGCTTAACTATGCTATTTCCACCAGATATCGGCTCCCATGCAACTCCTGTGAACGGTGCTTTCTTACTTGGACTGGTGTCCGTTGCATTTGAATTTGAATTGTTCGTGTCACCCCTGTATCCATATAACTTATTAGAAGATGCATATATGCCCTATAATTTAGAATGTAAGCTGGCATTAGGTGTACCTTGAAATATCAATGGACTGCTCAATTTTCTTGGCCACTGTTTGACAATGAATGACACGGTCAAGATGTATATTGCCTTAGTACTACTATCTAATGAGCAAGAAATGACTGGGAAGAGAAGTTTAATGTAGTATTTTCCCCCATGATTGTAGGGCGTGATATTTGATCAAGAAATAAGGATAGAAGACAGCCTACATGGTGAAACATAATGTCGATGCTGCCGAGGGCACTTGCTGCTCCACAGCAGAGAAGAGAGGCCCAGAGTATGAGCATATTGCTGACATGTGAGAAGCCTCTGCTCAAAAAATGTAAGTTAGATTTCTCATCTTCATAAAAACTTTGCCGATGGCAAACATCCCAAATAAAAAAACAGCAGCATATCTTCCAGTTTCTTAAGAGATCCTGAAATTCTGTAACAAGGACTAGTATCAGGTAAATAAGATGTCCTATATGCATTGACATAATGACATTAAAGATTCGATAAAATCAAATCATACCTCATATTGCATTTGGTTATACTCGTTAGATTTTCTCTGCAATATGATGCCCCAGAGAAATCAAGATTTATTATTATTATTATTATTATTATTATTATTATTATGATATAACCTTCCACAAGTGTATTCGGCATATTTTTTTTGTTTCTGGCCCCATCGAGTACCAGCAAACCAATTTGCAAGGAAACTGATAAGAGAGCATGGTTACATTTAGAATTGGTTATCTAACAACTCCTGGTCCCTCGCTAATAATTGCTCTTATTCTCGAATCTGAATACAACAGTTCATATTCCAAATTTATTTAAAAATTCACGAACCTGATTCAAGCAATCGATCCTTTGCTCCGTCTTCGATATCTTGTTGCCCCCATAAACTCGCTGCTCAAGATTGGAAGACACAGTTCCGAGATGATCAACAACTGTCACAATAGCCTCACCCACGTACTTCTTTGTGTTCTCCAACAATCTATCAATCAAGTTACAAGAAATATGCTAACATTAAATTCATGATTACTGTGAGAATTTTAGAAAGAGACTTACATTTTCTTGTGTGCAGTCTTCAGGAATGCAATCTCAAAGGAATCAGCAGCATGGTACAGTTGTGAACGCAAGTCCTTTAGCTCCTGCATTCAAACTTTCAACTGTCACAAACTATATCAGTACTTATAAACTAAAGGCATAGCAAGAAACATCAGGGTTATCAACTCTGAGAGATTGGTTGAATCGGTCGGCCTCCTCGGTCTCGGGTTCGGGGTTCTGAAGGGTTGGAGACTTGGTGGGCAACATCAAGCCCTTGCTCTCCTTCTCCTTTGCTGTATCCATGGCCATGGATTCAGCTTGAACTGAGGTTCAATGATGATGGTATGAACGAGATCGGATCGATGGGGAAATGGACAGAAGTTGTTCCCATTCTCGTGATCTTTGTTTGGGAGCTGAGCTTATATAGAAACAGGCAAAAGTCATTTAATTGAGAGTTAACGAAATTTTCAAGAACGCGTACAAGGGAAGTTACAGGACTTGATCACATGCCAACAGTTGCCGATGATTTGTTCTTTTCTTCACACTTTCACTTTTTCAATCACCGTAGAATAAATTTGAAATGCAAAAAAAAAAAAAAAAAAAAAAAAAAAAAAAAAAAGAAGAAGAAGAAGAAGAAGAAAATATAATTTATGAATGAGTTTTCATTTTGGATAGTTACACACCTTGAGTACGATCAGAAGTCCGTAATTTTGTGTTCTACAAGGTACGCGTGTCAGTCACTGAAATTTTGATGGTTATATTTAGAACTAATCACAGTCATTTAGATATAAGAGTGAAGCTGTGAAAAAAAAAAAAAAAGATATTAAGAAACAAATATGATTAAAAATGCAAATTTCTTATGTTACCAAAATCGCCGTGATGGTTCCAGTGATGCTGTGAACTTGTAGAATAGGATTGCTCAATTGTTTCTTTGTTATCTCCTTTTTCTTTTTTCTATTCATTAATTGATTTGTTGTATCAACTTTATTTTTGTTTCTGATACATTCTTATTTTTCTCACCTTTTATGCTCTTCATTTGTTAACTTTGAGTCAGAATTCTATCAGAGAATGAGAGGAGATCAGAGAAACCTAGGGCTGAGCCTAAAACCAAGAAAACCGAACCGAACAGATTGGTTCAGTTTATTCGGTTTTCGGTTCGGTTTAAAAATCGAAATTAATTTCGGATTTCGGGTTGGGTTTCGATAGTTTTAACTCTAATCGAAACCGATCGAAAAAATCAAAATTTTACAATTGTAGTTTATTCTTTTTTTAATTTATTTTCAATATATTTTTCTTTTAAATGTTTGATGAAAAACATGTTATTGTTATTTTAATAAGTAGAAAAAGAAAAAAATAGAAAGAAAAATTATTATCTTTCCTATAAAATACAAATGTTTATTACATATTTAGTTTCAAACCCAAATAACCGAAAACCGACCAAACCAAACCGAAAATTTGGTTTTGGTTTCGGTTTTTTTGGAAATTCAGTCGGTTTCCGTTTCAGTTCTATTAGTTCGGTTTGGTTTTCGATAGGAGTTTTTTTGTCCAAAATCAAACCGAACCGACCTCATTTTGGCTGTATATATGCATAAGGTATTAGATAAGGAGTTGCCTGTTGTTTCACAAACATTTATATACATCATGGAGGTGAATAAGTTGACTTAAATAGTTTATTTTTTTAAACTTCAGACTAGTTTGCCTCACTCCATTAATAAGTTATAATAGAATAATTGTATATTCTTATCCTCAAAAGATATGACATTTATGGTTGGGTTGGATATTTTATTGCATTTCTTTTAATTACATTTTTACCGTGGCTGCCGATATTGACGCTTCCTTTGCATCTCACATTCTCTTGTTCAGAATTTTCCCTGAACAAGAGATACATATAATAAAGAGAAGTTTTAAGTAGTAGTTGAAAAGTAGAGTTTGACTATGATACTAAAGAGAAGTTTTAAAACTTGATCCTATCAAGTTAAAAAAAAAAAAAAAATCAAGTTGAAATTATAGACATATTGTATATATTTAAGTATTATATCTAAATAGTCAAAATTGATATATATATATATATATATATAACTTAAATATATTTAACCTAAGGATTATGACCATACATGTTTATGCTCAACATGCTATTTAAAGCCAATCATATTCCAAATAAAAGTTGTAATCAACGAGTATAATTTTTAAGATCATATAAACTTTTGTATTAATAGGTCATATTCATACAGTCAGATTTTAATATTTTTTTTATGAAAGAATCTGTATTTTTCAAATACTGTTGATAACATCCAATTTAAACTTTTGAAGAGTAGACTCCAGAACATTTAATTGCTATATCTTACATTCCAATCTCATGTTTAAGTTATAGCAAAGTGTTTACTGTATCTAGAGTTAAGTATCTCAACATCAACAAAGTTGAAGTTATACACGTCTTTAACTTCATTTTAATGAGCATGGTCCATAATAAGGCTTGCCCTAGAGCTTTACATGGATTTATATCAGTGTTGCCTGTCTGTATAACAAGAGTTTGCTATTTTTTTATTACACTTATATCCTCTGTCAGGATTTCTCTATTAAAAAGATTCTTAATAGGATTGTTAGTAATCACCCCAATAATATAGGAATAGTTATTACAATTAACCATAATAAAAATGCAAGTCCAAAACCAACCCCTTAGAAAGTCTCAATTCTCGGTCAAAAATAAACAAAACACCACTAAAATCTTTCAAACAAATGCATAAAAATCAAAGTGCATTTTAGTCTTTCTACTCAAAAATTCCTGGTCAATCTCGTAGGAAATTGTACTTGACCACACTACATTGCTTAGTGAGCTAACATCTCTCAGTCGAATATTAGTTCTGAAGAGTTTTCGCATTGTTCAGATATTAGTTCTGAAGAGTTTTCGCACTGTTCAGATATTAGTCCCGAAAGAGTTTAATATGGGTCGGAGATTAATCCCCGACCAGAATAGAAATCGAAGTCTCTCAAAAAGTAATGTAAAGCTGGTAAATTTGTACAACTTTAGTAGGTGGGCTCACTGAGCAAAGTAGTGTGCTTAGATAGAATTTCCCAAATCGCATTCCATTTCTTCGTCCAAATGATCCAAGACTCATCATCGTCAACGGAGAGGTTGAACTGAGTAGCTTGGCTTCACCACCTCCTTGCAAGGAACCAAGACAAGAGGTAACCTTTCTTTCTAAATCTACAGCTCAGTTTACAAACAATTTCCCATTAATTCTTGAAACCTAGCCCTTTCCTTTCTGTGTATTGTGTAGGTCTTTTATTTCTTCTTGTGACAGCAGAACAAGTTTATATGGCTTTTGCCTCTGCAATATCTCTGCCTTGTTTGTTCGTCCATGGGAACAAAACCCACTTCAGGAATCTGCGAAAGATCCCTGTCTCATCAGTGACAGGTAAATTTTTAGTTTCCTTAAAGCTTCAGTTGATCGATTGTTGTTGTATTGCGTTAAGGAAGGAGCAGTTTGATGTGATTTGCTGTCAATTGCATTAAAAAAATGTTGAAACTTGATTTTATTTATATATTTTTTTGAATTTGGATTGATTTGTGCATTAGAATGCAATAGCTTTGAGTTGTTCCAATTTAAAGCAGATCCTAGTGACCAACTTTAGCTAAATGTATCCAGAGATGAGAATGGGCTGATCCCAGAGCCAATTTTTAGCCCGTACTATTCAAAATTTCATCTTAAAAAATGAAAATTTCGATTAAAAAATTTGAATAGGGAGAGCCAACTGTTGGCCCGTTATCATCCCTAGTTGCATCTAACTACCTTCTGACCCTCTCTGCTGTTAGTATTCAAATATATATCCGAGTATGGAGGAACAAAGATCATAGCCATCACTATCCCAAGCCCCTCTTTGAAGGCCGAAGCCTAACATAAGTGGTCTTCAAACACTTGAGCGCTGTATACATGCTAAGGGATTTTATGGCTATGTGGCACTTGCACTATGGAATATACTTTAGTAGTGCATTATGCAACACGATATATGTTTTACTAGTACATACATCAAATTTGAAATAAGGTTACCAGGAGTACATATTGCTTCATTATGCAGAGCAAAAACAGTATATAGAATGCTAGTGCTTCAAAATTGTGGTGCGTTGGAGTTAGGATTCTTTAGATACTTTGTTGAAACAAAATACAATCTATCTGGAAAGCAAAATGAATTTTAAGTGTTGCAAAAGTGTTTATGTATTGTTTTGTATATTCTGTGTATATGCATATGTATGTGAGTGTGTCTATTGCTATCAGAGGGTTGTTTGAGACTTGAAGGGACATGTCTCACGTTACATAGGTAAATCACGCTCGTGTTTCCTTCCAAGGTTCATTAATTTTAAGTAATATCCTATTATTATCCAGATCTGACCCGAATCTCAAGTCATTTTCATCACTTTTAGATAGTGTGAGATTGATATTTGTATATCCATATTCATATCCTTGCCACAAGAGGAACGTAATGTAATTCCTGTAATGCCTATATTCTATTTTACCTGATTTGGACATCATGGTAGAATGTTGATGGCTCCGGTATCATAGTTGAGTATTTGGATACTCTATGAAAAAGTTGACTTGCCCGACATCATAATTTTCTTTTCTTCACACTTGAAGGCTATTCTATGTGTGCGCTGATACTGCCTATAAAATATGACATAAAAGTATAAAAGTGTCAAACAGAACAATAATTATGGATGATTTAGTATCAAGCTTTATGATCTAAAACAAATCTGTAATTTCATAGTAAAAAACGGTTCTGACCTGTATACTTAGATTCGGAACTTGCATTCAATATTTATGTAATCCAAATGCAAGAAATTTGCAATTTTCCCTGAATCTACATGTCCTTTCATTAGACATGCCTGCCTTGAGCTAACTTGTTCTCTTTCTGCAGGCAGACGGAGATTTGTGGCGTTTGTTGCCAAGGCTGTTGGCGATAGTTCTGATTCTTCCTCTGGAAGCATCGTTAAATATGTTCAAAGCGCTGTTAGTTTTACTTTTTGCTTATTTTACATGATGTACCACACGCTATCTCAATGCTTCGTCACCCGTTATTTCTAGAGTGTGAAAGAATTAAATGCAAAGTTTGAAATGCATCATCACATTTAGCTTCACAGTCAAGCAGCTCTCCATAAGATAGCTGCAAGTAATGCAAAGTGACTGTACACTTGACTGAAATGTTCTTTTGGATTTAGGTGTATTATAACTAAGAGCAGGAGATTGGGCAATTAAAGGAGTAAATGCTCCAAAGTTTAGGCATCACATATCTCAGAAATTTATTCGAGAAGTCCCAAAATTTGTTATTTATTAATGTATCATGTTATGGAAATATTTTTTTGGTTCTGGGAAGAAACAACATGTGACAGTTTATCTTGGATGGCTAAAATCTACTTGTATCTTCTTGAAGTAGAATTAAGTGTGTCCTTTATTTGACCATTGAGAATCTCTACTATATGTATCTAAGAATTGTTCACACAGGATCATATCCACAAAATTAGGAATGGATGCCAATCTATTAAAGGTTGCGGCAAGGGAAGGGCATCAATCGTAACA
The DNA here is from genome assembly GCA_036321105.1 of Dracaena cambodiana. NCBI lineage: Eukaryota > Viridiplantae > Streptophyta > Magnoliopsida > Asparagales > Asparagaceae > Dracaena > Dracaena cambodiana. Next base: position 40,875,139 of record JAYEPQ010000008.1, on the reverse strand, counting down.
ATTTTGTTGATTTAATTATGCTATGGGAATGTTACGGTCACATAAAACTCCTGTTGCCTTCCTCCATTTCAACCAGCCAGCTTGTATCCTATGCTTAACATCATTATCGATCTCTCCATCATTCTGAATAATAGAACCCAACTACCTAAACTGACTGCTCATTTGTATCTCTTGCCCATCCAGTTTTATTATATGACACGGAATGTTGGGCTATAAAAAAACGTCATTTACAGAAGATAAGTTTAGTAGAGATACGCATGCTCCACTGGATATGCGACAACACTAGGAGAGATAAAGTGAGAAATGAAGATATTCGTGCTAAGTTAGGTGTGGCTCCCATCGATGAGAAGATGCGAGAAAATCGCTTAAGATGGTTTGGTCACGTGCAACGTAGGCCTACAAATGCACTAGTTCGACGAGAGGAGTTTATCAATGTAGGATAAGTTAAAAGAACGAAGGGAAGACCGAAAAAAATATGGATGAAGGTGATACGAAAAGATATGGATTTTAGAGGTTTAAATGAGGAGATATTACTTGATAGAAATGAATGGAGAAGGACTATCAAAGTGATCGATCCGGCGTGATTCTTTTTTTGGTTCATGTAGCCTACCCCAAATACTTGGGATAAAAGGCTCAGTTGTTGTTGTTGTTGTAATTATGCTTTGGGGATCCAAAGAGCTTGTAAAGAGTGATTTACTGAGGTTGTCATTAAATAGCACATCATCAATTAAATTAAACAATCGATACATGATAGATCTTGTCATCTTTCAATATATTTTCTTTTACAAATCAAAATTAATTAAGAATTTGAAATTTTATATTAGTTTCTAATTTTATTTCGCACGCATTTGCACGTGTTCTGAAGTCAAGTTTTCATTCTTTGATGCAGTGGAACAATTCTGAAGATCGGATTGCTCTTGCTGGTTTAGGATTTGCAGCCATCGTGGCGTTCTGGGCGTCAACTAATCTTATAGCGGTATATATTGAAAATCTTCTTTGTTTTCTCAAAGTTTTTTTTAGGCATGCTCATATGGTCATCAGCATGAAAATAACCTGCACCTTCCTTCTCTTTTAGCTTATCTTCCCATTAATTTGTGAATGGGCTTGGTGCCATTTCTCAATTCGTGGTTCCCAACTGACTGGAAATTTCCTAACTGTATATGTTAAATTATTTTTTTGGCTGTTTCACTTAGAGGAGAAAGTAAACTTTTCAGGCCATTGACAAGCTTCCTCTGATTCCTAGTATGCTAGAATTCATCGGGATATTATTTTCCTGGGTAAGCATTGATGCTTTTGTTGATCAATTTCAGACTATTAGCTCGATAATGGCTTCAGTTTGTTTCTAACATTTCCTGATCTACTGTTTTACAGTGGTTCATCTATCGGTACCTCCTCTTTAAACCAGACAGGTAAACTCTTGGTAGTGTTTTGTTATTAATCATACTATTGACTGTGATATTCGCCTTGCTGTTGATTGAACTTGCAAGTGTTAAAATTTTAGCCTGTTTATATATGTTTTCAAGTGGAGTGTACTCCTTGACTTGGGTTTTTTAGCTTCTTGTGATTGAACAGTGGCAAGCAATAAAATGGCGGTTTGTTTGCAAAAATGACACTAAACTTGAATACTACAGCCAATTCCTGCACATCCATTTTCAAGGGTGCAACGACTCTCTTTCGGTGGACTTCTTTGTTAACTTTCTCTTTGCATATGTTTTTCAGGGAAGAGTTGGTGGCAAAAGTAAAGAGTTCAGTGTCGGATATAATTGGTCAGTGACTTCCCCAAATATAAAATGCACTAGGAGGAGGAGGCGCCAGGGCGACGAGGAGTGAACGATTAATTTGTTTGCAGTGTGCTTGCAGAGTGTACATGATGTCTTGAACATTAAAATGGCTACCTTGCCAACAAGTGTTCGGCTGAACTGCATTACTATTGAAACTCGAAGACCTGAACCATTTTTTTTTTTTTCCACATCCTCGTGAGATTAGGGATGATAGGTATAACTATTAGGAGTTACTTCTCAATTTTTCCGTGCATCAATTGCTAGAGTGGGCAGTTCATGCCATATGAAGCCGAACAGAACAAAAGTTTTCAACTCAGGTAACTTTTTCGAGCTAAAAACTGCAACCTTGTAGTCCTACTGACCAGGATGTAAGAGCACGTCGGTTTGTGCCTCTAGGCTTGAATCGGGAGAGTTCTCAGGGTACCTCGGTTTGTGCCTCCAGGCTTGAAACAGGTAGCATGAAGCTTGTTCTTCACTTGAGCTTTTCTTTTTCTCTTGGCCTGAGACTGGTGATTGTAGGCATATCCTATGCGTGCGTAGCGTCACGAGAGTCTAGTTTTTCATGAATTTTCATGAGTTTCATAAACATGTAAAAAACTAATAACACTCTAATTTAGCAAAAGTAAAGGACGTGAAAGAATGTTAGAATGAGGGGAAAAAAAAAAAAAGATAGGGTATTTATAATTAAAAAACACTATAAAGTACACCAATTTAAGGTTTTTAAAAAAAATACTTGAAAACCCCTATCCCAGTGACCTATCCAAATTTAAGGTTTTTAAAAAAAATACTTGAAAACCCCTATCCCAGTGACCTATCCAAATGTTTTGAATGTTCTAAAAATATCTCAAAACACTTATCCAATAACTCACAAACAAATATTCTAATAAATACTTTATAACAAATTATCCCAAAACACTTAAAAACTAATCCCCAAGCATGGCCTCAGTGTTTCCACTTTCAAAAGGAGTGGCATTGATTCATGGGAACATAATAGCACAAAGCAAATATTATAGCTGCTGAATCATTAGGGAGCGCTCTCTATCAAGTACGACGACTACTTCAAGTATTCCCAACCAAATGAGAAATCATAGGGCATAAGATCTCGGCAAGCTGGTCAACAAAGATGGATAAATCACTAGCTGCACATCAAATAAACGTAGTGTTTCTGTTCATCACGAACTCTCCATTTATACCTGGGCAATTCAAAGGACAGATTCAGCTAGTTTGATTGCTAAACTTAAAAACCACAAGTCTGAAAAATTCAGTGCACCTTCCATGGTTCAGTATGGGTACAAATCACCATCCTAAACTCCAAATGATTCTGATATTTCTATGACCATTTGACTCGGGGATGTGGATACATTGTGCATGAGCTAATAAACAAAATAAATATATTCGCAAGTACTAGACTTGCATTTTGAGGTAAAATAGAACAACTAGTTTCAGAACAAAAGCAGCAAAGAAGGATGCCTCGATCTTGCATCTGGTGACCAATCAACTGACAATGATGTCATAAAGGCATTGCAAGGCCTGCAAAAAAGATCAGCTCTTTAATAGCATATAAATACTAATTACTAAATCGTTGTGAGGGACGAAATCTTTTGAATGTTATGGTTACAGAGCTAAAATGTTCACAAAATTATTCATGCACCAGCTAGATATTAATTGCACGCTCTAAACTGTTTGCTGAGGAAGCTAGACAAATCCAATGGGCATGCGGATGTTGCAAAACCCTAGAGGCCAATAGCTACGTTAAGGTTTAATACTATTATAAGAAGAGCCAGCAGACCTACCAGACTACATAATTTTCGGTGAATTTAGATTGATCCACACTATTAAAACAATTGTTTCTGTTGGGCACGAGCTCTAGAAATATGTCTACCCATAAGGAGAAACTTTCTGAGTTCCTGGATGTTCGCACAAATATAAACACACAGGTAGATATATTTTTAGAGCAGAAATCTAGGTTAACTGTAGGTAACTGCAGTCAAACCTCTGTGTGTAAATGGGTACAATTTCCCGAGTTTCTGTTGGGCCTAGATGAATGTTGCCCGCAAGAAAAATTTAACTATAATCTAGATTTTGTTAAGAAGGAATAATTACTAATGGCATTAGGTGCAAGTCTGTGCGTGGATAGATATACATGCTTATGAAGAATCTAAAATCACCATGGTAGCTGTTAACTTGGTTTTGCATATTAGATTATCGAGTTCTCTTAATCACCTCGACATGTTTTCAGACTGAGTCTGTCAACAATCTTACAACACCAGAATTTTTGAGAATGGTCCAAGAAATGATATGTCTTATTTAAACAGATAAGTAAATGACTCTAGAAAAAGTCATTGAATTTCCAAAGACAAAACATCATATATCCTATCCTATTGCCTAATTTAATTCGCTTAGCTAACAAAAAGTGCATGACAAACGACAACCTGACCATAGGAGTAAGAAAATGGGAATGTCTGAGAGATCATAATGGTTACCTTTTTCCTTTTATGATAATTTGATTTTTTTTTTTTTTCTCTCCCCCGAAAAAATCAGTAAAGAGGTTTAAACAATAAACAAAAGTTATAGATAACACAGATTTAAATGAATAAACTTGTTGATTGAAAGAACTATCGTGGCAACTGAGATGTTGCTTGATGTAGAATGAATAAGCTTGTTTTTTATCTTTTAAAAAAAAAAAAAAAAAAAAAAAAAAAGAAACCTATTGTGGCAACCAAGATTTGAGAACTCAGTTTCCGTTTTGAACCCTCAATGTATAAAAGGAATCAACAAGTTTCGCTAGTTTTGATGGTTTTGTTTTGAGTTTCATTTCCATTATATGTAGACATATAGGCTTGGTATCATAACCGCTAAATATACTTATCATCTTTGGTGCTTTACATGTGGTGTCCAAAAAGCATGTAATATAAACATAAAGGTTAAGTGAAGGTCTATAAGATAAATAAACTTATGGTACTCAACAAATTTGCTCAAAATTTTATCCAAATAAATAAAAATACCGTTTAAATTATGCTTATACTAAAAACATGCATCAAACTATGATATGTTAGAATTTACAAATTTGGGATCTCTATACTGAAGGAAGATAAAATTATTAATTACTATGAATATTAGCCCCTCTTTCACCTTTTAATTTTGAACTTTCTTGCTAGTTTAGCTAGGTTTTGATAAGTTTCATCCGAAACTTAAGAAACTAGTCCGAGACTTATCGATACTTGACGAAACCCAACGAAACCTAACAAACATATTTTTTGGATCGGCTTTGGACCTTCAAAACCAACCTGAAACTAGCAATATGAAACCAGAGCGGGTGAAACCTAAATTCCCGGTGGCAACTTAGATGTTGCTTGATGTAAACATGTAGGAGTGGAAGTATATGTAAGAAGTAAAATCTAGGAATATGTATCCTTAAAAAGGGACTTGGAGATCTGGTTCATCTAGCTACTAGGTGTCATAAAAAAATCAATTAGACTTCAGTAGAACCATCTTATTACATGACAGCAGTTGAATGCAACAAAAAAACATCTGACTAGAATAGTTTCAAACTCAAATGAATAAAGAGAGAAATTAAGAACTTTCATATGGACAATTTCATCAAAAGTTTTAAATGAAATGGAAAAAGTACAAAAAGAAATATATGCAGATGACCCAAGAAATGCAAAAAATAAAGTGGAAGAGAAAATAAAGCAAATCCCAAAATCGACTATTAGGTAACAAACAAAAATAAATAAATAAATAACATAGTTCATTAATTGATGAAGTTTTGCCATATCGAATATTAGCTAGCGGATAATTAAAATAGTAAGTTGCATAGATACAAGCACAACAACAAGGATTTGGCATGACAAATTCTAAAAGAACATGCATTAAAAATAGTATGTCGCCACTAGGAGTAGATAATTCAAGTGGATATGAAAATGAACGGCCAGCAGGCTAGGGCCCTAATCGATAGGGGAACAACCCACAACTTAATAACCAAGGATAAAGCCAATCGGGACCAAAGACAAAAAAGAGATATTAGCTGCATCAAAACCGTTAACTCTGCAGCAAAACCAATCCATGTCATTACAAAGTGCCATAAGTGCGTGGAGCTACAAACAGGAGTATGGAAAGGCATGACTAGTTTCAAAAGATCTCACTAGAGAGATTCAATTGAGAACTATTATATGTTCAAGGTCCGATCTTGAAATATCAAAGGTTCAAGAACATATGATAAGAATGTCCCGACCAGATCTGACATAGTTTCATGATAGAAATGTCTATTTTCCTATTAAGAATGTGTATTAAAGAAATAATTTGCCAATAATAACTCCAAGAATAGTATCTTTCTGAAGTTCGAATACCAATTTTTTTTTATGGAGTTCTTTTAGGGCCTACATGTTTTGTTGCATTTGGAAACACAATGTGTAATTGTACATGAAAAATGGACTGAATTTTTAAGTTTTGGTGGTAACTCCAACTCCCTACACAAAATTTCAAAAGGAATTCAACTACAACCACTTATTTACATGGGGAAATAGAGTTCCCACCAAAAATTTAAAATCTCCTGCTTTCGCATGTACATACAAATTATATTTTTATTTTCAATGAAACAAACAAGCCCTTACATTTTTTTAAGATGCAATTTTTGCTGTGGACTTTGTATGTGTGTGGGTGGTTAGTGTGGTGGTGGGACGTTGCTCTTTTTTCTGTGTCAATGATCTGTAGTTGATACTATCTTGATTTAATCTTACAAAATTATTCAAAAAACACCATGAATATCAAGATTTTACAGATATTTTGAGAATATCACATCTTTTCTTTCAGAACAAGAGAAATGACAGCCAGAGGAAGGACAACTTAAATATCAGGACTACTGAATGACAACAAGAGGCCTTGCATCGTAATCATTACGTACTCGAGGATTATGAACGTGTCTTATCCTTTGAGAGTCAGAGACTAAAAGGAAGTGTCATGCAATAAGTTATCGTAAAAATGACTTAAGTGTAAAAGTTTATAAATATATAGTAATAGAAGGAGATGAGATGGGTAAGATCCATTTATTCTAGTTCTACTCCAGTTTGCATCTAATCTCAAAGTATTGTTCACTGATTATTAGATATAAAAGTGAATATAAAATGAAAGTCATGCTAGATTAGGCTATAACTTGGATTTGGGAGATGAACAAGCGAGTGGGTAAGTTGATCTACGAACTAGCTCAGGTTCTCGACCCACTTGAGTTGCAGACCTGAGATGGGGAACAAACAAATATATATACACAGCCTCTCAAATGAACAATAGAAGCACAGAAGAACTATCTATTCTCCAAATTCATTCGCTCCCCATTTCCTTGAACAGTTATTTTTTTCCCCGAACAAATTTAATTTACTCAACATGCAATGGATTACCATAAGCAAAAGCGGTAACAATAGGAATTCAAAAAGTTACTGCCTTTCATAAACTTGGTTTCAGGTATCACCCACATGAACCACTCAGATCATCTTCTTGTAAATTTTGACATCTTCAAGAACAAGGCAACCAGTAGCCCTGCCTATCGGGCCGGGCAGTCCGTTGGGCACGCCCGGCCCGGCACGTGCCCGGCACGGCACGGCACCTCGACTCGGGCCGGCCATGCCGACGGCACGGATCGGCACCTCGGCTCGGGCCGGCCGTGCCGGCGGCACGGATCGGCACGGCCGTGCCGGGCACGGCCCGGCACGGCCATAATATTTTTTTTTTTTTTAAATATAGCCGTTGGGGGTGTTTAGGGGGGGTTTTTGCAATTTTATTTTGCAAATAACCCCCCAACAGCTATTTTTATAACCGTTGGGGGGTTTCTTGCAATTTTAAATTGCAGATTTTCTCCTAACGGTCAAAATAGCCGTTGGGGGGTTGTAATTTTTTTTTTTGCAAATTAAAACCTTTCTTTCTCTATAAATACCTCATTATCTCCTCTTACCATTCATCATTCTTATACACCAAATTCATTCTCAAAAGTCTTCTAAAATCTTTAATTCTCAAGAAGTCTCAAGCAAAGCAAGTAGCAAGTTTCAATCAAGTGATCAAGAAGTCTAAAACAAACAAGTCTCCCAAACAAGATCCAAGCAAGTTTTCTCATTGAAGCAAGGTTTTCTTCGCTATTTCGGTTTCTAACTTCATCTCTCTAGCTAGATATTTCACTCTCTCAAATAGTTCATCGGTTAACAGGTATTTATAATTTAAAGTTTTTTTGAGAATTTTAATTTGTTTTTTATGGGATTTTATTAAAATGGATCCACACTCGTCTGGCGCTTCTTGCTCTCAAGCCACGGGTTCTTTTACTCCATTTTTAACTGATGAAGAATATCAAAATTTATGTCAACCCTTAGAACAACTTCCTCAAGTACCATTTTCTGTATCTGAGGAAGAACCAACTGATACAACCATACCCGAAACACAAACTACCACATCTACTAGGGCTGTCAGATCGGATATATGGAAACATTTTGAAAAAATAATAGAAAACAATTTAGGAAAGTTAAGTGTAAACACTGTCATAAAATTTATTCGTTTCCTTTAGTTAGCGGAACGGGTCATCTTAAAATACACCTAGAAAAAAATCACCCACCAAATGTACCACATCAAACACAAATAAGTACATTTGGTGGATCATTAGGTATACGTAAATATGATCCAATTAAAACAAGAGAACATTTAGCAAGATTTATAATACATGACGAACAATCATTTACTTTTTCGGAAAATTGCAAATTTGAAAGATTTTGTAAATCAGTATTTACTGACGAATATAAAAAAGTCCCACGTTCAACATGTACATCCGACATGTTCAAACTATATAAAGAGCAGATGGACACTTTAATAGCTATTTTTACTTCTTTAATTTTTAGAGTTGCTATAACTGCAGATTGTTGGGAAGCTAAAAATATGACTAATTATTTATGCGTAACGGCACACTATATAGATCTAGAATGGTGCATACAGAAAAGAATAATAGGGTTTAGGGTATTTGAATTTCCTCACAATACACATAACTCATCACAATCCCTTCTAAGTGTTTTTTCAGATTTTGGAATAGATAAAAAAATATTTACCATTTCTTTGGATAATACTTCTGAAAATACGGCCGCAATTAGAATTCTTAAAAATATGACAAAACCAATTCTAGATGGAAAATTATTCCACGTTAGGTGTATTTGCCACATACTAAACTTATGCGTTCAAAATGGATTAAAAATAGTAAATGATTCACTAATGAAACTTAGGTATACATTACTTTTTATTAAAAATAGTGGGCCAAGAAGACAAGCATTTAAACAAATATGTAAAAATATGAAAATATCACCTAGAATTGTACCTATAGATGTTAGAACAAGATGGAATTCTACATATAAAATGTTAAACATAGCTATTCAATATAAAAATGTAATAAATACTTTTAATGAAATGAAGTCACCAATGTATAGTTTAGATAATAATGAATGACACCAGTTAAATTGCATTTCTAAGTTTTTAGGCAAATTTGAAAATGCATCTAGAGCACTGTCAGGAACTTATTACCCAACTACACACATTGCATTACATTATCTAACCGAAATTAGTTCGGTTTTTAATGAATGTAGAAATCACTCTATACTTGAAAGTATTGTTGAATCTATGGAAATTAAATTTAATAAATATTTTAAAGATTTTCCATACTTATTATATTTTGCAACTGTTGTGGATCCCCGTTGCAAGTTAGATGGACTTGAAATATTAATAGATTTATTTTATACAAATATGTCTTATGAAAATAATGTGAGGGATTAATTAATGATATTAAAACATATTTAGATATTATGTATAAAACATATGAAGATATGTATGGTGTGCCAACACAAACTACAAAAGAACCATCTACTAGGGAAATTCGTAATCCAATAATATCATCTATATTTCACAGAAAAAAGGCAAGACAAACTAGTACATATTTTAATGAATTACATTATTATTTAGAGAGAGCTAACTATGTAGATAACGCATCCCCTGAAAATTATGAATCCTTTGATATTTTGGCATGGTGAAAATCACAGGAAAAAACATATCCCGTGCTTTCCAACATGGCCCGTGATCTACTAACTCCTCCAGTGTCTACTGTAGTATCGGAGTCTGCTTTTAGCGCAGGTGGTAGAGTGCTCACGGACTTGAGAATCTCAATGGCGTCGGACACATTGGAGATGTATGTCTGCTTGAAGGATTGGTACGACGCAGAAGATAGAGAACAGGACCTGACTAATGAAGTTGTACTAAAAACCTTAGACTTACCAGAAGAAAATGAAGCTTGATTAAAAGTATTTAAATTTGTAAGGATTTTCATGTATTTTCAATTTTTTTTTTTTGTAATTTTTAACTCATAAATCTCTTAGAAAATATATTAAGAACAACTTGAGGGTGACGGCTAGGGTCCTATCCCCTCTCTTCGGGCTTTGTATAACTTCTAAAGAGATTTATAGAGCAATTATATGAATGTAATGAGATTAGATATAATATAATATTTGTTTTTATTGTTATTACTTCTTATTAAATCTTGTTAAATGAAGCTATATGTAATATGTTTCCTCTTTATTTTTATTTTTTTTTTGTTTTCTAAAAAAGCCGGGCCGGGCCGGGCCGGGCCGGGCACGGCACGGGACCGCCGCGCCCGTTTGGGGGACGTGCCGTGCCCGGCACGGCACGGCCGTGCCCTGGCCGGCCCGGCCCGATAGGCGGCTCTAGCAACCAGCTTTGACAACTGCATAGGGTTCGATGATAATTTCCCATTTTTTGGCACAAGTTAGTCTTATAACAGATTACTATGAGAAGCAAAGTTAAATTGGATTCTTAATACACTTTAAAATCAAAGGGCAGCAAAGACTTGATTTTTTGAAACCCAAAAGTTAAAATTATAGAATCTAACTATAGCTAAACCCATAAAAAAATTATAAACAAACTGAGAAACGAGAAAGATGGAACCTTGTGGAACCCATCCCCAGCTCTGAGACTCCGCAGATAATACCGATCTGAGACGAGCGGAAGCAATGGCGCTATGAAGCGGCAGCATCGTAATTAAACAGCTCGACTCCACCGGTAATCTAAATCGCCCAATCAAAAATAATAATAATTCAGAAGCAAAACCCTATTTAATCAAAATAGAGAAAAATAACAAGAACCCAAGTGCAGAAATTTCAAAAGGATATCTCACCTCGAGACGCGCCTCTCGGAACGAAAAACCCTAGGAGAGAGCTCCGACTCGACGGAGGGTTTCTTTGAGGGCTTGAGAGCTAAAGAAATGGAGCGAGATAAAGCCCTAGATCGAGCGACGAGAGAAGAAGCCGACATTTTTTTTATTTTTTTATTTTTTTTACCGCACTGCGATCACTGAAGGGGTTTTAGGGGTTTTGCAGAAGAGAAGGGCGATCGCTGTAGGCCCCACCCTAATTGGGATGGACGTACACAGTGGGAGAGTTTGCCACAGAGGCTTAGGGAAATTCTGAACGCACACGGCAAATATCTAAATGGGGGGAGTTTCTAGATGGGCACGTCATATTTCTTAGTGAACCCACTTTAAAAGTTCATGTTTTTAATCATTTTGTCATTTTTTTTTTGTCAAAACTATCATTTCTTCACCTCCTCCTTCATCCTCCCATCCCCTCCTATTTTTCCCGCATGAAAGCAGAGGAGCAGCAGAAGCATAGCAGAGGCAGAGAAAAAGCCATTTCTCAGAATCTCCACTCCATTCCTCTTTATTTAACTCCTTTTAGGAAAAAAATACAGAAATTAAAATCTACATTTAGCTTAAATCGGTTCTCTCATTGTGAAATACTAGAAAATAGAGAAAAAAAATTCTTTTGTGGGTCCAAGGGAAAGAAAATGAAGATGCGTAACTTGGCAATGGTTCCATTCGACGATCAAAGGTTATTGGAGATATTGATAGTCATAAATTCTCATCAAAAATCATATTAAAATGATTTTGCATATTATAAGTTCATAATAAGTTAGGATTGTGAAATTGATATAGATGAAAAAATAATATCATTTTACTCATTCATATTAACGATAAGTGTAGCAACGCGCAGTAGTTTAAGACATAATTATTAGAAAGTTAAGTTGATATGTGGCTCCAGTCTCCATGTATGAATCTAAAGGCATCAATTATTGCAGTAGTATGTTTATATTATCAATAGGATATGAGAATAATTTGGGAAATCCCATTTGTGCACATCATTCTGCTAGCCTGATCCGCGCTAGCCAGCCCGGATGAAGCCTCTTCATCCGGGCTAGCAGCCCCGGACAGAGAGCATAGGTTCGGGCTAATTAGCCCGGATCAGGGGGTCAGAGATTCTGGCCCCCTGTCCGGGCTAGCCAGTCCGGACCAGTGCACACTGTCCGGATCTGCTAGCCCGGATAAGTTACACTGGTCCGAGCTGGTTAGCCCGGACAGTGTAGCCTTGGGTCCTGACTCCTTGATCCAGGTTTACAGTCCCGAATCATCTAAAAATGATCCGGTTCTGTAAATCCGGATCATGGATACAGCCCTAGAGATACCTTGATACGGTGTGTACAACCCGGTAGATAATAAATTTGTTCTCAAAACAAATAATAGTAATATCCGAAACTGATGTTGGTTGAAACAGATTAAATAGAGTGCATGACAAAGAACAACGACATCATTAATCCAACATATCAACAATTCATTCGTAACTTCAAAATAAAAGTTTGCCATAGCGATATCTAAGACACAATTAGGGTTTACAAAATATTTGATAAACAGTACTTATCCATATTTCATAACTTCAAATACTGTGTGTACAATCCGGTAGATAATTAAAAAGTTATCAATATCAATACTTGTCCATGTTTCATACCCCTAATTTAGTATCAAAACACACAATATCAACAAATCATTCATAGTTTCAAACACAAAGAAAAACGGCAACAAAAATTCTATGTATCAACAAATCATTCATAGTTTTAAAGATTTAATTAAAGAGTGATATCCAAGACTACAACTTGATATATATATAATATGTTCCTTGACTACAACTTGATTTAAAGGAAACGACAAATTAAAAGGAATCTATGTTCCATCCTAACAACTTCATTTTTATGTTGACATGAACAATCCTCGTTTGAGTTTGAGACTCAATTAAAAAAAAAACAATAAATTATAGATTCTTTGAGACTTCCGAGCAGGTTGTTTTCTTGTGGGTTGACGGCGTCTTGAAGAGCTGGGACATTCGGTGGGGGATTACGCAACGGGTTGTAATACTGTGTCAACATCAGTTTGTGTGCACCCAGTTAGAACTGATTTTATCTTGACGAGGGTATTATAGAGCAAACCCGGACGCCTCTTACTTGCGGTCTCGCCTTACTTTAAGAAGGGATCATTCTTAGATATAAAGAAAGTAACGTGTGTTCTAAAACTCTTCAAAAGAGACAAATCAATCGATCCTCCATTTATTGGCCGTACTTTCTCTTTTTCTGAGTCTGACTCATTGATACTCCTACTTTCTTGCGATACATCTCGATGAATGCGTAACGGAAGGGTCTCTGTGGCAGCATCAACCTGCGAATCCGATTCGTCACGGATTTCAGAAATGTTAGGATCAACGGCTGGACGGATCTCCGTTTTCTTCCTCCTATTCGACGTTGTTGGTCGAATCCGAAATGGTTGCGCCGGATCCATCTGTAAATCACCAAAGATTTTATTTACACAATGAAATTTTAAATTATCAAACATCACATATCACAATATGCTAATTATATTTGGCAATCTAAATCCATTAAATATCATAACATAAACACACAAGATCTATATTTCAATTTTTTTCTGATTCGAAAATAAAAAATTAACCATCTAATCCAAGCACAAAAAAAAACCAACTAATATTCACAATATAAATTTTGCATTTAACTATTACAAATTTCAACTATTATTAATTGATAACAACAATAAAATCTAAACTATTTTAACCTATGAAGATTTTAATTTCACCATAACAAAATATAAAGAAATTATTTTTTCCCCAATATCTTTGCCCCTCAACTAAATCTACCCTCATCAACACTCATTTCCAAATTTTTCCCTAAATCAAAATGTAAAAAATAACATAAAAAATAGGGTTTCATTTTTACCTTCAAATCAAGAAAACCACTAACTCTTCTACTCCTTTAAATCCGCTCTTGTGGCGGAGTATCGGTCGTCAACGGCGGGGTCGGCAGGATGCGGACAGCCGGAGCCGGGAAAGCGGCCGGAGGGCGAGAAGCAGTGGGTGGTCCAATGAAGAGTGGAAAAGAGATTTGGGGTTTTTGGAAGAAAGAGTGGAAAGGAGATTTGGATTTAATGAAGGAGAAGATGGGAGAGATGGGTTGGGAGAGAGAGGAATTAGATGTTAAGGAGATAGGTTTGGGAACGTGAGAGAGAGAGGAGGAGGAGATTGTGAGAGTAATTCGGGTATATAGTTGTGCTCACTAGGAAAAACCAAGGTTTTTAAAAAGAAAGAGTGCACACCAGCAAAAGTGGGCTCACTAAGAAAAAAACTGTGCCCATCTAGAAATTCTCCTAAATGGGTCATCCCTTATTAGAACGCCTCTGTTTTGAAAACATAGTACTTTCTATGGACACGTAATTTTATTTCCAAAATATCTTCCTTGTTCCAAAAAAACAAACATCCTCCTCCATCTCCCACCCTGGCAAGGCTTCCCCCACTTAATTTGCTGGAAAGTTCGTTTGGTCGAGAATTTACCCTTGAACAAATTCATTTTCATTCTTTCCTAAATTACGTAATAGTAATAGTATAAGGATAAGATATGTTTGTGGCATATTAGAATAATGTTAACTGTTTTAGAAATTCGGATTTTCTTGCAACTTGTATGGAGCTGTCATATATCTGTATCTACTTGAAACTTGAATTTCTCAAAGTTGAAGCAGAAATTGTTCTAGCTGGAGAAACTACATTTTTTTTTCTTTTTTCTTTTTGAGATATTAATTGCTTTGTGCACTAAAGTATTTATGTTTTCTTTTGGAGTTATTCTACATAATTGGCTTATTTGCATCTGATTGTAAGTGCATAACGATCAATTTTAGATTTTATTATATTTATCTATTATTATTATTATTATTATTATTATTATTATTATTATTATTTTCTAGGAAAAAGCCACGGGACTACAACTTCATGTACCTCATTTCAGGATTATTTCTCGCTATAAGTTCAAAAAGTTTAGAAAGAAAAGACTCATGTAAGATCATTTTCGAGCCTAAATTTGTGCCCTCAACAGTAGTAAACATGTTTCCCCTTTTGAAGTATGTTAGACTCGAATATGTTTGCCCTTTTAAAATCATTCAGGAAACATGTTTCCCCTTTTGAAGTATGTTGGACTCGAATTTGAGAAAAACTCCAATCAATCAACGTGCATCCTCCACTAAATGGTGAACACATTATCGGCATCGTTAGAGATAAAGCAAGAACACCATAAGCATCCTCTCCAATACAATTCGTTATTCCTGATAGCTTCATATGTCCACATCATAACCTCCCATAAATCTCTTATCTCCGATTTCGACACCAATCTTACTATGACAGGGAAAATCTAGTGGGACAGAAACTCAACCTGTAAATATAGTAAGGGTTTCCTGGGAGGCTTCCAAACATGAGCACCCGCTCAACTCCCAATAAACACCAACGAATTCATGTTCTAACAAGTGCACCCATATTACTCAGCACAACAAATCATGAGCTTGCCTCCATATCTTGCACAGAGCCATCAAAGTTAGTTTTGAGCTAACTTCTAAATGGGAGATTCCATGACACCCACCTAGTTGTTTGCGTATCGTTAGCAAGACTCGACAATCCCGCATGATTCGAAAGCTCAAATCATGCTAGTTTTCTCCTCTTAATTTCTTATAATTTTGCTAACAAGGTAGTTGTCTGAGATCAATTTCGGGTTGAAGGTGATATTAATGATAGATAAATAGAAGCATACTCTCCTATCTCGTCTCCGTAATAGGATACACCGTTTGTTTCCTACATGGGCTAACCTTCTCCTTTTAGGAGTAGCGGCAGGAGTGGGACTCAATTGCACGTCAAACAAATCCAAACAAACGGAAACTTTTCTAAAATTGGCTACAGTCTTCTTCTAATTGGACCTCCGACTCCTCTTTGGAGTCGGATTCTCATTTCCCTTCGCTAGTTTGCCTATATATACCTAAGGTCTTACTTGCCCAAGACTAACTCACTCTTACTCTCCTTCTGTCTCATCTCTGATCATCAACAACAGCAATGAACAACCAGCAGCAGCCTCCTACCTTCGAGATCAGGCCAGTCTGGGCCGACAACATCGACGCGGAGTTCGCGCTCATCAACTCCGCGTTCGAACGCCACCCCTTCATCGCCATCGACACGGAGTTCCCCGGGACCATCCATACCTCCCCCAAGCCTTACTACCAGCGCTCCTGCGATGAGACCTACGCACTTCTCAAGGCCAACGTCGATGACCTCCACCTCATCCAACTCGGCCTCACCCTCTTCGACGCTGACGGCAACCTCCCCGACCTTGGCACACAAGGCGCCCAAAGATTCGCATGGGAGTTCAACTTCTGCGACTTTGACCTCCAACGCGACCGCTTTGTCCCGGATTCAATCAAGCTTCTGAGGAGCAACGGCATCAACTTGGAGAAGAACCGCCAGTGCGGCGTGCACACTGCTCGCTTCGGACAGCTACTGGCCGACTCGCCCCTCTTCTACTCCCCAGTCAGCAGCTGGGTTACGTTCCACGGCGCCTACGACTTTGGGTTCTTGCTCAAGACCGTGACCATGGGGGGGAGGCTGCCGGACTCGCTGGATGATTTCATGCACACCCTTAGAATGCTGTTTGGGGGCAGGATCTTCGATCTGAAGCGGATGATGTTATGGTGCAATGGACTGTTTGGTGGGCTGGAGAATTTGGCGAGGCTGTTGAGCGTGGAGCGGGCGACGGGGTGGTGCCATCAGGCCGGCTCCGACAGTCTGCTGATTGCCCTGGCGTTTCAGAGGATGATCAGGAGGTTTTTCCCGGACGATCAGGCAAAGAGCCATCAAGGCTTTCTTTACGGGTTATAGTTATGTCAGCATATAATAACTTTGTAGGGATATTTACAGATATTTCCCTTATCTTTATAAATTATAATTTAGTCTCCCAAACTTTCATAGGATTTAATTCCAAATTCTTTAACTTACTACAATTTAGTCTCGCAGTTTATATTTTGGTCCGATTTTTCCATTTTACCCTGAATTTCCTTCACTTAATTTCCCTTCTCTCTTTCTCATCTCTTCTTAGTTCTTATTGGGTTCTCCCCTTATTCTCTTTTTCTCTCTTTATTCATTTATTGGGTTATCTCTCTCCATATTGAAACCAAATGTATTATTCTCCACTAAATATATTAAACCTTTAAGTCTCAATATAAATTCATTTATTGGGTTCTCTCTCTATATTGGATAAATTCATTTCTAGATTTAATACATTTAGTGGAGAATAATACATTTGATCTCAATATAGAGAGGGAGAACCTAATAAATGAATAGAGAGAAGAGAAGAAGAAGGGATGAACGCAATAAGAACTAAGAAGAGAGGGAGAAGAGAGAATAGGGAATTAAGTGAAAAAAATCAGGGGTAAAACGAAAAAATCGAGCCAAAATATAAACTGAGGGACTAAATTGTATTAATTTAAAGAATTTGGGGACTAAATCCTAAATATGAATATTTGGGAGACTAAATTATAATTTGTAAAGATTTAAGGGACATATCTGTAAATACCCCAACTTTGTATTGAATAACAGCAACAAACATGGGGAGTTTCTAGAGGGACACCACTTTTCCTAGTGAGCCCACTTAAAAACTTCATCCATATTATAAGTTTGCCATCGAATTTTTTGAACTAAAATACCCCTTTTTTCAATCTCTCATCTCCTTCTCTTCTTCTAAAACTACAGATTAGTTAACCCAAAAAAAAAAAAAACCTAAAACCCACCATTATTCTCTCAAATCTTTTTCTATATTAAATTATCTCACAAATTAAATTCAAAAATTGATTTTATTATAACTTTGCTTACTAAAAAACCTAGAAACAGTGTGAATTGAAAAAAAAAATTATGAATCAAAAAAAAATTCAAAGTCCGAACTGACAGTCTGGACAGTTCAGTCCGGACAGTGAGCTTCTGTCCAGACTTCCAGTCCGAACGAAATTTTTTTCGTTCGGACTGGAAGTTCGGACAAATAATTTTTGTCTGGGTGTACACTCCGGACAGGAAATAAGGGGCACTATAAATAATTTTTTTTTTCGTTCCATTATCCATGAAGTTATTGTAGTATAATGGTGAGTATTCACACTACTTACGCAAGTGTCTTGAGTTCGATTCTCGACAACAATATATCCATTTTTACTTTATTTTATTTTTCCAAATAAATAACATTTTCTCCCATTATTCGATTTAGTTTCCATTTCTATTCGATTCGGTTTCTTTCGAAATTGATAAATATTTACATATGCTCGCCACATGAACAAGGAAAATAAAATTAAGAGTTTATTCGATTTAATTTCCATTCCTATTCGATTTGGTTTTTTCAAAATTGATAAATATTTACATATGCTCGCCACCATGAACAAAAAGGAAAATAAAATTAAATACTTGCAACCCATTGCAGAAAACCAAAAATATATAAATGAAAGGTCAATTCGTCAGTATCCAGTGTATGTGAACAATTACAATATAGTGTAACAAACACAAAGAATTCGTTTTTTATTACAATGTGAATTTACACAATGAGAATTATAAACAAATCAGCCCATAATTAGAAACTAACATTACATAATATATATATATATATATATATATATATATATATATATATATATATATATATATATATATATAAAATTTCGTTTGCAGCAAACAGTTCTCGAACAACCATTTAAAACACATTGTTTTCGAGTACAGCCCATTCAAATTACGATCCAAAAAAAAAATAATTAAATCTAACATCTCCAGATCTTGAAACTCTTGAGGAGTATTAATTCAACCGGTCCTCCACTAATCAGTTGCACTTCTTTTTCTGAGTCTGATTTATTAATATTTGCTCTTTTATAAGACTCTTCAGTAACAGAAGACTTTGTTAATATCGATACCTTAACCTCTACAAGTGGATAAATATAAATATTTAGCACACAAGTAGAAAATAAGACAAACCCAACATAAAATTTAAATATACAAGTGAAGTTGTTAAAAGTTAATTTAATTATACTATCTGATACTCTTGAGGAATACAATGTAAATCTAAGCATCCTAACAAACGAATTGAAAAATTAATAGAATTTTACATATTCTATAACTAGCATTACAATATTTTATTTTTTCATTAATAGTAATTAAAGTATAAATTAAAACAACAATTTTTAAGTTTCAATCTTAAAGGATGGAAAAAAATTTTGTAACTTTAAATTGAGACCAGTTGTAGAGTTAACTTTGAGATAGTTTAGATATTGAGCGCCAGAGATTTCTTACCAATTACAAGAGATTTTAAGAGGTAGAGTAAGTAGAGATAATTATTAAAAAAAAGAATGACTTGTGAGGTAAACATATAAAAAAAATTCATATATGATTAAAAATACTCAACCTCTAAAACCCCAATGATCCATCCTCAATTTTATCATCAAAACTCCTCCACCACCTCCTCCTCCTCCTCCCCTCTTCCTCCTCTCCAACCCAACAAGATCACCAAATTCAAAAAACCTCTCATTCTTTGCTCCAAAAAAAGAGACTAAAATAAAATAAAATTTTGCTTGAGGAAGAGATCTCATCCACCTCAACCTAAGAAGCGACGGCGAGGCAGCGGACGAGCGACGTGGGTTGGATCAGCGGTGACAGATTGGCAACGGGATCTGCAACGACGGCAAGCAAATCGAAGAGAGAGAAAAAAATTTGGATGGAGGAGGAGATAGAGAAGAGAAAGAGGAAGAGAAAGTATTAGGAAAGGTGGGTGAGGGAAGGAAGAAAGGAGTTGGATTTTTAGATTTGAGATTTGACCGGCCTAGAGCTGGAGAGGTGAGAGAGAAAAGAATGGAGGTGGGGATAAAAGAAAGGGAAAAGGGAGAGAGAAAGAAAGTGAGGGTATTTTTGCGATATTTGATGTGTTTACTAGGAAAATCCTCTCTTTTGAAAAGAAAGGATGGGCTCACTAGAAAAACTGGGCTCACTAAAAAAAATGGTGTGCTCCTTTGGAAACTCTCCAAACATGGGCAGACCCATGTAGTCTTGAGGCCCCCGCTCAATTTTTTTTTTTTTAAATTTAGTATTTTGGAAAAATTGTTAAGATTGCCCTCAGATTTTTTGGCCGGAATAAAATATATAGTTTTTAAACTGCAAAATTCAATAATAAAAAATTGTGAAAATGATAATCCATTCTAACGTTTTTAAAGTTGTATATAAATTATAAAATAGAAATAATACCATAAATTTATATTTGAATATACAAATAATTTTTGGGCCGAAGCCTCCTGACAGGGCTGCTTCGCCCCCTTTGCCAAGCGAATTATATGGGCAATTCGATCCCCAAATAACTACATTCCCGATTTGAATTGTCTGGATCCGCCCCGACAATAAATACTCCTCTTAAATTGATAGCATAGATAAATTATCGTGCACTAAAATAAACTGAATAAGCTTCCTTTTCTCATAGAAAAAGGATCACAAAGTTTGTATGTCTCGCATATTATCCTCCATGTATCTAAATGAGCAGTAATAAGACTTGCTTGATGACAGTTGCAGAACTCAAAGAAGTGTATCCTTGATGATGGTCTCTCGTAACAAATTTCCTCAGAAACTTGCATACGAAAAGTAGTTTACTTTTAGCTTGCAATTTTTTCCACTTAGATCTATACATATTCAACATGATGGATAACAGAGAAAATTTACAGGTAACCAACCTTATTAAAGCTCAGCTCAATGCAAACTACAACTTTATTAAAACTCTCATCATCTAGCTTGGATGGTTAGGTGATGGAGATAGCATTTCTAAAGATACTAAAAAGTTCTTCCGCATGACTTGGGGAAAAGCCAACAAAGGGCTCTCTAATGCCTCCAAGAATTTCAGTGAATTTACACCTCAATCTTGAAGTAATGTCTCTAAAAGGTTCAGTGAACTTTTGCCTCCATCTCTACTTGTGTCCTGTCCTCTCTACTACCTCTGCACTTTTGTAACTTTATGTTTATGCATGCTTCATTCCCTCCTCATTTTTGCCTCAATCTCTACTTGTGTCCTGTCCTTCTCCATGTCATTACAAAGTGCCATTAGTGCGTGGAGCTACAAACGGGAGTATGGAAAGGAATGACTACTTTCAAAAGATCTTCGCTCTAGAGAGATTCACTTGAGAACTATTATATGTCAAAGGTCCAATCTTGAAATGTCAAAGGTTCAAGAATATACTTTAGAAAGGACATCTAAGGCTAAAGAAGAATGTCTCGACCAGATCTGACATAGTTTAACTATAGAAAAGAATATTAAAGAAATAATTCGCTAATAATAACTCTATGAATAGTATATTTCTGAAGTTTGAATACTCATGTTTCGTTGCATTTGGAAACACAATGTGTAAGTGTACATGAAAAATGGACCGCATTTTTTAGTTTTTGATGGTAGTTATGGTGAGGGTTGAGCGAAATTATTTTGTATTCTAAAATGCTCCCGCATGTTAAAAGTCCATTTTGGAGGGACAGCAGGAATTGAATCTGGATTATTCTAATACCATGTTGAAGATTCCTTTCACTGCACCAAAACTCCGAAGTTGTAGTGAGGGTTTAGAAAAATTATTTTATATTTTGATACCCTACACAAATTTCAAAAGGAATTCAACTACAACCACTTATTTACATGGGGAAATAGAGTTCCCACCAAAAATTTAAAATCTCCTGTTTTCACATGCACATGCAAATTGTATTTCTATTCGCAATGAAACAAACAAGCCCTTAACAGTTTTTTTCAGATGCAATTTTTGCTGTGGACTTTGTATGTGTGTGGGTGGTTAGTGTGGTGGTGGGAGGTTGCTCTTTTTTCTGTGTCTATGATCTGTACTTAAATACTATCTTGATTTAATCTTACAAATTTATTCAAAAAACACCATAAATATCAAGAATTTATAGATATTTTGAGAATATCACATCTTTTCTTTCAGAATAAGAGAAATGACAGCCAGAGGAAAGACACGACTTAAATATCAGGACTACTGGAGAGGCCTTGCATCGTAATCATTACGTACTTGAGGATTATGAACGTGTGTCTTATCCTTTGAGAGTCAGACTCTCTAAAGGGAAGTGTAATGCAATAAGTTATCGTAAAAATGATTCAAGTGTAAAAGTTTATAAATATACAGTAATAGAAGGAGATGAGATGGGTAAGATACATTTATTCTAGTTCTACTCCAATTTGCATCTAATCTCAAAGTATTGTTCACTGATTATTAGATATAAAAGTGAATATAAAATGAAAGTCATGCTAGATTAGGCTATAACTTGGATTTGGGAGATGAACAAGCGAGTGGGTAAGTTGATCTACGAACTAGCTCAGGTTCTCGACCCACTTGAGTTGCAGACCTGAGATGGGGAACAAACAAATATATATACACAGCCTCTCAAATGAACAATAGAAGCACAGAAGAACTATCTATTCTCCAAATTTCATTCACTCCCCATTTCCTTGAACAGTTATTTTTTTCCCCGAACAAATTTAATTTAGGAGTATTTACTAGTTTGCCCCTCAAATCTTTATATATTATGATTTAGTCTCCCAAATCTTCATATTTAGAATTTAGTCTCCAAATCTCCTAAGTTACTACTCTCCCCAAATCCCCAAAATTTTAACCTGATATTACCATTTTACCCTTCCTTATTCATTTTTTCTCTTCCTCCTCTCTTCTCCTCCTCTCTTCCTCATCTCTTCTCATTTTCTTCATTATTCCTCTTCTCTTTTCCTTCTCTCTTCCTCCTCTTTTCTTTTTGGGAGAAGAGAAGAGGAAGAGAGAAAGAGAAGAGAGGAGAAATAATGAAGAAAAGGAGAAGAGAGGAGGAGAAGAGAGGAGAAAGAGAAAGAATGAATAAGGAAGGGTAAAATGATAAATATTAGGTCAAAATTTTGGAGATTTGGAAAGGGAACTAAATTGTAGTAATTTAGGAAATTTGGGTGACTAAATCCTAAATATGAAGATTTGGGAGACTAAATTATAATATATAAAAATTTGAGGGACAAACTAGTAAATACCCTTTAATTTACTCAGCATGCAATGGATTACCATGAGCAAAAGCGGTTAACAGTAGGAATTCGAAAAGTTACTGCCTTTCATAAACTTGGTTCCAGGTATCACCCACATGAACCACTCAGATCATCTTCTTGTAAATTTTGACATCTTCAAGAACAAGGCAACCAGCTTTGACAACTGCATAGGGTTCGATGATAATTTCCCATTTTTTGACACAAGTTAGTCTTATAACAGATTACTATGAGAAGCAAAGTTAAATTGGATTCTTAATACACTTTAAAATCGAAAGGGCACCAAAGACTTGATTTTTTGAAACCCAAAAGTTAAAATTATAGAATCTAACTATAGCTAAACCCATAAAAAAATTATAAACAAACTGAGAAACGAGAAAGATGGAACCTTGAGGAACCCATCCCCAGCTCTGAGACTCCGCAGATAATACCGATCTGAGACGAGCGGAAGCAATGGCGCTATGAAGCGGCAGCATCGTAATTAAACAGCTCGACTCCACCGGTAATCTAATCGCCCAATCAAAAATAATAATAATTCAGAAGCAAAACCCTATTTAATCAAAATAGAGAAAAATAACAAGAACCCAAGTGCAGAAATTTCAAAAGGATATCTCACCTCGAGACGCGCCTCTCGGAACGAAAAACCCTAGGAGAGAGCTCCGACTCGACGGAGGGTTTCTTTGAGGGCTTGAGAGCTAAAGAAATGGAGCGAGATAAAGCCCTAGATCGAGCGACGAGAGAAGAAGCCGACATTTTTTTTTATTTTTTTATTTTTTTTCCCGCACTGCGATCACTGAAGGGGTTTTAGGGGTTTTGCAGAAGAGAAGGGCGATCGCTGTAGGCCCCACCCTAATTGGGATGGACGCACACAGTGGGAGAGTTTGCCACAGAGGCTTAGGGAAATTCTGAACGCACACGGCAAATATCTAAATGGGCACCCCTTATTAGAACGCCTATGTTTTCTATGTACACGTAATTTTATTTTCAAAATATCTTCCTTGCTCCAAAAAATAAACATCCTCCTCCATCTCCTACCCTTGGTAAGGCTTCGCCCACTTAATTTGCTCGAAAGTTCGTTAGATCAAGAATTTACCCTTAGACAAATTTATTTTCATCCCTAAATTACATAATAATGTTAATTGTTTTAGAAATTCGGAATTGCTTGCAACTTGTATGGGGCAGTCATATATCTGTATCTACTTGAAACTTGAATTTCTCAAAGTTGAAGCAGAAATTGTTCTAGCTGGAGAAACTAGATTTTCTTTTTTTTTTTTCTTTTTCTTTTTTCTTTTTGAGATATTAATTGCTTTCTGCACTAAAGTATTTTGTTTCCTTTTGGAGTTATTCTACATATTTGGCTTATTTGCATCATATTGTGAGTTTATAACTATCAGTTTTAGATTTTATTATATTTATCTTTTTTTTTTCTGGGAAAAAGCCACGGGACTACAACCTCACCTGCCTCACTACGAAAATATTTCTCGCTACGTACGTGTTCAATGAGTTTAGAAAAAAAAGATTCATGTAAAATCATTTTCCAATCCAAATTTGTACCTTCAACAGTAGTAAATTCAAAAAACATATTTCTCCTATCGAAATATGTTAAACTCGAGAAAAGCTCCAACCAATCAATGAGCATCCTCTAGTAAACGGTGACCACATTATTTGCATCTTTAGAAATAAAGCTAGAATACCATATACATCCCCACCAACATAATTCGTTATTCCAGCTAGCTTCATATGTCCACACCATAATCTCTCATAAATCTCTAATCTCATCTTTCAGTACCAATTTTACTACGACAGAGAAAATCTGGTGGGACAGAAACTCAATCTGTAAATATAGTAAAGGTCCCGTCCCAAAACGCTTTCAAAGATCATGAGCACCCATTCAACTCTCAATAAACGCCAATGAACTCCTGCTCCTACAAGTGCACCCGTATCACTCTACATAACAAATCATGTCTTTGTCTTCGTGCATGGCTTGCATAGATCCATCAAAGTGAATTTTAAACCAACTTTTACGTGGGAGATCCCTGACACGGTGACACCCACCTAGTTACTTGCGAATCACACGTAAGACTCAACAATCCCGCATGATTCGAAAGCTCAAATCATGCTAGTTTTCTCCTCTTAATTTCTTATAATTTTGCTAACATGGTAGTTGTCTGAGATCTGAGATCAATTTCGGGTTGAAGGTGATATTAATGATAGATAAATGGAAGCATACTCTCCTATCTCGTCTCCGTGAAAGGATACACCGTTTGTTTCCTACATGGCCTAACCTTCTCCTTTTACGAGTAGCGGCAGGAGTGGGACTCAATTGCACGTCAAACAAATCCAAACAAACGGAAACTTTTCTAAAATTAGCTACAGTCTTCTAATTGGACCTCCGACTCCTCTTCGGAGTCAGATTCTCATTTCCCTTCGCTAGTTTGCCTATATATACCTAAGGTCTTACTTGCCCAAGACTAACTCACTCTTACTCTCCTTATGTCTCATCTCCGATCATCAACAACAGCAATGAAGAACCAGCAGCAGTCTCCTGTCTTCAAGATTAGGCCAGTCTGGGCCGACAACATCGACGCGGAGTTCGAGCTCATCAACTCCGCATTCGAACGCCACCCCTTCATCGCCATCGACACGGAGTTCCCCGGGACCATCCATACCTCCCCCAAGTCATACTACCAGCGCTCCTGCGACGAGACCTATGCACTTCTCAAGGCCAACGTTGACGATCTCCACCTCATCCAACTCGGCCTCACCCTCTTCGATGCTGACGGCAACCTCCCTGACCTTGGCACACAAGGCGCCCAAAGATTCGCATGGGAGTTCAACTTCTGCGACTTCGACCTCCAATGCGACCGCTTTGTCCCGGATTCAATCAAGCTGCTGAGGAGCAGCGGCATCAACCTTGAGAAGAACCGCCAGTGCGGCGTGCACACTGCTCACTTCGGAGTGTTATGGACTAAACGAGTGGGAAAATAGCAAATGACCACAGACCAGAGAAATGGAGACACAAAGATTTACGTGGAAAACCCCTTCTTGGGTAAAAACCACGGACAAGACAGCAGAATTTATTACTATACAGAAGTAATAATACAAGAGGGAGAGGAGATTGGGGCAAGAAACAAGTGAGGGGGAGAGGCTCTTTTTATAGCCTCTCCTCCCTTAAGCTTTTAGTCCCACCACCGATGTGGGACTAAATGTTAACATTCTCCCACTTGAAGATTTAATTGTATTGCAATTAATCTTCACACCATCCTTTCTGCCTTGTCATCATGTTGCTTATGTCTCTGCTAGGCCACAAGAGGATCGACACCAAATGAACTTGTCTGTGTTGACTCCTTTTGTCAAAAAATCTGCTAGGTTCTCTTTAGTGTGTATTTTCTGTACATCCACCGTTCCTTCTTCCACTTTCTCACGAACGAAGTGATACTGAACTCGGATATGCTTGGTTCTTGAATGAAAGGCTGGATTCTTTGCAAGATGCAAAGCGCTCTGACTGTCACAAAACAAAGAGATCTTCTCTTTTTTGTGCCCGAACTCCTCCATCACCAACTTCAACCATATCGCCTCTTTGCTGGCTTGTGTAGCTGCTACATATTCTGCTTCTGTAGTTGAGGTTGCAACAACAGACTGCAATTTTGAAACCCAGCTTACAGCCCCACCTGCAAGAGTGAACACATATCCAGTAGTGGATTTACTTTTGTCAAGATCACCTGCATAATCAGAGTCAGCATATCCACGAACAATTACATCTGATCCTCTATAACATAATGCAACATCTGAGGTTCCTTTAACATATCGTAGAATCCTCTTTACCGTATTCCAATGCTCTTTACCAGGATTTGCCATGTATCGACTAACCACTCCCACTGCATGTGCAATGTCTGGTCTTGTACAGATCATAGCAAACATTAAACTCCCCACTGCTGATGCATACGGTACTCGAGACATCTCCATCCTCTCTTCTTCATTGCTAGGACACATACTTGAGGATAACTTGAAATTAACAGGAAGAGGGGTAGAAACTGACTTACAATCCTGCATATTGAACCTTCGAAGAATTTTCTTCAAATAGTTTTTCTGAGTAAGCCAAATCTTCCTATTACTTCTGTCTCGGTGAATTTGCATCCCTAGAATCTTGTTTGCTGGTCCCAAGTCCTTCATCTCAAACTCCCTAGCCAACTGAGCCTTTAATTCTTGAATCTGACCTTTGTTAGGGCCTGCAACTAACATGTCATCTACATACAATAGCAATATAACAAAGTTGTTATCATCAAACCTCTTGAAATATGCACAAGGGTCTGCATAGAGTCTATTGTATTCCAGGCTCATGATGAAAGAATCAAATCTCTTATACCAACATCTCGGCGCCTGCTTTAATCCGTATAGAGATTTGTTCAACCTGCAAACCAAGTTCTTCTTTTCTTTTTCTTCAAAACCTTCTGGTTGGAGCATATAAATCTCTTCTTCAAGATCACCATGAAGAAATGCTGTCTTTACATCTAATTGCTCTAGATGTAAATCAGAGATAGCACATATAGCCAGAACTACTCGAACTGTAGAAAGTTTAACCACAGGAGAAAAGATATCATTAAAGTCAATACCTTCCTTCTGAGCGTAGCCTTTGACCACCAATCTTGCACGATAACGCTCCAGTTGATCATCACTGTTCCTTTTGATTTTGTATACCCATTTATTGCCAATGGGTTTTCTTCCTGATGGTAGTTGCACAAGATCCCAAGTCTTGTTTTTATGAAGAGCTTCGATCTCCTCCTGCATTGCTGTCATCCACTGATATGCATTTGAACTGGTCAATGCTTCTTGGAAAGTTGATGGCTCTCCATCTTCAGTTAGAAGGCAGTATGCAACATTACTATCCACATCATAGTCAGCATGCCAAACTGGAGTTTTTCTGTCTCGGCCTGATCGTCTGATCTCTTGCACACCAGAATCAACAGTTTCTGAAATCTGGTTCTCTTCAACTGCTTCAGAGGAATTATCTGTCACCTGTATCACTGCAGTCTCTGCTTTTGAAGTGCTATCATTTAGGATCTTCTTTTCTGTAAAGATGACATCTCTGCTGATGACAACTTTGTGGGTAGTGGGATCCCACAAACGATACCCCTTTACACCATCAGCATACCCTAAGAAAATACACTTTCTGGATTTTGGATCCAACTTAGTAGTTTCTTGGGAATTGTACATCACATATACAGAACTTCCAAAAACATGAAGATTAGAGTAATCTACTGGTTTACCTGTCCACATCTCCATCGGCGTTTTCAACTCAATTGCTGTTGATGGAGTCCGATTGATCACATAACAGGCGGTGTTGACTGCTTCAGCCCAGAAAGATTTTTCTAAGCCTGCTGCTCCCAACATTGCTCTTGTACGTTCAAGCAACGTTCTATTCATCCGCTCTGCCACTCCATTCTGTTGAGGGGTGTACGCCGTCGTGAACTGTCTTTTGATACCTTCCTGCTTGCAGAATTTATCAAAATCATTACCAGTGTATTCTCCTCCATTATCTGACCTGAGACATTTGATCCTTTTACTAGTCTCAAGTTCCACCTGCGCCTTGAAAATCTTGAAGGTTGGAAGCACATCTGCCTTACTTCTGATTGGATACAACCAACATCTCCTGGAATAGTCATCAATAAATGTTACAAAATATTTTGCTCCTCCAAGAGACATACCTGGTGCCTGCCATACATCAGAGTGAACCAATTCTAGAATTTGAAGGCTTCTAGAATTTGATGTGCTAAACTTTAGCCGGTGCTGCTTGCTTGTCACACATTGCTCACAGAATGGTAGAGAAACCTTCGTGAGACCCGGAAGTAGCTTTCTATCTGCAAGAATCTTCATTCCCTGCTCCGATATGTGACAAAGTTTTTGATGCCACATCGTTGCAGTCTTTTCATCATCATTGTTTGTGACAACTGATGCTTCTCCTTCCTGCAGAGTCTCTCCCTTGAGTAGGTATAAGTTTGCAGCTAGCTTTTCTCCTTTCATGATCACAAGCGCGCCTCGCACAATCTTCATGATCCCCTTCTCACCTTCCATCTTGCACCCGAGGTCGTCAAGCTGTCCTAAAGACAGCAAGTTCTTCTTTATTCCCTCCACATGTCGCACTTCTTGGATGGTGCGAACTGTCCCGTCAAACATCTTCAATTTGATGGATCCTTTTCCAACGATCTTTAAGGCATGATCGTTACAGCTGTAAACCATTCCCCCAGAGATTGATTCATAGTGATAGAACCATTCTCTGCGAGAAGTCATGTGAAATGTTGCTCCAGAATCGAACAACCATACATCCTGTAATCTTTTTCTGCCTTCGTGTGACGTTGCTGCCTCACATACTAGGGCATTTCCATCATTTGAGCTGCTTGCCACATTTCCTTGAGGACCGGAATTTTGTTTCAAATTCCAACAATCCTTTTTGTAGTGACCCTTCTTGCCACAATTGTAGCATTTGACATTCTTCTTACTCCGTGATTTGGATCTACCGTGACTTTGACTCCCACTGGGGCCAGGCTCCATTGATCTTCCTCTCGTCATCGACAATGCTTCTGCTTGGTGTGAACTTGCTCGCCTTTCTTCTTTGTTTTTGCGCCGCTTCTCTTCATCTAGGACTGCAGCTGCAATATCATCGAAGTCGAGGCGATCTTCAGCCAAGTTGCTTGTTTTGTTGATGATGAGTTGATCATATGAATCCGGTAGACTTTGGAGTAGAATTTCAGCACGTTCACCCATCTTTATATCATAACCCAAATTCTTGAGTTGTGAAAATAAAGTGTTGAGGGTGTTTATGTGCTCCGTCACTACAGTGGATTCTGACATCCGAATGGTGTACAACTTCCTCTTAAGAAAAATTTTATTGTGGAGAGATTTTACCTCGTACAGTTTGATGAGATGGTCCCAAATCTCCTTTGCTGTCTTCTTCTCTTGAATGCTGGACAATAGATCATCTCCTAATCCGAGATGGAGATCTGAAATAGCCTCAGCATCCATTTCCAACCATTTCTCGTCTGAGATATTATCTGGCCTTTCACCGATAGCAGGAAGGCACTTATCTTTTACCAAGATAGCCCTCATCTTCATCTTCCAGAGACCAAAATTGCCTCCAGTGAATTTTTCAATCTCAAATTTGCGTGTCATTGCTATATCCCAACTCCAACACAACTCCCACTATTCAAAACAAGTGGACGAAAGTGGGCCCCACGAGAACACTATTCACGGAAGTGGGCCCCACAAGAACACTATTCACGGAAGTGGGCCCTACCAGAACACTATTCACTGAAGTGGGCCCCACAAGAACACTATTCACGAAAGTGGGCCCTACCAGAACACTATTCACTGAAGTGGGCCCCACAAGAACACTATTCACGAAAGTGGGCCCTACCAGAACACTATTCACTGAAGTGGGCCCCACAAGAACACTATTCACGAAAGTGGGCCCTACCAGAACAAGTGGGAGAACCAGCGGAAGAAAGTGGGTCCCACAAGAACAAGAACAAGTGGGTGGACCCCGCAAGTGTACCGAGTAGGTTCCACAAAGAAGCAAATACTTATTTTCTGATGTGGAGGGTGGCAACCACAAATGTGGAGGATCCACTTACAGCCACAGAGCATACGATAAGTACCACGACTTTATTGACCTTACTCACACAAGAACAACAACAAGTGGGTGGACTCCGCAAGTATACCGAGTAGGTCCCACAAAGAAGCAAATACTTATTTTCTGATGTGGAGGGTGGCAACCACAAATGTGGAGGATCCACTTACAACCACAGAGCATACTATAAGTACCACAACCTTACTGACCTTGCTCTGATACCACTGTTATGGACTAAACGAGTGGGAAAATAGCAAATGACCACAGACCAGAGAAATGGAGACACAAAGATTTACGTGGAAAACCCCTTCTTGGGTAAAAACCACGGACAAGACAGCAGAATTTATTACTATACAGAAGTAATAATACAAGAGGGAGAGGAGATTGGGGCAAGAAACAAGTGAGGGGGAGAGGCTCTTTTTATAGCCTCTCCTCCCTTAAGCTTTTAGTCCCACCACCGATGTGGGACTAAATGTTAACACGGAGAGCTACTGGCCGACTCGCCCCTCTTCTCCTCCCCAGTCAGTAGCTGGGTTATATTCCACGGCGCCTACGACTTTGGGTTCCTGCTCAAGAGCGTGACCATGGGGGGGAGGCTGCCAAACTCGCTGGATGATTTCATGCACAGCCTTAGAATGCTGTTTTGGGGCAGGATCTTCGATCTGAAGCGGATGATGTTATGGTGCAATGGACTGTTTGGTGGGCTAGAGAATTTGGCGAGGCTGTTGAGTGTGGAGCGGGCGACGCGGCGGTGCCATCAGGCCGGCTCCGACAATCTGCTGATTGCCCTAGCGTTTCAGAGGATGATCAAGAGGTTTTTCCCCGACAATCTGGCTAAGAGCCATCAAGGTTTTCTTTACGAGTTATAGTCATGTCAGCGTATAATAACTTTGTATTGAATAACAGCAACAAATATGGGCGGACCCATGTTGTCTTGCGGGCCCTCCCTCAATTTTTTTTTTTCTTAAATTTAGTGTTTGGGAGAAATTGTTAAGATTTCCCTCACATTTTTTGACGGAATAAAATATATAGTTTTTAAACTCCAAAATTCAGTAATAAAAATTTGTGAAAATGATAGTCCATTGTAATATTTTTAAATTTGCATATAAATTATAAAATAGAAATATCTATATTAATATTATAATACCATAATTTTATATTTGAATATACAAATAATTTTTGCATCAAAAACTCCGCTCCAATACTCCTGACAGAGCCATTTCGGCCCCTGCACTAAGCGAATTATACGAGCAACTCGAACTTTGAATAGCTCTGCCCCTCGATTTGAATACCTGGGTCTGTCCTAGCAACAACTACTCCTCTTAAATAGATAGCAAAGAGAAATTACGTTGTACATGCACAAAAATGAACTGAGAAAAAGGATCACAAAGTTTGTATGTCTTACAAATTACCCTCCATGTATCTAAATGAGCACTAATGAGACTTGCTTGATGACAGTTGCAGAACTCAAAGAAGTCTATCCTTGATGATGGTCTTTCGTAACAAATTTCCTCAGAAACTTGCATACGAAAAGTAGTTTACTTTTAGCTTGCGATTTTTTCCACTTAGATCTATACACATTCAACATGACGGATAACGGAGAAAATTTACAGGCAACCTTATTAAAGCTCAGCTCAATGCAAACTAGAGCCCCTGTTGCAACGAGATACGCTATTTGAATAGATTGAGCGGCATGTTACTCTCATCATCTAGCTTGGATGGTTAGGTGATGGAGAAACATTTCCAAATATACTAAAAAAATGTTCCACATGACTTGGGGAAAAGCCAACAGAGGGCTCTATAATGGCTCCAAGAATTTCAGTGAATTTACACCTCATCATATACTATATAATGTATTATCTCCAACTCATTATCGACTAAGCAAAAATTTTATCCTCAAACATTGTATTTCTTTAGGACTGATAGAAGGTTCAGCGTCTCTATCAGGATCACAATATGGACCTTATAAGAAGTCTCTTGTTCACAAACATCGCATAAGTTGGTAAGAAAAACGATGAATCGGAGTGATCACGATCTTGGCAAGAGATGATTAGCGACCAACAGAAGAGAAGAGTGATCTCTTGTTCACTCTTCTTGATTAGGGTATACTCTTTTGAAAGAGAGCAAAACCGAAGCTTTGAATGCATTACTAGATTAACTAGCTTAAAAGAGACTGTTTCAAAGTACAGATAAAAATACTAGTAGCTATAGTCAACAGAAAGAGTGATTTAATGGAAAAATAACGAGAGATTGATACATAACTTTATGGCAGGGTTGGTTGATAGAACATCACTTGAGGAACTTGTCAAACCAATCACTCGCTTCTTTCACCATTGAGACTGTCATTCGATGCCAAATTCCTTGCTCCGCTATGAACTGCAATAATTTTTGCCAGAATATTAGTTATAAATTAATCGTTTTATGCAAAAGGAGACGAACTGGCAAGCATGCACATTATCTGTACTATTAATCTGTTTATTCATTTTATTTTGTCATTTCTTGTGAAAAAGTTACTAAAAGGAAAAGTACAGTACAGGGAAAAAATTGAGTCAAAGAAATGAGAAAACTTTATAAGTAGACTAGATTCTAGAGGGATTTGATCTTAACCGAAAACCATGACAGACTACGATCATCATAAGAAACCTATACCAATCTAACATGATCACTCCAACTTCTGTTTATTAGTAGCATTGAGATTCAGATACGCTAGAAATTACATCATCGTTCAAAGAACCAAATTCAAGTGCTTGTTTAAAGAGAGAGAAAAAAAAAACATTAGGATTCAATCCAGAATTACTTTTTTCCATCCCCTTCGTCGTTATCCTCTTTCCCCCTTTCTTTTAAAACTCTATAGATTGATCTTTATATATATAATGAGAGAGAGAGAGAGATAAAAAAACTCAACCTAAGAAATTTAGAGATGTTAGCACCTAAAGAGACTTCTTTGCAACTTATTTTCGTGTCTTAAATGAATGAGTTCATCAGGCACAAGTCCTCTGTGTTTCATAAGGAATTACAAAATAAAGTACCAAGTGATAAAGATATAGGCATGGAATTTGTATATTTTGAATCTTTCCACAAATTCTACCTTAATGGAATAGCTAGCTATCCCACCTGTTACTTCAAAACAAAAATGTTCATTCCTTCGTTCAAAATATGGCTTGTACCTTAAAATTTTCTGGACAATTGGCCTTTTTATACGCCTCGAAGGCCCCGGAGACAAGAGTGTCCAAACCAGCAAGTGGGCAACGACGGTCACGTGCACCTGTATTTCAAGGCAAATTGAAATAACACACAGTTAAATCAGATAAAGCATTGAGTTTATCTATAAAAAAAAATTAAACTGTATTCCTCATTTAATTAGTTTGCACCACCAGAAAAGAGAATAATTGTAATTAATCTGAAGATATGTCATAATGAGCCTGTTCTAAGTTATTAGCATTGAAGGCAAGATAACTGACAAATGAAAACTAAATTTACAGGTACCAAAAACTGGTTGTTTAAGATGACAGTCAATGGTATTACAATTAAGATATCAACTTTCAGCAGCTTATGTAGCCCTTACCAGAGTACCAAAGTCAATTGGCACTATTCATGATATGCTTTAGCACGGATACAATCAAGTCAAATATTAGCTTATTATAGAGGAGTACATTAAAGCAGACAGTAGAATCACGGATACATCAAGTAGAGATTTGCTACTTTTACTTCTCTATATTACCATTAGGTTTTAAAAAATACCTTCAATAGTTCTTGAAAAGATACAGAGAGGAAAAAGAAAATGGTATTTCCACAACTCTAAATATTTATGTGAATACCAGTTAGGATAAGTTGAGGCCGCGGTGCAATGGCAGGAACCGTAAAGGGTGAGTCAAACTGAGAGGCTAGACCTGGAGCAATTCTATCCCAAACCTGTGGCAAACCAGTCAGAACATAAGCCCTACAAATCCTAGAGTTAAAGAGGTTGGTAATAGAACGCGACCAAATATCTATATAGTTGAAATGATATGACAGATCTACATCAAGACATGGAACAGCTAAATGCATCGGAACTAAAAGTAAAAGTTATGAAGTTTTTAACCTTTTCCACCACCTCTTTATCAATTGTTGTTTTGCCTAAATCAATCCTTGCTTCTGAAACAATGAAAACCAACAAGAAATCACACTCTAGGATGAGGTTTAATGATGTTGGTTCCTAGTAGAAAGATGACATGTTGTGAAAATGACAAAAAAAGAATAGATTTCACAAAAAATCTCAATGATGTCAGTTATGCCCATGGATCAGAGAAATCAAGAATGACTGCAATCACTTGAATCTTGAGATGCTCCTCGACCCAATCATATGCTTTATTGAGATAGGTAATCAAAAAGGAAACAACCACCCCACCCCTCCACCCCCCCTCTCCCCCGTGGCAGCATAGATGAGACTTCCTACGGCTCGAAAAGAAACACACAAATAGTGAGTTTCAACAGATATGGAATTGAAAGTTCAATACTTGCAAATCCTCATTGATCCTTGCAATAATAGATAAGGTACATAAATATTAAAATTGTGCGAGAGATATAATAGCAAGAAAACTAGATGTCGGGCAATGCATATTGCTTACAAAAAATAACCAGCAGTTCCCCCATTGACATCTACCACAAAAAACCTATTTTGATGCAATTTGTGTAATTGAAACTTGTTGATCATTGTTATTGATATAATCACGAACCACATAACCCAACTTAGAGGAATCTGGAACCTACCAACAAGACAACCTAACTTTGAGAACTCAGCGACCCTGGTAAAAGACTCAGATAATGCTGATGACTGCGATGATGATCAACAGCAGAGCAAAAACTATCAATTTTAGCTTGCTAACAAACCTTCAAAGACAGGCTTTATACTGTTAACTCTAGCATGCCACTCGTCGTTATCCAAAGCCCACCGAAACCCCTATAACGCACAGAAAGTTTGGAAGTAGTCTCTTTAATAGACAAGCATAGGCAATCTAATTAGTCAGCTCACTTGAACACCAATTATAGGGACCACCACGGAATAACGAGTATCAGCTACAGCAGCAAACCATGCATGCATACCTACAACAATAAACTGCCATATGAGCTCCAGAAACTCAACTCTTTATTGTATAGAATTAAATAACAATTAGCTTGTGTCTGTCCAACCTCCAAGGGATTCACCAGTAATCCCAATTCTCGCAGGATCAATGTCCTCCCTCTGAACTAGATAATCTGCCAATTTTATCAAGTCCCAAACCTACCCCTAGACCAGTTAGTTCATTTGAAGATCAATCTGCAACATGTCTAACCAGTGTAAATTTCGACGATGGAAAATATCAAAGCATTAGAGCAACTATTACAGTGTCAAAGATGAAAGGCATTGTGTCACCATTTCTCCAAGCTGAAACCAGAGCCTATATCATGAAGCCAAATAAGGAAGTCAAAACCTAAAAACCAAATTAAGGATGAAAACAATAGAGCAGGTTACTAAATAATAGAAAATATGATCCTCAATGACTTGTCCTGTAGAGGAAAAGAAAAGACATGGTTGATTACGTCAATGTAAGTGGTCTCATTGCTGGCTCTTTCTCCATGGTATCGAGAATCAATTGTGACAGCAATATATCCCCTTGAAGCATATGCCTTTATGTAGAAATTTCACTTTTAGAAAGAGTTCATCCTTCAGTAATAAATTATCTATACTACTATGAGAAATGAACAAAGCCATTAAGCCTGGTCAACCTCAAGCAATGGACGTAACCATTCCTTGCACTTATATGAACAATGCAAAAATACAATAGCTGGTCGTCTTTGCTGAGCACCTTCCTTCATGCTCAAAATCAAGACTGGCACACGCCCCTGCTCACCAGCCTATTAGAGACAGATTAAAAAAGAATATAAAGAGCATATTCATAGCAAATATGCAGTTTAATTGTATAAGTTTGCTAGCCTTTACATGGCAATTACATCATACAGCCATGTGGAGTGGGATAACTGATGCTATAGGATATATACATACGGATTCATGTACTGAGTAATTTTTTCTCAAGTAGAAACCAACATCCAGAGAGAGAAGTGAACAGACTAACCTCAGACCAGCTACAGTCTGAAGAGTGCATATAATCTGGTGCAATATGTAAGCTAATAGATGGTGGTAATAGTCATTGTTCAGGAATTTCAACTACGCTGACGGAAAATATTGAACTTAGGTCCAACCTACTGCTACCAGAATGTTTCGACTTTTATCTAACAATCATTCAGAACTATACGAAAAAAATTAAGGCAGGATACTTTGACTGATTCTACATGAACAAAGAGGGCAATCAAGCCATAAATTTCTTGGACAAGATCAGACATACTTGGAATTGTCTCTCGACTGGTTTGTATTAAAAATATATGACATATGTGAGGCTTCAACACTACAATCATGAAAGACGATGAACCAATCTAAAGATCCAGGTACATTGTAATTCTCCTTTAAATTTTATCCACGAGAATGGAATGCTAATAATATTTGGATCTTCTTTACATCACTGCAACAAACACATCACCACAGAGGCAAACATCTGAATAACATTCTTGAACGGCAGCAAACAGCATTATTTAAAGACATTCAAAGAGGCAAGATCTTCCTAGGGAAAGATAAAATTTCATGACCCATAAGGTATCTAAATTATGATTGCTCGATTTGGAAAAAGTTGAATGGGATTAATGATCTAACTATCAGCTTGGTTGCCAATATTCAGCACCAGGGGCCACATATAAGAAAAATGACAGGTATCTAAAATAATAGATATGCATGGATGTATCTAAAGAAATATATGCATGGATGTATCTTAAAAAAAGATATGCATGGATTAGCATGGCCACATGTAGGGACATACACAACATGTATCCACATTTAGGCTGGGCCAGTTTACCAGAGAGAGAACATTTGGTGTCAAATGGATTTTGAATCTTGATACTGTAATTATCTAAAGTGCACGATGAAATATTTTAGTACTATTTGATTTATACTACTATATCATCTGATTAGTAATTGATTTCCTTATCGTGCTTAGAAGATTATTATGCTTTAAATGGTTTATATGAATCCTTGTGAAAGTTCTGATAAGTCCCCCCTGAGAATGAGAAGACACCATCATGGTGTTATGCTCAAGCTAGCTAAGAAAGAAAGATCCGGGTTGTGCGTGTGTGTGGGGGGATATGAAAATGTCTGTGGTGTGATAGAGTTCCATTACTCCTGTTATTAGACGAAACTTCACTTGGTAAAGATACCGGGAAAATGCACTGCATCTTGTCCCAAAACATTACCACAACAAAATTTTGCAATTTAATAGACTAACTGAAAACATAGAATCAATCTATGCCAAAAAGGGTCTCAGCCATTTTTTCTCATCTTCTCTAATGATCGGTGGTCCAGATTGAAAAAGAGGGAAACAGGGACTTGGCAATGCTGAAAAGGCTTTGAATGTTCAAGCTCATAAGCATCTGCATGCTGAGATTGCTTGAATATTCTACTTGGCCATATCAAAATTTAACAGGCCGCCTCCTAAAACTTAATTGAGAAAAAAATTGAAAAAGAAAAACTAATTAGTTATAATGCATTCATGATCTTTAAAGCCCATTCAAGTTTCAAAATAACATCTCTATGCAGACCAAACTCAGGATCCTTCTTTCAATTTTTGCCTAAAATTTCTTCGTCCAAATGAAGATATGGGGAAAGAGATTCACATTGTAGATGAAAGACGCAAGTAACAAATATTCTTCCAAAAACCCCTAAAAATTCTTTCTTTAGATATATCATAGATTCATAGTAACTCAACAGAAAATAGTATTCCAAACAAATTTCAGCAGCTACTTCAGTGATCAAGTAGAGGTTTTCTTCAACCAACTGGTCCTTAAAATCCGCAATATTCTCCTTTGGGCAAGACTCCATCGCCTGCGAACAATCAGCAAACTTAGCCTATAAAATTCCCAAAAAGGAAAAAAGAATGAGCAAAATAATTAAATTAAAGAATCAACAGATAGAAATAAGACCTCCGTGGAATCGAGAGGAGCCTGATAAATTGGATCCTTCACCGGCTTGCCAATCTCAACACTAAGAGGAACTGAGAAAACAAATAGAAACACACTAAAATCCATCAGCTAAAAGATAGAATCTTTTGATCGAAATTGTTGAAATTGAGCAAGAAATTATACCTAGGAGATGCTTCCGGCGACTGACGAGTACATCGTGGAACACCGATCGGAGCTTCGACGCTCCCTCATCTGTCATTTTTGAATTTGGATTTTGATTTTGATTTTAGCGGTGCTGACTCCGCTAAGATAGCGAGTTCATAGCTGGAAATAGAATATGGGCAGTGTGTGGAGCACGTGCGGTATGGCGAGGAGCACGTGACCGGGGAATCTAATCAGGCCTGGCCTGGGTCCTTCAGAGATTATCCCGGTCCAAAAGTAATCAGGGGTCTCTCTTCTCATGGCAAGTTTAGCATTGTTATTTTTCCTTCGAGTCTAGATTGAAAACCCCCATGTTTGTCTTTTTAATCATTTTTGAGAGAATAACGAAGAAAATAATGAAAATAAACCGACAACTCATATAAATTACACAACTTGTTATCTGTTATCTAAATTTTAAAAAAAAAATTGAATTATAATCTCGATTCACTCAAACTCAATAAAACTCATACTCAATTTCATAGCTCAATTCACTCGTAATCAAATTCATTCATAATCACATTCTTTGAGTTTTATTTCCATTGTGTAGATACAAATTTAACGATTTTCAATTAATTACAACATATTATATCCATTTGATAAAAAGAATAAATAAAACCAAAACTCATAAAATTTGATCTGTCGAGAACATCATGTTCTCATTAAAAAAAAGAAGTTACTATTTTTTTTTTATCAAGTTTGTTAGCTTATATAACTTACTGTTTATTTAAATTAAATTTTTTTTCTTTTCTCTCAAGCAGAAAAATTCTCCAACCAAAAAAAGGCAAAAAAAAATTAGAAAAGAAGATGAAGATGAACCAGAAAAAAGGACTCTAAGAATTCGATCTAATTTCCATTAGAACCCCCCAGGAAAAACGTAGCTAAAATAACGCCTTTAATTGATTGGTGATCAAAGCAAGACTTCCCACTTTATTAATTTATCAGAAGATATTGTGATATGGTATAATCTTGAATTTGAACCATTTATAAAAATACACTCCATAGGTTAAAAATAGTTCAATTTATTTACCGGTCTGACAAACGGAATGAAATTACAAGAACAAAATTTCTCTTGAAAATTACGAAACATGACATTTTAAAATTACAAAACATATGCCATTGATGCTCCAAAATTTATTTCTTGAAACACCACCAAAACTATTTAGATATAAGACTGCTTGAAAGTTTCTAAATCATCATTCAATGGCGGGAGAAATACTTTTCCTCATTTCCATGCCTTGCTGACACAGAGAAATAAATAAAATAAAATAAAATAAAATACAGAATGAAGCTTACAATGTCTTGCCTCGAACTCCTCCTTTATGAATCTGCAATTTATTTCTCTGAAACAGAAGAATTAATCTAACTCTGTAAGCACATGATACAGACCAGAAGGTTCGAGAATCAGAAACATACAAATGGGGCGGGGGGGGAGAGTTAGTTACAAGTCAAGCATTTACAGGAACAAACAAGAAGCATAGCCAAAAGACAAATAAACTATATATAAATAACTCTAATCATGAATTAAAGCAGGAAAAAAAAATCAGGTAACGGGAATCGACCATTTTTTTTTTCCTCGCTCAACGGGCAGGGCATATACCACAGCATGGCAATGGCCATCGAAATATAAGAGAGAAGATTGCTATACTTTCCTTTCTGTTAATTTCTTACATTTTGGTATTCTCTATCTTCTCCATCTTCGGTCTTAAACCACCATTTTCTGTTATCGGCTGTGTAGTTTTAGGAGGCAGATGGTTATTGGAAGAAACACGGATCACATTCACAGTCTGTGGCATCTGTGCCGTTACAGTCCGAGGTAACTGGACAGAGCATGTATGGGGCATCTGTGCTGCAACAGTCTGAGGTACCTGCACGGAACCCGATGGCACAGATCTGGCAATGCCATTAATGGCCAGTTCCTGATAGCCTGGTGAATCTGATTTCATATCCAGCATCGACGAGTACTTAGCTTCTGTCACAACACAAGTAAAAAGAACTACAGACTCCATCAAATTGTAAACATAAAGGAGCAGCAACTTGGATATCTGTATTCTGTTTAAGCTATATTAGGATGTAGGATTAAAATCACAATTGACTTCAATGGATTCGCGATAATACTGTCAGGTATTAAAGTTTTTGGGTAGATTTGTCAAATTGTTGAAGCCTCTAAAATAATTTGCGTAGGATTTTTCCAAATTTTACAATTTTCTTTTCTATCCATGTCGTAGAGATCAAAACATCAAGGGAACATTCCATAATTTGAAAAATTCCAACTTTCTAATCAGCAAAAGCCATAGGATATGTGCTCTTGGAAGCTAGATCATTCAAATACATAGCTTTTCATTTGATAGCCAGCAACAATTAACTACCTTTAGTCATTGAACCATATCAAATTGCATGCACAATATTTGTGATCACGGAACTGTAATAAGTTTTACTTGGTTTGCACCAAAAATCAGCAAGTCCAGTTTCTAATATTTGCTTGCAATTCCAATTGCAAGCAAGCGTCCCACTACTTGTTTTACTGCAATTTAACACTGCAACCATAATCACTAAGTCCTCTTTAATGAAAGTTTGGCTTTGATGTAGTTGGAACTACAGTCATCAGCAAAAGGTCATGTTCGATGATAAACAAACTGCTTACAGAACAAATTGAACAAATTTCTCTACATGGTTTAACGCAGCAAGTAGCTTCCTTGAAACTCAACTTGAAGTTGTGGCAAAACATTGCTATACTTATAACTCACAGTAACTACTACAGCTAAGAAAATAGTAAGAGAATGAAAATCACTGGCTAGTTGGCAACTGCTGCAGGTCAAACCAGATTCAACGTGTATCGGAGCAATAGGTCAGTCCTATCATGGACCAATGAACAAACTCATCTTCCCAGAGTAATTAGTATACTTTTGCATTATGGAATACCATCAACGTGAGTAGATCCACAATGACTTCCTTGATTTCTAGTATGCTCAACCCCATTTTGCTGGGAACAGGCTTCAATGATGGATGGTGAAGGAACAAACTTGAGTATACCATCTATTATTTCATAAAATGACTGGCCCTGGCCCTGGCCCAAAGGCAAGAGGCTCACTGGTGCAAGCCCAATAAATTTATCAAACCCAAGAGACTTGAAGACCCATGATCCAAGACGCAATGACTCAATTCTAATACAACTTGGAGACTAGATTGTGTGTCTGCCACATAATCTCTCCCATTTATAGTTGAATTACGACTAAAACTTTATCATGGTCCAACAATAAAGGACCAACACTACCTCCTTCTTGGGGTT
This sequence comes from Dracaena cambodiana, assembly GCA_036321105.1. Classification (NCBI taxonomy): domain Eukaryota; kingdom Viridiplantae; phylum Streptophyta; class Magnoliopsida; order Asparagales; family Asparagaceae; genus Dracaena; species Dracaena cambodiana. The sequence continues at coordinate 40,832,928 of JAYEPQ010000008.1, read as the reverse complement.
TTGATATCCGAGATGACGCAAAATATGCCAAAAATACCAAGAAGAAACAAAGGAGACACTCCTATGCATTGAGCTATCGGTAGGATACTGGAAGCTAGGGATTCTGGAGCAACTCTCCAGTACCTACTGGTACCTCCATCAGTAGTTGATTAATTTTTCAACCCAAGCACATCTATTACTAGAGCTACTAGTACACCTATCGGTAGTCGGTAGATCAGTCGGCTAAACACCAAATTGCCTTCTAGATTTGATTTTTGACTCGGATTTTGAAAATTCGGAATGGATTAAAAGTGTTATTAGAACCCTTTAAAGACGGTTACACGACATTAAGATCATACACGCATGCACGTGCATATGCACACGCACGCACAATCAATTAAAATAGAGATTCTTAGCGTGATGTTATTCATGTTTGGAAAACTGATTAGCATCTCTAATTTACATATGAGGAATTATTTTACGAAATTGGTAACTCGTACTCGATTATATTTTAATTCTCCTTACTAGTAGATCTATAATTATGAGAGGATTGTCGCAGCAAGGTTTGAGATAGATTGAGAATTGGAGCTCATATTATAGTGATCGAGCAGTAGAGTTAGATTTTGGGCTATTATTCAGCCGTGGTTGTCTAGCGATTGCAGTTCAAAGTTCAAACTATTGTATTTGACATTATTCATGTGCATTCTTCCGTGGCTTTTCACCCAATTTGGGTTTCCACGTTAAATCTCTATATCTATCTGAGTTGACTGTTTGAAATTAATTATTGTGTTTTTATTGCTTGATTAGTTGATTACCATTTTAATTATTCATTTAATAATATTGTTTGGGACTACATGTTAACTCTAGATTAAGCTTGTGTTAGCTTATGACAAGCCGAGAAGAGGTTTAGGATATATTGCAATTCCTTTACCTTCTTCAAGCCCAGAGTTTGAAGAAATAGAATCAGATCAACATGTATCTTCAAACTGAAGAATACAGGAGTATAATTGACGCAGGACGGAGGCAAAATTAGGGTTTTGAAAATTAGGGTTTTTTTGGATGGATTGGGGGAAGAACTTACGGAATTTGGGAATCCACCCAGGCAAATCCACGCCCACTCTCCACGACTCCACGAGAAAAGATTTGTTCAAGCGAAATTCACACCAGAAATTTCTCAAGAAATTTTCAAATATTATTCATCTTTTTTAATACTTCATACAAAACCCATATATATAGGAAAACCCTAACAAACCAAATTCTAATAGAATTCAAAATCCTAATAAAATCAGAAATCTAATAAAATCAGAATCCAATCAAATATTTTAAAATCCTAACATGATCCAAATAAAATCAAATCTAATCTATAGAATCAAATCCGATCTCCATCAATTCACCCCGGCTTCAAAACATTCATTCCCGATAAATGCGGAGATAAGAAATGATAAACACGTCCGGGTTGAACTGATTGTTATCCACGAAATATCCTAATTGGACCATAGTGGTGGTCGAGAAATCGTATCTAGTACATCACATCTGAATTAAGGCGGTGGAGGTGGAACTGGCTTTTTTCGTGAATCAGTTTCAGATGATCGTAAATTCCACAAATTATTCTGGCCATGAACAGTAGAAACAAACCTCTTCGAACCTTCATATTAATCTGTATGTTGAATCGGTAATTTCTTCATAATTCTTATAATGAATCTCTCAAAAGGAACTGAAGTTTTTACTTCATCATTAACAATAACTTCTTTTCTGTCTGAAGTCTCGCTTTGAATTGGAAGTTCTTGTACTTCCTATACATCTACAACTGATATGCAAATACTATCAGTAAACACGAATTGTCGACGAAGTTTCTTACGAAATTTTAGCAGAAGATCTTCTAAAAAAACTGTCGGTTTCATGGACATGTGATATAGAAGAGTAGGAGGTATTTCTGTTGGCTTCTGCTCATGAATATGATCATCAGATGCATTTTTATGTGGCTGAAACTTCTCAGTTGGCTCCACTGAGAGATCGTCAGAAATCTGAACTTTTGAGTTTTCAAATTCTATAGATAGAAAGAAAGTTCTACCTGGCATTAATAGTGGCTCATCATGAACTTCTGTATCCAGTATAGGCTGCAATTCACAATCAAAAATATAATATTTGCTTCAATCTTATTGGTGATACTATCATTATTAACTATTTGACTTCTTTCATCCGTATATTTAAGTGTTTTGTTGAAGCTGCTAAGTATTCGGCTACACTTTTCAAGTTCATCAATCATATATTAAAGTTTTTTATCGGTGGTCATTGTTTTAGGCTTAGACGATTGAAACCGATGAGATGATAAATTTGGAATGTACTGTTGAGTATACCGATGACGAAGTAGGCGTCGCAAGATATCCCAATTAAAGTATAACTTATACTCTCTACTCCAAATATAAACTTCCCCACCCAACTTTTGCCGGGCGTAATGACATTTCTGTGCTGATGTTAGATCAAAATATCTAAAGAAATTTTTGAGATGATTCTCCCAATCTTCATAATTTTGCCGATCGTCAAAACTGAAAAAAAATGGGTATAGTAGTATACATATCACGCTCAACTCGTGATATTTTAGCATTGGTGTTAATGTAATGACAATGGAATATGAACTTCATATATAATCAACTCAAAATTTTAGTTCACAAAGTTTTGAAAATACCTAAGAATCACGGAGGCTCGAAAACGGTTTGAATCGGAGTTGAAACGGGGTCCGAATAAAAAAAAAACTCTTGACGGGTCTGCTGATCTTAACGGGTCTGCACTGCTGTCGGGTCGGATCTACTGCTATATTGAACCCAATATGGTTATGGTGCGGATCGGGTCTAACTGAATTAAATCCAACCTTTTTCTTTTCTTTTTGAATGTGAGTTTAATTAAATGGGTCCAACTGAAATCCGAATCAAACCCAATAACTCAAAACAAAATCAATAACTGAAACCAAATCCAAATTCTTTTCGTTCTTCTCCTTTTTTTCTCTCTTTCTTTTTTTATCTGAATTTCTATATATTTTTTCTCTCTTTTCTTTTTTTCTCTCTTCTATTTTTTTTTTCTTCACATCTGAACTGTTTTTTTTTTCAAATCTGAACTTTCTCTCTCTCTTTTATTTTAGATCAGTTTTTTTTCAAAAATAAAAATAAAAACTAAAATAAAATAAAAAGAGAATGAAGATGTGGAAAAAGAAAATGATGGAGAATAAAATTTAGGCTCTGATACCAAATTTGATACAGGACGAAGGCGAAATTAGGGTTTTGAAAATTAGGATTTTTTGGATGAATTGGGAAAAATAGATAAATTAAGAAAGAACTTACGGGATTTGGGAATCCACCCATACGAATTCACGCCCACTCTCCACGAATTCACGAGGAAAGATTTGTTCAAGCGAAACCCACGCCAGAAATTTCTCAAGAAATTTTTAAATATTATTCATCTTTTTTAAAACTTAATACAAAACCCATATATATAGGAAAACCCTAACAAACCAAATCTTAATAGAATTCAAAATTCTAATAAAATTAGAATTCTAATAAAATCATAATCCAATCAAATATTTTAAAAACCTAACATGATCCAAATAAAATCAAATCTAATCTATAGAATCAAATCTGATCTCCATCAATTATGTCATATCGCAATACCCTTCAGACTGAAGAATGCAGGTGCAACTTATCAACGTATAATAAACACAATCTTCCATGAACAATTGTGGAAGGCTATGGAGTGCTATGTTGATCTCGCTATAAAAAGTCAAAACAAAGGAGATCACCTTCAAAATCTAAAATGATCATCAACATAATGCGAAAACACCAGTTAAATGAATCCAACCGAATCCTTCATGGGAGTTTTCAGCAAAAAATTCCTTGGATTTGTAGTTACATCCAAAGAAATTCACTTCAATCCAAACAAGATAAAGGCTATCCAAGACAAGCAACCTCCTAAAAACATGAAGAACTCAAGAGATTGCAAAGAAAGTTAGCATACATCCGAGGGTTCATCTTATATCTGTCAATACAATGTCAACCATTCACACGGTTAATGAAGGAAATATCATACGTCTGGAATGATGCTTGTCAAAAGGCATTTGAGGAGATTACAAAATCTTACTATGCCGCCCATTCTAGTTCCTCCTTTATTGGGAAGACCATTCTTGGTAAATGTTAGGGCAATGGTCCATTCATTAGGAGTCTTACTCTCTCAGAATAATGAATTAGATCATGAACAGCCAATCTACTATTTAAGAAGAACGATTGGAGCCAAAAACCAACATAGCTGCTTGGAAGAGCAATGTCTGGCTCTAGTGTTCGCAATCCAAAAATGTAACACTATTTAGCAGGACAAACCATTCACGATATTTCAAGGGTTACTTGTTGAGGATATTCATAACTAAGCCAAGTTTCCTGAACTCCAGATTGGCTAATTGGGTCATATTGTTATCACATTATGGCATGCACTTCATAAAGCAGAAGCTATCAAAGGCCAAGTCATAACTGAAGTCATAACTGACTTTTTGGCGGAATATCCAATTCAAAAACCTTCTAATTTATACAAAGATATTCAAGATGAAGTAGTTAAAGCAAATATGACTTCAGACGAACAAGACGAGCAACTATTTTTCGATGGTGCCTCATGGATGGGCTCTAAAGAAAGAATGGTAGCAGGAGTTGGGGTCATATTCGTCTCTCCGCAAAATCACATCATCCTACGAGCATATTCATTAATAGAATCACACTCTAAAAAATGTGGCAAATTACAATGCTCTGTTAATTGGACTAAACATTGTTAGACAACTGGGAGAGGAACACTTGGAGGCATATAGAAATTCTAAGCTCATCACCAACCAGGTTAAAGAAGAGTATGAAGTTAACATGATAACCTTATACCTTAATTACCGAGAGATAATCAAAATAGTTGATAGTTTTAATTGCTTGTACATTGATCATGTACCACGCCACAAAGGCAACTATGCTGATTCACTAATTTCCTTAGCAGCAACCTTGGCTTTACTTGCTAAGTCAGGCAAACGCATCACAAGGGAGTAAAGCGCTCTTTCACTCAAAATATAAGTTCGAAGCTGAAGTGTAATGCCCCCAGGGAGTAAACCAGAGTGTCACCTAAAGGATATACTCTTTCTTCCATGATCTAGGAAGTAATCCAGAAATGTACTTACCAGATCCCGGTGTAAAGGTACGTGGGTGCCTAAGTTACTCAATTAACACCCTATCAAGTGCCTTAGACAGATACCAATTTATTTTCCACGGAACATATACAGCTTGGAGATATGAAAAAGGATAGTAGCAATTTATATTCGACAAGAAGTACTTATCATCGATTTGGAGAAGCGCTTATACTCTCCGCCATATAAACAGTCATCTAACGCTTTGATGGAATATCCAAATAAAAGGAAGGCTTCTTCATGGTCTTACGATTCTTGTCCTCGAATGGAGCATTAGTCATTATCTCCCTCAAAATTGTCGAATTTGGGTCAGAAGTCTGATCTTTAAATTCCTGGCTACTACTAAAGGTGCATATTGGAATTTGCCCTATGAATCTGAAAGAACCTCCCTATCCGGCTCTCCAACATGGCCGAAGTGATGCTTTTTAGAGGGAAAATCCAAAGAATAATTCACTGCAATAAGAGGATGGTGCTTAAGAAGCTGTGAAAAATTAAAGAGAGAAGAAAATTCTCCAAGTCCTTAAATGAAAATGTGGATCAGAAGAGATGATCCACATTCTAAAATGAAAACATGGATCAAAAGAGATGATCCACATTCTAAAGCAAACAACGTGGATTAGGAAAAAGATCACGTTATCAAGAGGCATGAGAAAGCAAAATGGGGAGACAATCACAAAATCCACATTTCAAGATTAAAACGTGAATCGCAGCAAAAAATCCACATTCTTATTTTATTGAACTTCAAAGAAGTTGAAAGGTCGGCAACTTTAAGGGATGGAATAATCTTTTAATCTCGCTGGAGCAGAAATAATTAACGATTAAATCACTCATCAAAGCCGAAGCTTAAATCATTAGCGACAAATCGCTCACAAAATTCAGTTCAAAACAAGTTAAGACTCATTAACTCACTGGAAATTAGAAGTTCTTAATGCTGGGACGTCGGAAACAAGTTGAGAACGGCTGATCTTGTAATTGGACCACTGGCAGTCAAACGGGGAGAGATTCTATTTAACACGGGCTGGAGATGATTTGAAGAAATTGTTGAAGACTTTCCTGAAAAGCTCGAAAACTGAAGTTTGAAAATAATGACTGCAGATGAAGCTTTCAAAAGAAGAAAACTAAGAGTCAATTGATTTGACTCTTCGAAGACCTCAGAGTCTTAAATAAGAAGAATGAATGACCTAGATAACATTTTCAAGACCAAAAACGGATCAAGAGCTACCATCCGCATTTTCAAGGCCAAATACGGATCAAGAATTGCCATCCACGTTTCAAGACCAAACGCAAATTGCTCATCATGATAGTCTACTAGATTGAACATAGATCAATGGTAATGAGCAGCATTTCCAAAAGACAAAATGCAGATCTTGGACATGATTCGAATTTCAGTTACAAAATAGATAATTGAAGTAGTGGTTTATCTCACTATCCCCAGTTTTAATGAAAAACATTAATCCTCATTAAGGAAGGATCTTAATTGGACAATTACATTAGAATTAAGACGCCAAAACCCCTACAACAAAGAGGCTAGATTGTCTATAATTGAGCAATTGTGCTAAGAATCTATGAATCAGAAATTTTAAAAATATTAACTCTTTCTTCTAAAACGCAGCAAGGCTATTCCAGGGCGAAGAAATTGGATTTTCCAAGAGTAAAGTGATCGGATCGTCAACTGGGAATAGGATTGTCGGATCATCACCCACCGCTACACGAGCCCTTAGCATTAAATTAAAAAAGGGTCATTTCTCCTTTTTCAATAAATTAGAAATCGTTCTCTTGAAATTTTGTAAAGATTTTATACAAAAAACAAGATTTTTCTGTCCAACATCTACTTGTTCTCTTACTTTTACTCTGCAACAGTTTTCCTGCATGTTGTTTGTTCTCTGTGGGGGAGAGCAAGATGGAGACTGAGTATCTCCCAACCACCATCAGTATCAGCGGAAATACAAATTCGGGATCTAAGATCCCTTTTGTGTGGCATAACCCTATCGAAAACATGTGAAGATAGACCCTTTTGGAGATGGAATAAAGATTGAGCGTTTTCGGTGAGATCCACATATCGTCACTTTATGGATAGTGCAATTAGCTCTGGAAATACAAAGAATATCTGGACTATAAAATGTCCTTCTAAAGTTAAGGTGTTTCTTTGGTTGGCTCAGAACAATGCCCTACTCACATGGCCGACACTACAAAGAAGGGGTTGGTCAGGCCCAAATTTCTGTGCCCTTTGTAGTAAGGATAGAGAATCCACTAGCCATCTAATATTGAGCTGCAGCTTCACTAAGGATCTATGGATTCATTGTTCAAGAAATCTAGGGATCAATCTCAATATGGAGGAAGAAATATGTATTTGGAGTAGATTGAGTCTCGATAGCCGACCTTTAGTTAGGTCTAGAACACTAGCCGTGGCAATATATTGGAATGTTTGGTTAGAAAGAAATAAAAGAAGTTTTAATTCTTCAGCTCGTTCTTTTCACAGTTGTTTTAGGCTAACAATGCATGATGTTGCCTTTTGGACAGATATTCCTTCCGATGAGGAGCAAGTACAGATCTAAGATGGTTCGTGAGAGGATGACTTGGACTCCCCATGACACACATGATTCACTTCTGTTAGTTTGGAGAATATTCTTGCCTCGGCATTCATGAAGAGAGATATATGTTTCAGACTTTCTTTTATGTATTTTTTCACTTTAATTTTATGTAAGAACTAATGTATTATGAGAATCACTCATATGAGTGATTGAACTCTTTACTTTTGTAGTTCTATTATCTACTTACTAATAGAATACGGAGGGCCTCCGCCCGCTGTTTTTACTTCAAAAACAGTTTTCCTGCAGGTTACTCGCCTGGTTCTCAGCACTCCAACCCAGATTCGTGTCCATCTCGAGTCCATTCTATTGTTTGATCCTTAAATTAACTTGACTAACCTAGTCGGCAATTTTTAACATCAATACAACATATGTGTGCAAATCCTCCAACTGTAAAATTAATGATGGGTCTCAATGGCTATTGCCTATGCATCTAGAGCTAAATATGTTATAAGAAATAGGCTGCCATTAAAAAAGTATACAATTTAAACTCATTAAACTGTGTTTTATAATACCTTTCATTCTTCCGCAGTTAATAAGCTTAAGGAGAGAGTCACGAAATGCTGTCAGCACCCCCCTCTCCTGATCTGCATATACCTCTGACACACTCTGGTTCTGCAGAAACCTTGGAGACGTAGTGGGATTCCGGGATGTCATAAACATTGTGTCTTGTTCATCACACATCAGGGCAAGTGTTCCAGGCGACATAGGCCTACTACCTTTCTGCCCGTCAGCAGAATCTGATCCAGAGTCCTCTGTACTCGCTTTTTCCGCATGGGTCCCACTTGACCTATCATCAGCTGATACTTTCTGGGCTTCTGGATCTCTTTGGCTCTCATCCCTCACATGGTTGGAGGCAAGGGAGCTCTCTGTTAGCTCCCCTCCCTCTGCTGGCTTCTCCACTTGCCCTATTTTATCTGCAAAATCTAATTTAGAGTTATATACATCAGCTTAATGATACAATGAATGACATTTCAGGGGGGGGAATGCAAAAAGTATAATAGGCATTATGAACTTGCAGGAATCAATCAATTATTGAAAAGGCTTCCTACTATAACTTCAATTATGCAGTAAAGAAGAGCCAATCTCGTATACCCAAGAGTCATTTTGACCTTATCTACCAAACAGGTTGTGCAAAAATCAAGTATGCAAGTATGGAAATATGTTAACCTTTTGATGTCTCCATTCAGTTCAAGCACAAACATTGACCTTAAATAAAGTTTATCTTGCATCACATTACCAAAACAAGGAAGACAGACACTAAATGAAATGAGAACATATTGACACCATTATCCTTCTCTGAAAGGAAAACACTAGAAGTAACATCATGAGCTCTGACATGAACACATATGGTCGACACTAATTCGAGTGCAAATGTCCAAGAGTTATGCATCTTTAAGAAAGATTGATTGAAAAGCTTGAATACCGGGGGGGAGGGGAATCTAAATTTACTATCAGCCATACCGGAGTATGATTTTGCAGCTTCTCCTGACACCAACACCAATATCCTGCAAAGCTCCTTTGCATCCTCTTGCTGGACAATATCAGCTAAAAGAGACCTGCATGATGAACAACCAAAAATATTGACTGTTACAAATACAATCAAATGATGTTACTTGAGGCAAAATCCACATAGATAATAGTAGGCATTAATCGGCATAAAATATAGGAATATCATATATTAAAGACAATGGAAGATAACTCCTACCTGTATATAACTTCAGACAATCCAAGTGGAGCAGGATTTACAGCACGTGCTACAGGAATGGAAGCGGAAGAGGAAGAAATTCCTGCAGTCTTCGAATTATTAGCCTGATAGCAAAGGAAAATCAAAGTCAATTAATACTTCATAAACTTGTTGAAACTTCAAACTCATGTAACATGCATATAAATGACACGTGGACTTGGGAGGGGTAATAACCATTTGCTTCTATGATCCCAACAAAAACAGAAATTGCTACAGTACAAGATCCAAACGATTGGCATGTTGATAAAGTAATTTACATGTCACTTTTCACAAATCTCTAGAGATGAAGAAGCTGTATTTAAAGAGAATAGAGAGAAAAAAAAAACTAACATCAGATGTTTGAAATGAATTACCTGCAGGAATGGGGCAAGCCTGTGAACTGGTTGATCCTTTACTGAAGTGGCATAGAAGAGCTCCTGGTTTTTTCTCTTTTTCGATGAGGAAGAGCCATAGCCAGAAGGACCTATTGCTCCATTTAAGACGGCATTTGCTGCTTGTTGCATGTAAGTCAAGGAGTTTCCATGATCACCATGGAAAAGTGCTTTTCTCTCTTCGCTCCCTTTAAAATTCTTGCAGTCCATACATTTACAGTTTTCAGAGCAGAGAATGTTAGCTTGAAAGCACTCACAGTACTTTTTAAGGCAGCCTGATTTCTTGCAATGGCATCCTTTATTGTGCTTCCCCACCATAGCAAGTTCTCTGGCCTCTTCCTGGCAAAGAAATGTTTTCCTCTTAATAATTGACAAAAAGATGAATTTTTTTCTAATGATAAGATAGGCAGTCCATTTCATTGAATTAATGATGTTAAGATACCAAAAAAAAATCAAATGCATTACTGATAATAGGAAATATATGAAATGACCATAAACTAGAAATGCTGCTTTCCCTAGGAAGTAAATTCCCAAATCCCATTGGACGTTTGGAAAGTGCATGTAAACATAATTTATCATGTTTATCTATCATTTTAGGTTTTTCTAATTTTTTTAATTCCTCCAGTGACTTCCATATAATTGGAACTAGTGAATCCCCAGTTAGAAGCAATCACCAGAGTTATGCTTCTTTGGAGATGACATTAACAACTTTCCTAATGGAAGTTAAAAGTTAAGGAGTAGGTTTCTTAGCTGTATAACATATACACATCTAAAATGTGGTACTTCAGGATGCAGCTAGCCTTATCAGCCTTTTTGTATTTTCTAACATTCATGACAAGCTAAAATGCATGTTCAAATTTTTTGTATCTACACGTGTAGTGTAGAGTTTGTGGACAAGGATAATCAAATGACACCAAAATTAAACTGAAACAAAGAAAAAGTTCTGGACGACACAGATGACTCATCTGTCTAACAAAAAAAGATACCAAGGAGAAAATTAAATTCACAGGTTGGAAATGACATTAACAATATGGTTATACAGGTCATTGGTGATGTTAAGAGAAACTTCAAAAGGAGGATGTTGTTTAAATATCAGCATACCTTGTAATAAATGACACATCATTCTGCATAAGCTATAAAATCAAGGTTCTAAGTATCAAAGTCGGTATCAGTATTAGCAATCAACTATGGCATCACAATCAGCAATATCAAGCATATCGTATCTCAGCAATGTCGGACCTATATCATATGGCACTCAAAATCTGATATGATATATACGAAATAATCAGCGTCCAACAATATTTAAAAGCTTGCTCTAAGTATTATACTGACAACAAAGTTCAGGGAAATGTCCTCAAAGGTTCAAGAGAGAATTTGTGGCATAAAAAAAGTTATGAGACCAAGGGATTGATTTGTGATTGTACTGTTATATTTGTGTGTGGCTCCAATAGTCCCACATCGGCTAGGAGCTAAGCAGACACCATCCATGGGCCCTATAAATAGGGCTTTGAGTATTTGGTTTTAAGTATCTCAAAAACAAATAGTTGTTTTAAAAAACTGTTATGAAAAAACAGATTTTATTTTGGGAAGTTTTTCAATTTGAAAAATTCCAAGTTGTAATTTGGTTTTTTTTATTTTGAAAAAATTCTCCTATTCTTAGGGGAATTTCCAATTTATCAGAGGTTGTTGTAATTTGAAATTTGGTGATAGTCGATTGATCGTTGATGCCCGAAGACGTAGGAAACATTTACCGAATCTCGTTAAATTTTTATCTTCTGTTATTTGCATTAGTTTCTTTATTATCTGTCATTAATTCTTGTGTGGCACATTTTTTGGTGCATATTTGTATGGGTAAGATAGCTGCTTTCCGCAACAAGTGGTATCAGAGCCGAAAGTTCGACCTTGGCAAAGTAAAATTATTGAAAAAATGACAGAAATTTTTTCGTTTACACCAACTAACCTTACTGTGACTAATGCAAAGTTCGAAATTGAGAAGGGTCATAACAACTTCGGCACGTGGTAGTGCGAGATTTTGGACATTCATTATCAGTAAGAGTTAAATGTTGCTCTGTAAGAGAAGAAACCAGAGAAGATGACCAATAAATAATGGGAAATAATCAATCACCAAGTATGTAGTACCATTCGATTTTATCTCACAAGATAACAGAAGTATCTTTTCATGAGAGAGACGTTACAAGTAAGATGTGGAATGAGCTAAAGAACAAGTTTATGAAGAAAAACAGTGAGAATCGGCTTTATTTGAAGAAGAAATTGTTTCTCTTCCAGTATCAACCAGGTATATCCATCAACGATCAAATTACTGCTTTTAATAAATTAATAGCAGATTTGTTAAATTTGAATGAGACCGTTGAAACTGAATATCAAACTTTATTATTGTTGGCCTCTCTTCCTAATGAGCATGATCACCTTATCACTACTCTCCTTCGTGATAAGGATAAGCTGACTTTTGATGAGCTACGCAATGCATTGTATAATTCTGAAATTAGAAATAAAGATCAGAAAAAATATGGGTACAATACAGATGAGGCATATGCTGCAAGAGACCGATCTCAGAGTCGTAAATCCAATCGGAGAGGCAGATCCCAGTCAAGAGACAGACTTAGTAAAGATGAATGTGACTTTTGTCATAAGAAAAGACGGTGGAAGAAAGATTGTCCAAAATTGAAGGAAAAAAATAAGAGCAAAGTTGATTTTGATGCATGTGTAGCCAAGTATGAAGATGATGACTCAGATTTTGTATTGATTGGTATACCTTTAGTTTTACATTCTGATAAGTGGATTTTAAATTCTGAATGCACCTATCATATGTATTCTCACAAGAAGTGGTTCTTCAATTTTGAAGAGTTTAATGGAGGAGTTGTTTTCATAAGCAACGACAGCTCTTGCAAAACAACTGGGATAGATTTAATTCGTTTAAAGAATCATGATGGATCAATAAAAGTTTTGACATATGTTCGGTGTGTACCGGATTTGAAGAAAAATCTCATCTCTTTGGGAGAGTTAGAAGCAAAAGGTTTCGTGGTATCTATCCGAGATAGAGTTCTCAGAGTTACTTCAGGCGCACTTGTGGTAATGAAAGGTACGAGAAAAAATAACTTATACTACTTTCAACGTAGTACAGTTATTGGATCAGCGGCTACAGTATCTGAAGAAAATGCAGATGTAGAAATAACTATGTTGTGGCACATGCGACATGGTCATGCAGGTATGAGAGATTTGCAGAATTTAGTGAAGAAAGGCTTATTAAAAGGTACAAAAACCTGTAAATTGAATTTCTGTGGGCATCGTATCATGGAAAAAAAGACAAGAGTGAAGTTTGGCACTGCTATCCATAATACTAAAGGTATTTTGGACTATATTCACTCTGATATTTGGAGACCTAATAGAACACTTTTTTTTGGAGGTATGCATTACTTTGTTAATTTTGTTGATGATTAATTTGAGTATATCTGATGAAAACTAAAGTTGAAGTGTTAGAAATTTTTCTTAAATGGAAAAAATTGAAAGATAAAGAAACTCAAATCAAACAACGGTGGTGAGAATAAAAATTATCCGTTGCTTAAAGTTTGCCAAGATGAAAGAATTGTTTGACACTTCACCAGCACAGATTCACCACAGCAAAATAGGATAGCAGACGCATGAACCAGACTTTGCTACAGAAGGTTCGATGTATATTGCTTAACGCTAAATTAAGCAAGCGATTTTGGGCTTAGGCACTCATTAATCGATTACTATTAGCTGCGATTGAAGGCAAGATACTGATTGAGTTATGGTCTGGAAAATCTATTTATGATTATGATTCCATGTATTTGATTCCACTGCTTATTATCATATGAAGGAGTCTAAGTTGGATCCGAGAGCCAAGAAAGCATTGTTCATGGGAATTAACTCGGGTGTGAAAGGATATCGCCTTTGATATTCAAATTCGAAGAAAATCATTTTTAACAGGGTGTTACCTTTGATGAATCTGCCATATTGAAAAAAATGACACTTCGTAATTCTGGAAAAGAGAAGAAGACCAGTGATGTTCAGCAGCAGATGGAGAGTGCTCCGCAACAGGTGAAGTTTGAAAAAGCCAGAATTGACTCAGTTTATGTCAACGGTCCAGTAGCAGAGAATGATATCGAAGAAAAAGAGGAGTAGCTTTCAATACAAGAACGTCTACAGTAACCAAGCTCAATTACACATGACAGGCCACGTCGAGAAATTAAAGAACCTGCTCGCTGTCTTGATACAGTGGTGGCCTATACACTTCCAGTTATATATGATGTTCCTTGCACCTATAGAGAAGCAATTAGAAGTTCAGAAGATGAGTGGAAGAGAGCAATAGATGAAAAGATGCAGTCCCTTCAGAAGAATCAAACTTGGGAGTTAGCTCAACTACATAAAGATAAGAAGGTAATTGAGTGCAAATGGGTATTTGTAAAGAAAGAAGGATTTCTTAAGAAAAATGATGTCTGCTATAAGGCAAGATTAGTGGCGAAAGGCTACGTTCAGAAAGAAAGAGTTGATTATAATGAGATATTTTCTCCAGTCGTTAAATATTCTTCCATTCGGATTTTGTTAGCCTTAGTAACACAGTTTAATTTGCAACTAGTTCAACATGATGTGAAAACCGCATTTTTACACGATATTTGGAAGAGGAAAATCTATATGGCTTAACCATATGGATTCGAGGTTGCTAGAAAAGAAATTTGGGTTATACGGATTGAAACAATCTTCAAGGCAGTGGTACAAGCGATTTGATCGGTTTATGATAGAGTTGAAGTACACTAGAAGCAAATTTGATCACTGTATATATTTTCGTAAGCTACATGATGAGTTTTTAATTTATCTACTTTTGTATGTGGATGATATGCTGATAGCTTCGAAGAGCCAAGAAGAGATTAAAAAGTTGAAAGTTCAGTTGAATTAAGAATTTGAAATGAAAGATTTGACTGAAACTAAAAAGATTCTCAGCATGTAGGTAAACAGAGATCGAAATAGAGGCAAGATTTGGTTGTCCCGGAACAATATCTGAAGAAAGTGTTGCAACGTTTTTGTATGATAGAACAATCAAAACCTGTAATTATCCTAATTACTCCTCATTTCAAGTTGAGTGCAGCTTTATCTCCTAGCACTGATGAGAAACGTGAGTATATGTCAAGCGTTCCTTATTCAAATACAGTTGATACCTTAATGTATGTTATGGTGTGTACGAGACTTGACATTTCATACGCAGTTGGCGCTGTGAGTAGGTATATTCATGAATCATGATCCTGGAAAAGAACAATAGTAGGCTGTGAAGTGGATTTTACGATATCTTCTAAATACCGTAGATGTTAGTTTGGTATTTGAGCGTGATGATACTTTTTGTCAGTGTGGTTGGATATGTTGATTCTGACTATGCAGATGATTTGGATAAATGTTGATCAACTACTGATTATGTGTTTACTCTTGCTAAATCACTAGTAAGTTGGAGGTCTACTTTACAGTTCACGGTTGCTATGTCTACAACAGAAACAGAGTATATGGCAATTACAGAGACAGTAAAGGAGGCAATTTGACTACAGGAGTTGCTTGAAGACTTGGGGGTTATTCAGAAACAGATTACTGTGTATTGTGATAGCCAGAATGCAATTCACTTGGCAAAGAACCAAGTATATCATGCACAGACAAAACATATCGACATCAGGTAACACTTTGTGTAGGAAATTATTGAAGATGAGAAGATACTACTTCATAAGATTGGAACAACAGAGAATTTTGCTGATATGATGACGAAAATGGTGACTTTGACCAAATTCAAGCATTATTTAGATTTGGTTAATATTTGACAGTTTGAAGATCTTAATTTGGAGGCGATTGTAACAACCCAATTTCTATCATAACTTACATTCCAGATATCAGATTAATTCCAGAATGGGTGCGTTATGTTCGTCTCATTTTTTTTCTATATTTTTGGTGATTTTCTTGAAATTTTCTGGATAGTCACTTAAAATAATATTATTTTAATCACTGGTGAGCCTTACACATATTTTGACTTGTAAAGATGAAATTTGACTTTATTTGGGTTAGTTTAATTTGAAATTATAACCTTAAACAACTCTAATAAGCTATTATTACTAGTCATTTGTCCTATACCTATTTTGTCTTTATTCACCAATACCTTATCTTCACCATACTTGTCCTTTGGCGTAGCATAACAAGCCATCATTTTGCCCCCCTATCTCTCCTTTATCTATTATATCTTTTTCTCCCTTTCCTTTCATTTATTCTCCTCATCATTTATTCTCTCTCTTTCATTTTTCATTTCTCTCTTCTCTTTTTTACTCCAACTCTCAAGAAGAAAATAAAAAAAAGAAAAGAAGAAGTTTTTTAGCCTCAAAATAGGCTTATCTTCCTAACCCATCAAGGTAAGTAGAATCACATTCACTGTTATGATTTTATTTTGTAACTAAAATCTTTTATAGCCAATTTAGAATCTTGATTTGTTTAAATTTAGAAAAGTGATATTTCTATACAAAATTCTCTATGATTATTTTAAATATAAAAATATAATTCTTACACTCTACTCTATATTTATGTATTAAATTTATGATTTTATTTATGGCCTCCTATGCTTAAACTATAAGTTACAAACTTAAACTATATGTTTTATTTTGAAATTACAAAGAAACTATCTATATGAATGTTCATCATATTTGAATATACATTTGAATTTTTCATATAAATTCTTCATGTATAATACAATGATTTTAAATCACTTTCCACTTGCCATTAGAATATAGGTGTGTGTGTGTATTTTCATGTTTTAAAAAGAAGGTTTCAAATAAGTTTTTACATTAAATTGTTAAAATATTTCTTTTATACGAGATATTATGTTAGATCATAATTCTTTTTATGTTAATCCATGTTTATTTGAAATATATATACATTAGTAAGATTTAATAAATTTGCTACTTTCCATACTATGAAATCATGCTAGAATTTAGAAAATCAATATGTTGTTAAAGTAATCATTCTAATAGTATTAAGCTTATTTAATTATCATCTTTACAATTTAGTACCCACTTACCAAATATGTGTTTATATGTATAATTGTATATGCCTGATTCACATACATGATCATCCTAGGTATTTTACATCCTAATATTCACTTATATACGTGTTTATATGTATACATGTATTTATGTGTGGTTTACATACATGATCATTTCCATAACATTTATTCTAACACTCTATACTCCATCATACTTGCCTTGACATATATATACTAGTTGCTTGTACAAAATACATGAAAATATGCCGGATTTTCCTTATTAGTATATACACATATCTTGATAATGCCATGGATCCTGACTTTCCTGTTAACTTGATTTTGATATGGACCACATCTTTCTTGTTACTAGACATATGTACGTAGAAATCTTGACATGATTGGCTCATCATATTTCGGATTGATTTCCATGCAATATAACTTGAAATCTTGGATTATGAAAGAATTAAAGGGTGGGCAAATATTGTATCGTTAAAGGTTTACAATAGGTTGCGCAACCGAAATAGGGGCCCAGCAGCGGGGGCGCCCGGATGGTACTGAGCCATCATCTCTTATTTAGTCCATAATGATGAGACGACCGATTACTCAGTATCGGTATCTGCTTGAGTGCTTAGCGGCACGACTGGTTTAGCGCCAACATCTTAGCCGGATCCCAAATATGCACGGGTACTTTCATGATACGAGTCTATTTCTTCACCATTTAGTTCAAAATATAAATTAAAATAAGATATTAATTTAGACTTGATATGCATGTATATACCTGCTTGATATTGTTACTTGATCGTTTAATGTTTTCCACATGCGCATACTTTCATATATACACTCATATCTTACTTATTTATTTATATTACACGCTTCCTATTTTTTATTGTTTTACTTGCCGGATTTGACCCTGAGCTCCTCTACATGCTCAGCGTCTCAGGAACTGAAGATGTGAGCGAGAATCCGCCATTACACGATCCATACTTTCTAGAGCAGGCCAAGCAGCAGTAGATTCCTAGACCTCCACTTTTTTTATTTTTGGATTTGGTATGTATATCTCTTTTGAGGGCTTAGTTCCCAACTTCTATATCAGTACTTAATTATTATTTTCTGTTTTAGACATATATATCTTTCTTTCTATATGGTAGTAGACTATCTTCCAAGATCCTAGTAGATGTATTGTATTTTAACTTTATTCATTCCTGCTTTTATATATTCATTGGCCTTGTGCACATCAATTCACACATGCCCGCCAGTGACGCACTCCGTTCCATGTTTAGTGAGGAGCGGGGCGTTACAGCGATGATGTGGGCATTATTCGCTAAGGTGGAGATTGTTATATTTGTGTGTGGCTCCAATAGTCCCACATCGATTGGGAGTTAAGAAAACACATCTATTGGCCCTATGAATAGGGCTTAGGGTCTTTGGTTTTAAGTATTTCAAAAACAATTAGTTGTTTTAGAAAACTTCCATGAGAAAATAGATTTTATTTTGGAAAGTTTTTCAATTTGAAAAATTCTAAATTGTAAATTTGGTTTTTTTGATTTTGGAAAAATTCTCCTATTCTTAGGGGAGTTTCCAATTTGTCAGAAGTCGTAATTTAAAACTGGGTGATAGTAAATTGATCATTGGCGCCCGAGAACGTAGGTAACACATACCGAATCTCGTTAAATTTTATATTTTCTCTTATTTGCATTAGTTTCTTTATTCTCTGTCATTAGTTCTTACGTGACACTATTTTGGATGCCCATTTGTGTGGGTAAGATACCTGCTTTCCGCGACATGTACATCAAATAATCATGTAAAAAAGGGACTTTATGCTGATCAAGCATGTATGTTTCAGAATCAAAAAGACTGCTTGAAGAAAAATCAGGATTCTCACAACCTATTGCCAAAGACCAAGTGAATAAGAACATATTTGTGCCAGAATTAGAAATCACTTCTTCAAGTTACACGAGCTGCAACTAAGTTTATTCTGGAAACACTTCATGCTGATGACGATGATAGCAGCTTTTACATGATTATAAAAACTTAATGAAGATCAAAAGATTTATCCCCGTATAACCAGCAATATTTTCAAACCTTCAACAGAAGAATATGGTTAACAAACTGAAAGTACTGAGTTTAAGAAGTTTTATTATGCAAATTGCCATAAGTTGGATATTAACTGAGCAATCGAGGTACAAAGATATTAATTTACTAAATGAAGAAGCAAAAGAGGAATAGCTTCACCGGCAACATCGGTTGAAGGCTTTAAGCACAGATAAAAAAGAGCATGATTCAAAGAAAAGCTGTGAGCGTTTTGAGAGCTGGATACCACACGCAGTAATGTGATTCAGAAATATACTGAATGCTTCAGAACAAGGTTTCAAAATCATAATCTATATGGGTACCAGTATCAGCCAATAATTTAATGATTTACGATATTAAATTAGAAATATTGAGTGTATCATATCGGCAATCTAAGATGATACCATTCGCATATTGGGTACCTCAAAATTGGATATGATATTTGTGATGTATATTATTAAAATGAAATTTAAAACCCTACTTCAAAGGCTTAATAATATAATGTAATGATGACTTAATTCATTATGTATTCCAAGGAAGAAAAAAACTAAAAAGTCACAAAGACCAATTAAAGAGTGTCACTAGGGTCTGATTCAAGATAATGAACCATCCTGCCATCCAGAAAATGGAATAACACGGTCCCCATCAAGCATATAAAATTGCATTCATTGAGTAGAGTTAGAATCATCTGAGAGTTCATAGTCATGAATGGCTTAGGCAACATTTCGGGAGCAAAAAGGTTCAGGCACAAACCAGTAGTAACAGAAGAGGCAAATTTCCTCTCAAAACTCAAAAAGTATCTGATGAAGGCGTCCTACATTAAAGTGGCTGAGTCATGGTAGATTGTTGGACCTTAGCTATAAAAAGGTAAAAGTAAAGAGTGATCACCCATAAGAAAACATCATCATTCAAGATATTTAGTTCCACTTCATATTATTTTACCATTATCTGGTTCATTTATATTATATAAAGAGGCAACTGTTACTGGGTCTTCTTGGGGAAAAACTTCTCCTAGTCTTTGGAACATCAAGCAGAGATAGAGTTGAGGACCAGGCCTGCTAACTGGTGAATCGAACAAAGAATATATATGACTCCAAACAATTCTCATCCACTCCCTATTGCCATAAGATCATATCAGGGATTAGCATTAAAGTCATCATCTTTTTGCACTTGTTATAGATTAGCTTAAAGATGTATTCAGGAGTGTGTTGTTTGTTCATGACATAGTAATGACTCTGGGATACCTTCTCAAAACGACTTAGAATTAGTAGATTAAAACGGAATGTATGGAATGCAACTTTAACACAATATCGAGAAGGAATGAGGGTAATGGTCAAGAACTACATTAGTGTGCCTATCTTCACTATTTAGGATCAATCAAGATGTTCAAATTAACAAGGATAAGGTTCACAGTATCAAAGCATGTTGGTTAAAGTGAACGAGTGCTAGTGGAATTTTATTTGTTCATTGAAACCTACAAGTTTGGGGGGAAAGTTACACAGGATAGCCATAAGACAAACACTTTATTGATAAGAACGTCAGACAATTACAAAACATGTCCAAAAAAGAGTGTGGCAGAAATGAGAATTCTGCGATTGATGAGAGAAAATACATTGAGAGAGAATAAAAAAATGAGTGCATTCTTAAGAAGTTAAAAGTTGCTTACATTGAGATAAAATGAGGGTCAACAGTTCAGATGATTTAAACATGAGCAACATGGGCTAGTAAGTGTACCACATAGGATTATTGTTGCTAAGAGAAATTGAATGGGTCAACACGAAGGATTCGATGGCGAAGGATTCGATGGCAACTAGCTTAACGGAGGACATGGCTCTTGAATAAATTAAAGATAGATAAGAATGAGTGCATTCACAGAAAGTTAATTGTTGGTCCCATTGAATATAAAGTGCGGTTCAATCAATTGAGATGGTTTAAGGATGAGAAACATAGGCCAACAAGTGTGCCAGATAGGATAAATGATAGGATTATGGTTGCTAAGAGAAAATGAAAGGCAAAATCTAGAAGGATTTGATGGCAGCTAAATTAATGAAGGACATGCCGCTCAACAAATGAATACATTAAAGATAGAAAAGAAATAAGTGTGTTCATAAAAAATTAAGGGTTGGTCCCATTGAGCACAAGGTGAGTTTCAGTTGATTGAAATGGTTTAAACATGAGTAATAAATGTCAACAAGTATGTTGGTTAAGAGAAGAGAGAGAGCTTGCATGGAGATATTTAAGAAAAATTCAGTGCTGTTTCACCTATCAGAGAACATGGCCCTTCACAGAATTGAATGAACAAAAGAGGATTCATCTAGCCCATCTACAAAATTTTGAGTTCGTTAATGTTGTTGTACGAGTCAAAGTATAAATACAGAAGTTTTGCTCATATGATCAGTACGATCACAGAATATAATCTAAAGTTATCTTCTGACTGGACTAGTAAATTCTGGTGTCTGCCATATCTTATAAAGAAATAATCTCGTTACATGTCAGTAATTGGAGTTACAAGGAACTATTACAACCTGAAAAGACTAGTAAGTACATCACGAAAAAATACAAGGCCTTTGTAATGTGGGCAATATTCCCAGTGATATTTGACTTGTGAGAATAAGTCCTCTATCATTTCCATTATTAACAAATAAAGTCAAGTGATCCAAGTAAAGAGAGCCTTTTCAATTTCTATGGTCTCTTGATACAGGAGAGTTCTAGCTAGTCATATCAATACTAGCTCTCCCAGACTCCCATGTAAAAGTCTATAAACATTGTATTAGATTAGAATACTATTTTGTATTTGGATTTAATTTGAGTTTAGTACCACATAGCCTATTGAGTAGTTTATATGGAGTTGAGAGGTCTATAAATATATGTAATCCTCTGACTTATGAATATTGAGATTGAGTTTTGGTTCTCAATACTTTCTGACATGGTATCAAAGCAGCTTTGAAAAATAGATCTCAACCGTGTGATTCGATTTCCTATAAATCTCAACCATCCACTCAAAAACACAAAAAAAAAAAACTAGCTTACCTGTGGCGTCCTCCTTCAAGCAAAGTAGCGCTGCAACAGCACTGCAGCAGCAGAGCAGCAGCGCAGGTGCAGAATCACAGCAGAGAGCAGCAGCAGCAGAGGCGCAGCAGCAGAGCAGCAACAGCAGAGGCGCAGCAGCAAAGCAGCAGCAGAGATATTTGCCTTGAATAGTCAGCAAATCTATTTGCCCGAAACTTCTTTACTCAAAAATTGCGACAGGACCTCTATTACTGCTATTCCTCAAACCACTTCACTATATTTTGTGTTCTCCATCTTGTTTTTATAGCATCATCAACTTCAGGTGATTCATCTACTACTAGTACTACAATTACTACCATGATTGAGAATTTATATCCAAAAAATCTTACTGCGACTACTGTTAAGTTGAATGGCAATAATTATCAGTTAAGGACTCAGTCATTCAGAATATTTGTTGGTGCTCAAAGAAAAATTACGCATTTACTGGATGATCCACCAGATGTACACGATCCTCTATATTCTGATTAGCTTGTTAATGACTGTTGCGTGATTACATGGCTCCTTAATAGTATGGAAGAAAAAGTAAATCCTGATGTTATGTTTTTGAAAACTGCAAAAGAGATATGGTACACCCTTAAAGAAATATATGACAATGAGAAAAATATATCACGAGTTTTTGAACTGCATGAACGCTTGTTTACTCTCAAATAAGACAAAATGTCTGTATCCGAATACTATTCCGCTCTCCGAGGCATATTTGATGAGTTTGAGATTCACCAGCTACTGGTTACAGATCCTAAGACCTTGAGATAATATCGTCAGGATCTAGCTATTGCAAAATTTCTCTTCGGATTGGATTCCTCTTTATTGACCCAAGTGAGGGGTCAAATTCTTATTAGTGATAGTATTTCATCCTTGACAGTAACGTATTCCCGAGTCCTTCATATTTCTACTGGTTCTACTACATCAGCACCTCAAACCCTTTCCTCCAATGATCATTCTGTCCTATTTTCATGTCGGAGACGAGGCTGTGGCCGTGGCCGTAGTCACGGTCGTAATTCAGGGGGAGGTCGTGGTCGTTATGGCAAGTGATCGAAACTCCGGTGGTGAACAAGAATTCCGTAAATGTGATTACTGCGGCAGAAAAAATCACACATCTGCATACTATTGGGAAAAATATGAAAAACCAGAATGGGCACAAACTGCTTCTACTTTACCTTCAACAAAAAATACTTCATCGACAATAAATTTTGCTAGCAATTCGACATCTTCAATAATGATTCAGACTCCACAAAGTGAAATTGACAGACTTCTCCATTTTCAATCTACCGTGGCCAGTCCGTATACTACTCATATATCCTTGTCAAGTACTGATACTAACATTACTTCCTCTAGCTAATCATGGATTATAGACTCTGGAGTTTCCTCCCATATAACAGGTATTAAAAGCAAGTTTGTCTCCTTATATTTTTTAAATAAATACCCTCCTGTCCATATTGCTGATAGCTCCTCTTCTTCAATTATTGGTGATGGAAAAGTTCACGCTACCATTTTATTAACCCTAAATAATATTTTGTTTGTTTACAATTTTCCTATTAGTTTGTTGTCTATTAGCCAAATTACCAAAATTAACAATTATTTTGTAACATTCTTTCCGACTTACTGTGTTTTTCAGGACCTCTAAATTGGAATGAGGATTGGTACGGGTATGAGTAAAGGGGGATGTACTATCTTGATGAAACATCACCAACAGGATTTGCTGCTTTCTCCGATTCCCTTTTACAGTGGCATCAACGTTTTGGACATCTTTCTCTCTAAAATCCTCATCTAGTTGTACCCACTGCGGTTGGCATATCTACTTTACATTGTGAGTCTTGTGAACTGGGTAAACATTATTACGTCTCATATCCAAATCAAGTCAATCCATATAGTAAGTTTTTATTTGAGTTAGTCAACTCAGATATTTGGGGTCCATATCGTTTTCCTCTTCTAAAGGCTTTAGGTATTTTCTTATATTTGAGAATGATTTCTCTCGCATGACATGGATGTATTTACTAAGCGAAAGGTCTGTTGTCCCTAATATAATTGAACTATTTTATAAAAAAATAAAAAATCAATTTTCTACATCTATTCGTACTATGCGCACTGATAATGGTATGGAGTATATGAAAACTGATATTTCCTTATTTTGTACTAATAATGGAATTATTAGTCAAACTTCTTGTTCTCACACATCCCAGCTAAACAATGTTGCTGAAAGAAAGCATAGACATATTCTTGATGTTGCTCGAACATTAATGATTCGCATACATTTTTCCAAATATCTTTAGTCTGATACTGTTCTGTGTGCTTGTCATTTAATAAATAGGATGTCATCATCTGTCTTGTATAGTAAAATCCTTTTTTCCTGTTTTTATCCTGATACACACATATTTCCTTTTATACCTTGAGTATTTGGTTGTACATGTTTTGTTCAAAATTTGTCTCCTGGTTTGGACAATCTATCTCCTCGTGCTATCAAGTGTGTATTTGTTGGATATTTTAGGACACAAAAAAAGATATAGGTGTTATAATCCAATGTGTAGAAAGTATTTTATCTCTACTGATATTACTGTTTTTGAGTATATTCTCTACTTTCCTTCCACATCAAAATGTCGGTTGGATACTTTTCTTTCTTTACCCATACATGTCTCTACTACTGAAATTGGACAAGTATCGGTGCTTCATAAAAAGGATGAACAGGTGACTCACAAGAAAGTACTATTAGTTTTTCTCATCGTCAGAAAGTACCTCCTCCCAACTCACTACTTATTGCTCCGCCATCTCCAGCTGCAGGTCCCCAAAAATTATAGCATTCTTCTGCTTCTGTCTCTGATCTTCCCATTGCTCTTCGGAACAGTAAGCACTCTACTAGTGCTATTATATTTCTCAATTTGTTTTCTATAATCACATTCACTCAATATTCTACTAGTTTGCCCTTTCTCTTTCTTCAGTCTCTATACTCAGTTCATTTCAGAAAGCAGTGTTAGTTTTTGCCTGACGTTGGCCATGGATAAGGAGATGCAAATCCTTGTCTCTCGTGAAACCTGAGATTTGGTTTCGTCTCCACCTGATGTCTGTATTGTTAATTGTCGTTGGGTTTACTCTGTCAAATATAAGCCAGACAGCTCCATTGATCATTATAAAACCCGTCTTGTTGCGACAGGATTTTTCCAAATTTATGGTATTTATTATTTTGAGACTTTCTCTCCTGTAGCACGTCTCAACTCTATTCGCATTCTTTTATCTCTTGTTGTGAATCTTGATTGGCCATTATTCCAATTGGATGTTAAAAATATTTTCTTATATGGTGATCTGCAAGAAGAGATGTATATGGAATAACCTCCAGGATATATTGTTCAGAGGGAGAATGTAGTCTGCAAAATCAAAAAAGTAATGTATAGTTTTAAACAGAGTTCTCGTGCCTGATTTAAGAAGTTTTCTACTGTAATTGCTGGTATTGGATTTTAGAGTAGCCACTATAATCATTCTGTTTTTGTCCGGCATATTCGTTCCGGTATTATCCTTCTTGTTGTGTATGTAAATGATATTCTACTAACTGAGAGTGATATAACAGGTCTGATTGAGATAAAGGATTATCTCAGGCAACATTTTATAACTAAAAATATGGGAAAGCCAAGATATTTTCTTAAAATTGAGGTAGCTTATCATAAACACATATTACTTCTCTCTCAAATAAAGTATGTACTAAATCTTTTGGAAAAGACCGGTCGCCTTGGGTGTAAACCTGTTAATACTCTAATGGAGTCAGATTTAGACGTGTGGAGTGAATATAGTGCTTTGTATGAAGATGTCAAACAGTATAGAAAAATAGTTAGCAAGTTTATCTATCTCACAGTCACTAGACCTAACATTTCTTTTGTTGTTGGGCTGCTGAGTTAGTTCATGTATAAACCAAGGGACATACAATGGAAAGCTGCTCTGAGAGTTTTGGCATATATTAAGAGCTCTTATAGAAAAGGATTATTTTATGAAAAAATATGGACATATTAAAACATCTGCCTTTCCATATGCTAGATATGCAGGAGATAAAGAAGATAGAAAGCCGACCACTAGATATTTTATATTTGTTAGAGATAATCTAGTCACATGGAGGAATAAAAAATATGATATAGTGTTTAGATTTTAAGCTGAGACAGAATATCGGGCAATAGCACATACTACGTGTGAATTGTTATGGTTAAAGAATTTGCTGACATAATTTGGGTTCAACTCAAAAAATTCTATGACTATATACTGTGATAATCAGTCAGCCATCTATATTTCTCAAAATCCAGTATTTCATAATCGTACTAAACATATAGAGCTAGATTGTCATCAGATTTGAGATAATTTGGTAAAGAAAATAATATGTACTCCGTTTACTCCTTCATCAGAGCAATTGGCCGATATTCGAACTAAAACTGCATCACCAACTGTGTTTTCTAATCTATATAATAAGTTGTGTATAATTGATATTTATATCCCAATTTAAGGGGGAGTGTTAGATTAAAATAATATTTTGTATTTGGGTTTAGTTTAAATTTAGTACCGATCGCCGATTGAATGGTTTATATGGAGTTGAGAAGTCTATAAATATATGTAATTCTCTGACTTATGAATATTGAGATTAAGTTTTGGTTCTCAATATTTTCTGACACGTTTGGTTTGGAAACATTGCTTACAACTTTTTCTCACAAATTTCCATGACTACATGTGTCAGTGGATCCAAGCGTTTAAGTTGCTGGTGAAGCTTGTTTTCTCCCAATTAATTAGTTACTACACCTTTTGATGCTTAAAAAACAAAAAAACGAGATTAAAACATATGACAAGTGTTAAAAAGAGGTGTGCAGATAGCCTGTGCAGGCTAAATTAACTTGGACACTCATTCCCACAAGGAATGAAAAACTTACAACAGTTTCAGGTCATCGAGACAACTGAGTTTCAACATTTCTGTAATAGCTCTACACTAATCAAACTGAATTAAACAAAACCAACAAACATATTAAATACCAATCTCACAGCATCTCAACATAACGATTGGCCATCCAGTTTTACGGGAACTCAGAACATCAAGTCCCCTTAATGAAAGAAAAATTATTGATTCCCACTATCACCACATAATGGAGAAACCTTGCTTCATGCATCTAAATTTTCTGAGCTCAAAATAAGAAGCAACATCACAAATTACGCTCAGGACATGTTTATGTCTAAATATTAATTATTGGAAGTCGAACTTGCTACTAGATAAAATAATGAATTCCTTTGTCATTAAATTCAGCGTTTCAATCATCTCCATTATTTACTGACACTCCAGCTACTGCTGTAATAAGTATTTCATATTATATTTTCATGTATACCAATCATCCAAAATCAATATATTACATTATCAGCATTACTTTCTCCTTTACCAAGAACAACAGAGATCATCTCCATATAGTGTGCAAAAGGATATTCAGCAAAGATTCAGGATAATAAAAGTCAGAGCTGCTTCTCCTCCTTCTATTTATTATTTTTCTGGTTTTATTTTGAATTTTTTCTTGGCAAGTTGGGTATGAGGCAGATTGCTACTGAATTATTTTTGGAGGAAAATATTTAAGAATTATCTATGTGTTCCCAAATGCAAAGCAATCCATGCTTTAAAAAATTATATATATAGTCTTCATTGATGACTTCGTGGGAGGGAGAGTAGGTGAGGGATTATATCTGTCAGGAGGAAGCACATATTAAAGGTTTCAGAAGCTGTGACTATATACTTGTATGTGTGTCTGCATAATGAACTATAAAATTAAATGAAGTATGGACAGATGCATACTCTATTGTCCCTGATGGCGTGCGGACTGCTTCCAATCTTTGGCCTAAAGGCATTGGGGTTGCGCTCTAAAGTAGCTTCAACAGCTTCATGCCTAGCAGCTTCATTTTCAACATTGTTGCAACAGTTTGTGCAGTTGCATCCATCACAGTAAACCCCGGAAGCAAAACACTCGCAGTACCTAACAAATGCATTAATATGAAAGGTAAGTCCAAGGAAATAATACATATTTATTGCGCATACAACTTTGTACAATAGGGAAGCCAGAACAATAATCGAATTAGCAGATATGTCTAAAATGCATATTTTGCGATTATTCATATTCTACACAACTGTTGCTGCAAATTATAGAGAAAATTATAAAAATGCCAAAATTTTCGCATAAAATATGGGAAGCAACAGAAAAAAAAAAGGAAAATAAGCATATAGTGGATAGATGCGCACTCAAATGAGAGTGATTTAACTGATACTAACCCCTCCAAGCAGGCAGAACCCAGCAGTAAATTGTGAACATTCCAAATGATTGTAACCCGTAATCACAAAGGGGACCTAATTTCTGAAGTTCCATAATGTTTAGCAATAAGCTTGCAGAGCATAAGACACTTCTTCAGTACATGGTGATCTTACCATCTGTTGCTTACAAGTCTATAATAGGAAATAATAGTTCTTTGCACTTCTCTGCCTTCCTATTACTACGGAAAAACAAGTGCTCAGGTAAATCAATTTTAGATCTTTTCCCAGGCATTCTTCAGAAGATAACTATTGTTGGTAAACATTAATGCCTCCTGATGAAATTAGAAAATTTCCCGAGTCCAAGAAAGAGGTAGGACTAAAAACTAAATAACTTTACAAAAATACAAAAACAATAAAGAAAAGAAATGTTTCTCTACTCTGTATTGGTAATTAATTTCGCATAATATTTATCACAGAGAATGGTAATTAATTCCGCATAATATTTATCACAGAGGAAAAGGTCGCAGCATCTCAAACAGGCTATATAAGTTAGCATCAAGCAGTATATTAACAGTATCTATGAAATACTGTATATTTTAACTCATGAACAGGAAAGATTTAGCTAGAAACAGGCTGTAAAGAAACGTGATCCAATAATCAATTATGCCAAATTAAAAGTACTGTTAGTTAGATTATACTGTGAATATTATGAAATTTAAATATGAAATGCACCACATTTTGAATGGATTTCAATTATAATATGCAATAAACCAAGTCAAATATGAACTTCCACTTTATCCCTACTCTCTACGTTCCAACACGGAAGTAGTGGTAAAATTAGTTAGATGTTGGCGATTGCAAGTGATTGTTTAGTTAGTAAATGGCATATGTTCATTTTTTATTTGTAAAATACCATCTAGAAAGGTTCTAAATTCTAATCTTCACAGCGGAACAAAAAAGCAAAACGTGGGGAGAAAAATAATTAGGAAAAACATGTCTCCCTGCAGGTTATTGCACCTATATAAGGGTCATAACTGTAATGCTTTCGCTGATATTGTTGTACCTGTCCCTACTCATACAACTGTGTATTACTTCCTTCTTAGGATGACAAATGACAGCTACAGTATATTGCTGTATCACACCATCAAGAGCAAGTGTTGACTGAGCAATGCATGTAAAGAACTAGTGCAACAGAAGCTCATTTCAGATTTGAGAAATCCATGGGGTTTTAACAAGAAATATTCGTTGGATACAGATAGATATATATTTCCAAGAAAGGATATTATGCATTCCTATACCAAACTAAGACTTCCTAAAACAACTCAAAATATGTAGGGTGTCATGAAATGCCAAGTTAGTAAGAGCAAGTCATTTTATGTATTGTAGCTACAAAATCATGTTTCCAGAGAGATGCACGTGACATGCAGCTTACAAAATAAGGGAATAATGGTTGTTCACGTACACATAACATTGTGAACAAATAGACCTCAGACAGAAACAGATGAATATTAATAACCATCCCTTCAGACCCTTCTTATCTGCAACAATCATCTATTGAACACAACCTTGAAAAACTGTAACTCAGGTACTGGATAGTCTCATTTAGCAATGCAATTCTATATATATTCGCAGTAACCATAGTCCCAAGATAAATCAAAGCATATAATACTAGTATACAGTTTATACGAACATCTATGCTATAGCAAATAGTGTCATAATTGTCAGACACTAGAGTAAGTTCAATGCTGCTTCTTGGAAATCGTCATCATTTGAGCCTTTTCACATTGTAATGGGCTGGCAAAAGCAAACCAAGCTCCAAAGAAGATATGAAACACAAAATTTAACTGGGCTCTCAGCTCGTTACCTAACATTAAATACTATAAATTGTTGCCAAATTCCTGGCCAAGAAACTAGGACAAGAGAGAAAACTGTAATAAGTCCTACAAAGTCAGTTAAGAGGTAAGAAACCAGCTTGATTACTCCATTTGGCCATGGTTTTTAAGCTAAGCTCATAAAACTAAGTAGACACCCTCAAAATTTTGCCTGCACTAAGAGTCTAGGAGAAGGGGGAAGAGGATACGTATGCTGGTGGAAATTATACTGATCTCTTTGGCAGAAATAAAGCCAAAAGAGATCCATAAAATCCTACAAAATAATGCTGAGGCCCACTTGTTCAAAATGATTGAATCTCACTTAAAAATTAGTTGCCAAAAAATGCATCAGTAAAACTCCTTTTATTTCTTTCACAATGCATTTCAAGGACAACGCTAACATACTTCCACTCACACTCGATAGTTTTTTATCTCTTCCAGTATAGCATAAATTCCTTTAGCTAGGATTTCAAGATTTGTTACGACAAGGTGACAGCATCCAGCTTTCTCCACTTACCCATCCTTATTTCCTCACAAACTTAAATGCTCACTGTTTGTGATACATATCAAAGAAATGACAGGGCTATTGGTACTATTTCCTATTAAAATTATGCATATCTTCTCTTCATCATAGATGTTGATCTTGTAGTAAGTAAATAACTAGGGTAGAAATGTAAATGCAAAGATAAGGGTTTTAGACATTAAAAATTTTAACAGAATCAAATACAGGCAAAGACTAGTATCTGAAACTAGGACCTATGTTAATTTGGCATTCTTTTGTCATCAGTCCAAGATATATTAAGCATTAACAATGTAAGACCAACAGCCTGTAAGTTCACAGGGAATATCTGCATTCAATGAAACTACAAGCTAAGCAAGAGAAAATATAAAAGAAAGTTCTGTAAGGCATGAAAATATGATACAGAAATGGTACAGATTCACTGCGTTCTTCTTGTCTACAAATAGTCTTTACGTTCACAGATTCTGTGTACAAGATCATACCGGTAAACTTGTTATTGAAATACAGTTACTACATATAGAATGTGGTTAAAATTCATGCCAAAACCATGAAAGTTAACAAAAAGAATAAGCACTGATTAATCAAAATTAAAGTTGTAGCATGAAAAACCATTTTACAAAGGGGTAAAAGACAAAGCACATACAGTTTCAAGCATCTTGAGTGTTTGCAGTTACAATTCTTTTTCCTGGTTGGAGTACCATCCTTCACTTCAAATATAGGTCTTGAACGTGATTTTGGAGACTCCGGCTTCCTGTAAGAAAAAGAAGATGCTAAGACAACAAGAGTTACAATAATTTTACTCTTACAATCTTACTACAAAGATATTGAAAACAAAAAGAAAACGTGTAATTGCCTATCAATTAGCTAGACATCATGTGGTTTGGGACATATTATAGAACCATGTCATCACATATAGATGTGTGAGACACTATTTTCATGGAACGTATAGATGTAGTTCAATTAGCTGTTACCAACTTAATTTGGCAAAAAGCAAAAGATGTTGTAGATGTTAGTTGTTCATATGTGAGTACAGTCCCACATTAGATAGAACAAAGAAAGTTTATGGGTTTAAATGCAAAGTTGGAACATCTACCTATCAGTTTAAACTTTTGGGTCAGACTACTTCTCGGTTTTGTATTAGGCCCATAATGCACCGGATTGGGCCCAACGTTTCTCCCCGATAAATGGTATCAGAGCCGAAAGTTCGATCTTGGCATAGGAAAATTATTGAAAAAATGACAGAAACTTCTTCGTCTACACCAGCTAAAATTACTGTGACTAATGCAACTTCAGCATGTGACAGTGCGAGATTTTGGATATTATTTATCGGCAAGAGTTAGATGTTGCTCTAGAAAAGGAGAAACCAGAGAAAATGACCGATAAAAAATGGAAAAGAATCAATCGCTAAGCATGTGGTACCATTCGATCTTATCTCACAAGAGAACAAAAGTATCATTTTATGAGAGAGACGTCTGCAACTAAGATGTGGAATAAGCTGAAGAACAAGTTTATGAAGAACAGTGAGAATCGGCTCTATTTGAAGAAGAAATTGTTCATCTTCCAGTATCAACCAGGTACATTCACCGACGATCACATTGTTGATTTTAATTAATCAATAGCAGATTTGTTAAATTTGGATGAGACTGTTGAAAATGAAAATCGGGCTTTATTATTATTGGCCTCTCTTCCTGATGAGTATGATAACCTTGTCACTACTCTCCTACGTGGTAAGAACAAAATGACTTTTGATGAACTATACAATGTATTATACAATTCTAAAATCAGAAAGAAAGATCAGAAAGAACATGAGTACAATACAGCTGAGGCATATGTTGCCAGATGCCGATCTCAGAGTCGTAAATCCAATCAGAGAGGCAGATCGCAGTCAAGAGGCAAACTTGGTAAAGATGAATGTGACTTTTGTCATGAGAAAGGATAGTGGAAGAAAAATTATCCAAAATTGAAGAAGATAAGAGCAAGACTGATTCTGATGCATGTGTAGCCAAGTGTGAAGATGACTCAGATTTTGTATTGATTGGTCTACCTTCAGTTTTCCATTCTGATGAGTGGATTTTAGGTTCTGGATGCACCTATCATATGTGTCCTCACAAGGAGTACTTCAATTTTGAAGAGTTTGATGGAAGAGTTGTTTTCATAAGCAACGACAGCTCTTCCAAAACAACTGGAATAGATTCAATGCGTTTAAAGAATCATGATTGATCAACCAGAGTTTTGACAGATGTTCGGTATGTATCAGATTTGAAAAAGAATTTCAACACTTTGGGAGAGTTAGAAGCAAAAGATTTCGCGATATCTATCCGAGATGAAGTTCTCAGAGTCACTTCAAGCGCAGTTGTAGTAATGAAAGGTACGAGAAAAAATAACTTATACTACTTTCAAGATAGTACAGTTATTGGATCAGCGGTTACAGTCTCTGAAGAAAATATAGATGCAGAAACAACTATATTGTGGCACATGCGACTTGGTCATGCAGGTATGAAAGATTTGCAAAATTTAGTGAAAAAAGGCTTATTAAAAGGTACAAAAATCTGTAAATTAAATTTCTGTGAGCATTGTATCATGGGAAAAAAGACAAGAGTGAAGTTTGGCACCGCTATCCATAATACTAAAGGTATTTTGGACTATATTCACTCTGATGTTTGGGAACCTAATAGAACACTTTCTTTAGGAGGTATGCATTACTTTGTTACTTTTGTTGATAATTACTCTAGAAGAATTTGGGTGTATCTGATGAAGACTAAAGATGAAGTGTTGAAAAAAAATTTTAAATGAAAAAATATAGAAGATAAAGAAACTCAGATCAGACAACGGTGGTGAGTATAAAAGTTATCCGTTTTTTAAAATTTGCCAAGATGAAAGTATTGTTTGATACTTCACAAGCACAGATTCACCACAGCAAAATGGGGTAGCAGAACGCATGAACCGGACATTGCTGGAGAAGATTCGGTGTATGTTGATTAATGCTAGGTTAAGCAGGAGATTTTGGACTGAGACAGTGACTTATGCGTGTCATCTCATTAATCGATTACTATCAGTTGCGATTGAAGGCAAGACGTCGATTGAGCTATGGTCTGGAAAACATGCTTATGACTATGATTCCTTACATTTGTTAGGTTTCACTGCTTATTATCATGTAAAGGAGTCTAAGTTGGATCCGAGAGCCAAAAAAATATTGTTCAGGGGGATTAGCTCGAGTGTGAAAAGATGTTACCTTTGGTGTCCAAATTCTAAAAAAATCATTTTTAGCAGGGATGCTACTTTTGATGAATCTGCCATATTGAAAAAAGTGATGATACTCTTGATCGGTGTGTGGTTAGATATGTTGATTTTGACTACGAAGGTGATTTGGATAAACGTCGATCAATTACTGGTTATGTGTTTACTCTTTCTAAAGCACTACTGAGTTGGAGGTCTACTTTGCAGTAGCTGGTGTAGACGAAGAAGTTTCTGCCATTTTTTCAATAATTTTCCTATACCAAGGTCGAATATTCGGCTCTGATACCACTTGTCGCGGAAAGTAAATATCTTACCCACACAAATAGGCACCCAAAATAGTGTTACACAAGAATTAATGACAGAAAATAAAGAAACTAATGCAAATAAGAGAACACACAAAATTTAACGAGATTCGGTAAATGTTACCTACGTTCTCGGACGCCAACGATCAATCCACTATCACCAAATTTTAAATTACAACGGCCTCTACAAATTGAAAACTCGCACAAGAATAGGAGAATTTTTCTAAAACTCTAAAAACCAAAATTACAAAAGGAAATTTTTTTCAAATTGAAAAACTTTCCAAAATAAAATTTGTTTTTTCAAAACAGTTTTATAAAACAACTAATTATTTTTTGATACTCTTGGTCAGTTTTATAAAGCTATTAGTAATTCATATGTGAGTATAATCCCACATCGGATAGGACAAACAAAATATATGGGTTTAAATACAAAGTTAGCACATCTATCTATCAATTTAAGATTTTAGGCCAGACTAGTTCTCGGTTTTGTATTTAGGTTTATCATGCTCCCGGTTGGACTCGACGTTTCTCCCCAACAATGATACCAGAGCCCAGATTCATGCCAAATTGTTGTCGGGTCAAGAGTTCAAGTTATGGCCTAAGAGGAGTGAAGCCGATTTTGAAGCCCGAAATGGTCAAGGTGACACAAGTAACTTTGGGTTTTAGTTTCCCACGTGCTGATCCTCCACGTGGATAGTTACGAAAATTAAATTGGTATACTCATGATAAGGGGAGATTGTTAGTTGTTCATATATGAGTATAGTACCACATCGGATAAAACGAAAAAAGTCTATGGGTTTAAATACAAAGTTAGGGTATTTACCTATTAGCTTAAGTTTTTGAGTCAGACTGATTCTCGGCTTATATTTAAGCTCATCATGCTCCCGGTTGGGTCCAACTTGGGCTCCAATAGTCACACATCAGTTGGGAGTTAAGGAGACACCATCTATGGGCCATATAAATAGAGCTTTGGGTCTTTAGTTTTAAGTATCCAAAAACAATTAGTTATTTTATAAAACTGTTATGAGAAAACATATTTTATTTTGAGAAGTTTTTCAATTTGAAAAATTCCAAATTGTAATTTTGGTTTTTGGGGTTTTATTTTGGGAAGTTTTTCAATTTGAAAAATTCCAAGTTGTAATTTTGGATTTTTGGGTTTCAGGAAAATTCTCCTATTCTTGGAAAAATTTCCAATTTGTCAGATGTCATTGTAATTTGAAACTTGGTGATAGTGAATTGATCGTTGGCATTCGAGAATGTAGGTAACATTTACCGAATCTCATTAAATTTTGTGTCTTCTCTTATTAGCATTAGTTTCTTTATTCTTTGCCATTAGTTCTTCTGTAGCACTATTTTGGGTGCCTATTTGTATTGGTAAGATACCTATTTTCCTCGACAAGTGGTATCAGAGCTAGATTCAGGCCAAGTTGCCGTCGGGTCAAGGGTCCAGATTATGCCCCAAAGGGAGTCAAGCCGATGTTGAAGTCCGAAGTGGTCGGATAACACAAGTAATTTTGGGTTTGGTTTCCCACGTACCGGTAGTCCACGTGGATGGTTGCCAAATTTAAATTGGTATACTCACAATGAGGGGAAGATTGTTAGTTGTTCATATGTGAGTATAGTCGCACATCGGATAGGAAAAAAAAAGTTTATGGATTTCAATACAAAATTGGGACCTCTACCTATCAACTTAAGTTTTTTGGTCAGATTGATTTTCGACTTTGTGTTTAGATCCATCATGCTCCCGTTGGGCCCGACGTTTCTCCTCAACAATAGAAAGATGATTGGCGTGGTGGAAGGAAATTTAAGCTTGTTCTTGGTTCAAACAAATTTCACAAAGAGTAGGCTATGGGTTCCCAAGAAAAACCGAATCCTCTCGACAACTGGAGTCAGAATTTCATGGCATCAAAATATAATGAAGTCAGAAATAAACCACCCATATAAATGTATTTTAGTTGGATTATTAATTGAAAACATTATTCCATTGGCAGTTAATTAGAAGAAACAAGAAATTGAGGGGGGGAAAAAAGGAAACCCAACAAAAGAGTCTCAACTGATTTAAAATTGAACCATTTAGGTAAAAGGCACTGTCTAGAATTCAAAAGTTTTAACCTTATACAGCATAAATGTAACATGTAGCAGTAGCATAATAATTTCGCTAATTAAAGACAACTCCTTTATATCAGTATTTAAATATAATAAAAGGAATAAAATACCACATCAAATTCCTAATGTTTCAATTTTTAGTGCTAACTTAAGTAGCCAAATTTTATCTCAAAAAAAAAAATGAAGAAATCAGCGTAGCAGAAGAAATTCAAATAACCCATCAAATTCATGAAATTTAAAATCAAAAGGAAGACTTTACCGTCCCTAGATAAACGATATCTCATAAATAACCATTGCTTCCCCATCTAAATTATTAAATTGAAAACAACAGAAGCTACAAAAAAGGAAAGCCTATCCCCCTAAAAATTAACAAGGATCAGACCTCCAATCACCATATTATTCGAAAAAGGAACCAAAAACCTAGCAAATATTTGAACTTTCAAAACCCAGATGGAGAATTAGAAAGGAAAGAAAATAAAAACTCACACTGAGATTGGAATCGACGGTCGCGATGTCGGAACAACAGGCGGCGGCAACTGCTGTTGCTGTGGTGGCGGCTGCGCCGGAGGCGGTGGCGCCGCCGCCGTCTCTCCCGCCACCGGCGGCGGCGGCGCCGCTCCGCCGCAGTACGAGGTCGTGAAATCGAGCTGCCGCACGAGCTTCTTCGGCGGGAAATCTGACGGCCCCGATGAAGTCCCTTGCTCCATCAGAGCCGCCGATTTCTCTCCCCCTTTCTCCTCCCTTTCCTCTCAAAATCCAACAAACAATCAAAACAACCACAAACCAATCGAATCCATCAACCAATTCGCCTTCCAATAGAACACTCCTAACCCTCCAGTAAACCTCGAGAGCTCACCAATTTCAAAACCTTCAGATCGGGAGACGAGATCTCGGCCGCTGAGGACGAATCCAGCAGTCAAGATCCGATCAGCGAAGTCGCGAGAAGTATTAGGAGGCGATCAAGAGAGGATTAGGCGAGGATTAGGACAAGATTTTCGAGAGGGAAGAGTGAGAGGAGGAAGAAGAGCTAATGGTGTTGTTTTCCCTTTCCTCTCCCTCTCTAGTTTTGAAATCAAATTTTATTATTGGACGGTTGGATTTTGGTTGAAGGAAGATCGGACGGTATAAATTCGTTGTTCGGATCGTGCGTGTGAAATTCATAGCGGATGAGATGTAGGGTTGGTGGCCGTCCGATGCGAGACGAGGAAGGGGTCTCTTCTCGTTGTTTATCGCTTTATTTTATTTATTTTGTTTTTGTTCGGTAAATATAATAAATTGCGAGGGGAGAGGAATTTCCCGCGAGAAATTATACGAGGGGGTTTGGTGAGGCACCAGTGAGTTGACACGTGTAGGGGCCGATGAGACGGCTTTGGTACTATTTCAGAATGGACGGTAGGGATTGGCCTGCTTGTCGCTTTCTTTGGGAGCAGCGGACAGTTTCTGGATTTGGAAAGAGAGAGTAAGCAGGAGACGTTCCCGATTTTGGAAAGTAACGAGGGTTCGTTGCATAAGTTTCGTTTTTGCATGTAAATCCTAATGAAGTTGATAATTGTTTAGAAGTTGTTTTACATCAGAAATTTATACAGGCGCGGTAACAAATCATAACATTTAGACTTGCCAATTGAAATCTATTATATTAGCCAAAAAAAAAAAAATTGGAAGTCTAATGCTCTTTTATTCTATTCTCTTTTTTTTTATGCAAAAAGAATTTCACTTACATAATTTATCTGAACTAACAGTTAAGAAGAATAAGTATAATCTAGACAATAGTTTAAATAAAAATTTGATTTCTATTTAATTTAATTCCATTAGCATACTATTTGGATGTATAATATTTGTTATTAGCCTTCGAATGCATTTGGAAATAAATCTATTTGACATTAAAAGGAGGACGACATTTTTAACATTTTGCAAAATAATATTATAATTGCTTTTAATTTGTTTAAGAGCAAAAATTAACCCGCACCTAGTATGCTTCTTCTATCGAGTGTATATATAGTTTTTAAGTGATCTTACCAGTATGCTTCTTTTTTAAGTGTAACTATAGTTTTTAAATAAATTTATTTAATCCTAATATATAGCGTCATCAGTTTTTTATTATCTTGATCATAAACAAAAATAATGTTAACTTGCTATGAAAGTTATTTGCTTATTAAATTCTGAGTGTAGCTTTATTTAAGTAAATATAACGAGAAAAGAAAAATGAATTGAAACATAAAAAATCTGAATACAATGGCATGAAATAGTAAGGGTTAAAGATACAATCCAATTATTTGGATTAATTTTAATTTTTTTGAATTAACTCATGTGCATATAAGAACTCTCAAATCTTAGTACTAAGTGGTACTCATCAAAATTCTAAAGATAAAAATATTGTTTACTATGACGAAAATCCAAAGTTCCCTGTATAGTAACCACTTGCTTCATCATCATTATAGTATCTAATATATTTAGATTGACATTAAATATGGTTGAAAGTCAATTCGCACGACTTGAAAGAAGCACCACTGACAACTTTTTTCCAAAAAAATAATTTTGTTTCTCTTTCAAAATGGGAAACAAAATCATGTAACTAGTATTATTTTTTCGTACAAAGACATACTATTATTAGCTCTTGCATTACTTGTTTATATGTAAACTT
This sequence comes from Dracaena cambodiana, assembly GCA_036321105.1. NCBI lineage: Eukaryota > Viridiplantae > Streptophyta > Magnoliopsida > Asparagales > Asparagaceae > Dracaena > Dracaena cambodiana. The sequence goes on along the minus strand of JAYEPQ010000008.1, from coordinate 40,793,944 downwards.
CAATGTAGTTAATAAACGGAAATATTGCTTCTAATTTATGGTACTCAGTGCAAAAAGGGGAAAAAAATTAAGAAGATGATAGTTTTTGAGATTTAAGTATGAGGTTATTGCAATGTGCAATAAGAGTAGAAACGGGGGACTAAAATGCAAAGAGATCAGAATACAAAGTGATGGCAAGCGAGGGGCGGAGAGATGGTGGATCCTGGCGAGTGGTTGTTAATTTGTCAACCAGATCAAATGCTAAACAAAAATATAATTGTTTCACCGTTGGATTCAAAATTAACGGTGATCTCAGCTGTACCCCACACGGAGGCCAAGCCAAAGGGAGGCACGTTGTGGAGTGTTCGCGAAATTTAAAGGTCTTTATCAAAAGAATAAAGGGGACTATTTAATTACAATTAATTAACTAGTGCCTGGAATTAACCGACATCATTGGATCAAGATGCTAGTAATAGTAGGGTGGCAAACGAGATGGATCTGGTCAGGAACTACATTGACGCCAGTGAATTTTATCTCTATTACTATTACTTTGCTCTAATTTATGAAAAGTTTCAAATTTGACTCAACATGTATTTAATTCAAATAATATTATAATATATATATAGAGAGAGAGAACGGGAGGAGGGCTGACGGCTCAGATTTTTCCTGAGCTGACGCCACATGCCAGCCTCCTATTTGCTGAGTCTAATTTGCTTATAATACTAATCTATATATTATTAAGAATAGATAAAATCTGTGGTGAAAAGCCAGCAAAGTAGAGGGTTTATTTTGCAAAACATTATCCCCAATTGGATTCTCCCCATCCTCCGTCGTGATCTTCCTCTCCCATCTTCCTCTCCACTCTTCTCACTTGAGCAAATTCCCCGGGATCACATTTTCGTCATAAGCAGGTATACAATTTCTCATTAGTTAGGAAAGATTTACCATCAATTCTTCTTAAAAGTTACAAAGGGACAAAAATTTAAAATTCTTCTTAAAAGTTACAAATTTATGATAATAGCTCAGTAACAACTCAACTATCTCCTTCATAAAATAAAATAAAAAAACAATCATTTAAGTCTCAAAATCCAATACTCTATGAATCGTCAATCCTATTCGATTAGTTCTTATTGAAGCCTCTCGTTGTAAAAATCATAGTACCCAACTAAAAAAGAATAAGACCGCCAATGATGAGTTTTCTGAAGCCTTTCAAGACGTTCAAATATGAATTAGGAAATGCATAGAAGAGATTTAGGCATTCTGAGTGTTAGGGCAAAGATCGAGACTTCGAATCAGAGATTGGGTGTTTGGCCAGAGATTGAGACATCATGGGAAGAGATAGAAGTTGGGAGGCAGAATAGATTGTAATTTTTGAGAGAGAACAAATTGCAACTGAGATTTCTGGAGGCCACATGTGCGAAAGATCATGAGACGGAGACGAGCCCGAGATCGAGGTTAAGGGGGACAGAGGCAGAGGAGCATGACACATTCCCGAACTTGGCGATGGAAGGAGAGGAAGGCGGAGAGAAGGTATGCGATGCGTTTCTAATTTTCACGACGGAGGGAATGAGGAAGTTCGCTCAAATACGGGGTAACCTGTTAAGGAATGGTTTTTTGCAAAATAAACCCTCTACTTTGCTGGCTTTACAATACAGATTTTATCTATTCTTAATAATATATAGATTAGTATTGTAAGCAAATTAGACTCAGCAAATAGGAGGCTGCCATTTGGCGTCAGCTCAGGAAAAATTTGAGCTGACGGCCCTCCTCCCGTTTTCTCATATATATATATATATATATATATAATTCTACTTACAATGTGGGAAAAAACTACACTGGTTCAAACGTGACCTTATTTTGCTTTTGGTCTTTGTTTCATCCAAATCTAAACTTGCTTACTAAATCAATAAAGATCAGCTAGATACGAGTTCCCAAGCACAAGTACTAACATGTGCCCTCTTCTGCTTGAGAATGAGAGAAGCAGCTCATTAGGCTCCATTGGAATGGCTTTGATCCAAGACACTTGAACTGTGTTTTTTGATGCATGAACATGAAATTTGCATAAGGGAGTGGAGCCCGGATACCTTTCATGCTTTAAATACCTCATGTTTCCTTTTATTTCCTCTCCCACTATTGGAACCTTGGGGCCATTTACTAGGCATCTCAAGCGCTTTTACTTGGGATCCTCTCCATAATGCAAAATAATACTATGCATAATTTTAGTCGTCCATTAAGTTGGTGTGTGGTTTAAATTTTTAGTGTAAAGTATATGAAGATGCAAATCATGATGGTTTAGTACGTGTTAGTTTGAGAGGAGACTTTTAATCACCTGCAAACTTAATAGGTAGCTGAAATTGCATAAAGTGACGGCTCTTCATATCTTACATTATAACAGTAAAACAAACAATGAAAATTATTTCGGTAGTCATGTATTATGGACATGAAAGCTAAAAACTAATTTAAAATAATTAAAGATATAAAAATTTCTTAACAGATCACAAGTATTTTTTTTTTATAAAAATTTGCGTACTATAACTTGTAAAAGAAGGTAAAATCTTGTTTTGCATGTAAGGTTGTAAATTAGCATAGAAAAAAAAGTTTGCTGGAATCTTATGGATGCCAACATTTCTCATTCTAATTGGAGCCTACAAAATCCGCTTGGAGATATAGTGAAAATTCGTATGATCAACGTTCACAGAGAAATTTAGGATTTACTAGAGGAACCCAACAACCCGTTTTATTCGAATACAAATTTTGAATTACCCAATATCAAATTTCTTTGAATTTTCATTAACAATTATAAAAAAAAAAAAAAAAAACACATAAGAACCAATAAGCCTTGACGAGTTTTTTAATGCCCATTTTTTAATATAACTCAAAAAATGCATATCCGAATTTAACATAATTTACTCAAGAAATGCATATATGAAATTATCGGAGAGTAGTTATTTTACAGTGTTTTTAAATCGATCGATTAATTTTTCCGTTATATAAATAAAATTTGAAACTCCATGAGATTTGCATAACATAACATAAGAAAAAAGTTAAAAGAAATTTTTTGAAAAAACTTCCATACTTCGTTGAGATTTCTTATACTTTAATCATTTTTCAAATCCACCTGTATTACCTAAATGATCACACAATTTGACTTATTGAGCACCATACACTAACTTGTAAATAATTACAAGTTTGTTATTTTTTCTTTAGACAGAGTTATCTTTCAATCTCCTTTCTTTTTCTTCAATCTATCAAAAACTATATTCAAATTTTTTTATGCTTTTAAACTCTAAATTTTCCACTCGGAATAGGGGGCGAGTGGGGGAGAATGCGAGCGGAGGAGAGGGCGAGCGAGTGAGGGGAGATTAGGGAGGGAGCGAGTCATGGAGAGCCAGTTAGCGAGGGGCGAGTAGGTGAGACGGTGATAGGGGATTTGAAAGGATGAGGGTGATAGAGACCGGGAATGAGGGTTGGAAATGGGTTAAAAGGGGTGCTCAATAAGTGTGGGTTTTTCTCGGTAAATGTTGCCCACTACGTCAAGTGGTGTGCTTGCTTAGAAATTTCCCATTATTGCGGGGGAGTTTCCAAAGGAGCACACCATTTTCCCTTGAGAGTCCATTTTATTTTGGGAGGCCACTTGGAAAAAAAGTGTGCTCAAACTCCCGTATTACGATGTGCTGCCCCTCCCAATCCGACGTTGCAGATGAGCCGAAGCCCAAAAGCGGTATCATCCTCCGCCTAAGGTCACGTGTGAGAATAAACAAAATCTCACCTCCTCATAATAGCCGAGAGAGCCATCAGCGGTCAAAGAACTGACGAACTGATCCAGCCTTCTCTTCACTCTTCTTTTTTCCTTCCGGTTGAGAACTCGCGCAATTTTTTCAATCGTTCGAAGATCTGGAACCCTAGACTTTCCAGATTAATGAAGATCTTCTGAACCGAACTCTTCGATTGGGCCACTAGGTCTCCGGGTCCAAGCCGGAGATTCGACATCGATCAGCACCGAGGTACGAGATTCTCGCTCAATTTTCTCCGATCTCGGCGATACTTGTGGATTCGGGGTTCTTTTGTAAATTTTGATCCATTTGAGAATCTGGGGCTGATTTTGTCTTGAAATTTGATCTCATTTGATGAAGTTTGTTGTATTTAGGGAGATTGTTGGATCTGGGTTGATTGAACATGGCGTGGTTTGGTAATGTATCTCTGGGGAACTTCCCGGACCTAGCTGGGGCTGTGACCAAGCTGAGTGAGAGTGTCAAGAACATAGAGAAGAATTTTGACAGTGCTCTTGGATTGGAGGAGAAGCCGCCGGGCGGTGCTGGCAGTACTAGCGGCGAAGGTAATAAAAACATACGTTTTTATTTTTTGCTTGTGTTGTTATACTTTTTTATATAAGCAGAAAATTTACCACGATTTCACGTGAAGGTTGTCACACATGCATCCTGTACATAATGATACTACAACATTAACTCAGCCTTTTACCGTAAGTAGTTAGGGTAGACTCCAGTACATATGATTTTGATAAAAATATAGTGAGTATAGGCATGGCTCTACTCTAGGTTATTGGAAGGATGCTAGTCTATATTCTTTTGCTTAAGTAATTGATAGCTACGAGCCTACATCACCTTGTTAAGAAGTGTAGAGGTTTAAGCTATGATCTGCAGGACTTTCCCGCCCAAACCAAAAATTGGGATGTCAAGCCTTTTTAGATTAAGGTTCTAAATATCAGATATTGAGATATTGAGAATGCATCAGATTGGGGTTGTACATATTGAATATGAAGAGATATCAGAGATATGTGCAGGTATCCGGTGTCCATATCGGACAGTATATAGAATATAATTTTGATAACAAGAAGGTGATTTAATAAGTCCATCCATGCCCAAAAATTACAAATCTTTAACTCTTTATCACCGAAACATTATGTTCAATGGAGAATGTTGTGCTACTTTTTCTACAAAAAACTAGTTGTATCATGGTCATCTTACTATTCTCGCTGCTCTCATATGTGAGTAGAAACATAAAACATGTATTATGTATTATAAACATACTATAAGAGAAGTGTATATAAGGCATTTCCATAGGGAGTTGCCTATGAATGTAGCTCTAAATCTCACTATAGAGGCTCTATGTGGATGGTTCAAACAGTTTGATTATGATCTCAACGTCCTAAAATTGTTGTGTAGAAAAGATTATGTATGTTCAATATATTTTGGTCATACATTAGCTAGTTACAGAATAAATAGGTTTTCCTAATAGAATAAATGAGACATCTTGATCAACGATGAGTAAGTGTCTAAATCTCATGATTTTTTATACACCACCAATTTAGAGCATGAAGATAATATTTAGTTGTTTAGATTGTCAATATAGTTCTCTATGTAGATACTTAGGGCCGCCTCTATAAATAGCTTTCTATGGAGATATCTTAGGTATACTTATACTTATACATATACATATACATATATATATATATATATATATATATATATATATATATATATATATATATATATACATATACATACATACATATATATGTATGTATGTATGTATGTATGTACGTATGTACATGCAGAGTTATAGTATAGACATGTTCTCTTGTCCATGTATTCACCCATTATTCATGTCCAAGTATGACACTTTTGTCCATGTCTAAGGTCATAGTTTTTAGGACTATCTATTGAGACGTATCAAGTACTTGTATAAATTATGGTGTTTAGTTACTTTAGTATGGTTCTACAAAATTTTAGATTCCTAAATTAGCTAGGATGCAATTGGTGTAGATACAATGGTGCCTTTCCTTCTAGGCTTTCACATCACAACAATGATTTTCTTTGATCTACAAAGTAGATGTTTGATGGAAATATATTAATAGTAGAGAAGTTTTTAACTTATTCTCAAGTTGGCTGTATGACACATAGGTCTACTATTAGCAATTAACCTGGATTGTATGCGATCTTAATGCAATTTTTTTCAACTGAGCCTTTTGATGTCTTCTATGATTATTGTTTTGATTGAAAGCATGGTGGAGCTATATGAAACCCATCTCGTAAGCTAAACATGCCATTTGATTTAATCGTATTTATCATAGTTTAATATCGTGGAATCAATGTCTATATATGTTGATGGTTTATGTTAATAGAAATTGGCAATATTGGACTGATTGTATCTGCAATATCAGATGTATTTATAAATAGTAATATCGGTATCAATGTTATAGGCTTCTTATCATATTGGATACTTCAAAATTTGATACAATTTTAACTATACATATCAATATAAGTTGATAATTGGTATTTATCCTTTATGTCACCAATATATTTCACTCTTGTAGGCTTTATTTTTTATTTATTTCCAATACCTTTCATCACGTGATATGACTCTTTTGGTTTGTATCTTTTATCTCAGCATATTTTTTTTCCTTGCCTACGTGGATGACTCTAACTCGATCTTCCATTGCTCCACAAGTCTGTTTGGATTAAGTTAGCCATGTTGCTAGAATAAAATAAAACTTCATTACTAAATTGGGTTTGCCTCTTGATTATTATTATACTATACGATTCTTCAGTGACACATGGCAAGATTATTATAGTTCAAAACTTTGTTTATCCTAATACCCCCTTTATTTAGTACATATCACACAATAACCTCTCTCTTGCATATAGAAGTTTCTTTCTTAGAACTCCGAGCACTCTTTGGATAAAGGGAAGAACCTTAGTTGTCGAAAAAGACAAAGACTGAACCATTTGGGTTACAGTTCTTTAATGCCATGTATATTAGATTCTCATCGCACATCTTACTAGGTAGATTGTGTATTCCCTCGATGAACATCCTTATCTCTGTTTCAAATAAGTAAATTAACACTCACTTCCATAGTGATGGGAGGTTGTTTTCAATCTGACTTTACACGCAAAATTGACATGTTCTTTTAATTATGCTAAGTAGCTGATTGGTTTATAGAAAGCGAAAAATTAAAAGGAGACTAGTGGGGTTCATATGTTTTCTATTTTTTATTTTTCACAATTGTTTCATTGAAAGCTGTCATAGAAAGTTGCCTCTTGCTTTCCATTGATTATTTCGTGGAAAGTAGTCCGTGGAAAGTCGAGTATGGTCATCCAAATTAGGTGAACTTCCCTCTTCAATGAGATAAAAGGTAGTTGGGTTGAGAAAGGCGGTAAGCTCATTTATTTTCAAAATAAATAAACTCAACCAACTCCATGGTTCATGTAATATGAACATAATATGATTCTAAATAATATTGAAAGTTATTTTATGTTTGAAATTTAATTGATAAATTAACTCTCCCAAAAAATTATGAAATTTAAAAAAAAATGAAAATAAAGTGAATTGGTCTGAGTAACAGATAGATTGATCGACTGGTATAGGTGATGATTTCTGTCCTGGGTACTATTCCTAAGGTCAATTTCAATCTCATCCGATCCGACCTGATCTGACTCGGTTTGATCGTAATTAAAACTCCGAAAGTTTTCAAAAAATTCTTTTAGAATAAATAAACAATTGTTGTAAGGGGTTATGATATTCAAAGAAAAAAAATTCATCCAAACTCTCAATGGCAAAGGATAGACGAAAAATTTGGTATTTAAACCCAAAAAAAATGCTCGACAACTCATAATGCTGGGGAATAACAGACCAATCCAGAGTCGGTTATAATTTTGAATTTTGGATTGGTCGACCAATTATGAAAATATACATAAAGCACTATGGATCAATGTTCAAAAATACGTTTTCATTATGCGTGTGGTCGAGAACCGCATAACGCATAATCGGATTACGCGGCGATTATGCGGATTACGCGGAATTATGCGGAATATTAATATTTTAATATATACCTTAAAGAAATTCTTACATCACCATTGCGAAAAACAATTAATTCTTACCCAAAAAAATAATTCAGACAATTATCAAAACGCCAAATAATTCAAATAAACTTATATTTTATTATATCTATGCAAAAAAAAAATTATATGATTATATCTAATACACAAATAAAATTGACGAAAACTTAAATACTTTAAAAAATAATTTATTCAAATATCAAGAGACAAGTAGACAAATTATTTCAATCAAGAATAAATCACTTTAGTAACTTTCAACCTTAACATAATTACTAATTAGCCAACTGGGATTGTGTAAAAAATTCACCAGTTGTGTACAAAATTCACCGGTTACTATTTCATTGAATCAAAATAGAGAAGAGAGATAATATAAGTTGTCACAAGGAATTACATATATGAAGTAACGATACTAAGACAGAGCTTTAATCTGTACAAAATTAAAAACTACTGATGTCTGGATTTTTCAAGGCAATAAAAATCCATTCTAATCCTGAAGGCTGAAGCATTGTGTACAATATTCTTTCAAAAAGAAAATCATCTGCAGTGTGTTCTCAGGTTATTTTAAAAAAAAAATTGTGTACAAAATTAAAAGAAATCTCACATGCAACTGAAGTAGCTGAAGCAGCCAGAGAAATTAAACAAGTATAAATGCAACTAGAGACTATTAATTCTCTAGTTAGAGAAGGGAAGCAGCTAGAAAAATTAAACAAAAATTATTAAAAAAAATTGTGTACAAAATTTAGTATATAAAATTAAACATGCAAAAAATGCAAATGAAGCAGCTAGAGAAGAAAGGAAAAAAAAAAATTACCGCCGGAGGGGGAGACTGCTCGCCGGAGGGGAGAAGCAGATCGGAGGAGGTGGAGGCTCGAGGGAAGAGGGAGAACTGTTTGCCGCTGCACGATTGGAGGAGGCAGAGGCCCGAGAGAAGAGGGAGAACTGTTTGCCGTTGCACGATTGGAGGAGGCGGAGGGATCCCTCGATCGACCGATGACTCGATCGAGTCGATCGATTAGGCTAATGGGACGGCGAAAAGGGGATTCCAGGGTCGGCTAAGAAAGGAATCTTCTCGATCGATCGATTGACGACAGCGAAGGCGATCAGAGAGGAGGGAATTGGTGATCGGAAGGGGGGGATTAGGCTAGGGTTTTTTTTTGGCGAGCGGTCTCGGGATGGGCTGATGCGAGGAAATGAGAAGAAGGGAAATAAAAGGGTTTTTGATGCGGGTCAGGTTTGGTTTTAAAAATAATTAAAACCTAATAGCCCATGGGCTGATGCGAAGAAATGAGAAGAAGGGAAATAAATGGGTTTTTGATGCGGGTCGGGTTTGGTTATCAAAATAGTTAAAAACCCAATAACCCATGCGCTCGATTATGCGCTCTATGCGAATTATGCGGCCGCATAATCCGCATAGGGCGCATAACGAGCGCATAATCACCCTGTCCGCATGGACAGGGCGTTTTCTCCCTTCTTGGTGCGGTTTTAACCCGCATACGTTTATGCGGGCGCATATGCGCCCGCATAGAACGTTTTTTTGAACACTGCTATGGATTGGTCGACTAACCATAGTGCTTGTAGAGAAAACATTCAATGTTGGTCGACTAATCCAGATCTTATAGATAAGCATATAAAGTTGATTGGTTGACTAACCCTAGAGCTTATAGAGAAACATATGTACTTGATGGGTCGACAAACTTCAGGGTTAGTTGACCAATCAAGGCGATCTTTTTGAAGCAGTTCTCTGAATTGGTCGCCTAACCAAAGGATTGGTCGACGAATTAAAATAATAAAGAGAACATTCTGGATTGGTCGACCAATGACAATCTTGGTCAACCAATCACACAGAAATACAATATTTAGGTTGTATATCGGTGGTATCAGTGATATCTATACAAAAAATCGATAGAATCTTCTTTGAATTTGCTGACGTATCATATACAACAGTAATAAGTTTCAGTCAAAACCAGTCTGCTTAACATATACACAAAGTTTACATTCTTAATTATTCATCAATTTATCATAAAAAGGCTCAAAAGCACTCCTCCTGATTTCACAAAAATATTTTAATATAACACGAGGAATCAAAATTACAATATCGAAACATTCCTGAGAATGAAGATACGAATAATCGGCCCACCAAAATCAATGAAGCGACACTTTGGAATAAGAATAATTGGCCCAACAAAAATATACGCATGTATACATTGGCTAATAAGAGTAAATGTCAATAAACAAAATAACAGGTTAAGGTCTGATGCATTAATGACCTATCGAACATTCCTGAGAACTTAGATCAATAATTTCTGACATATTTTAAGAAATTTAATTAATAAGTACAATAATAGGCCTTCCAGATGTACATTACCAACATTTTCCTTTGCAAAAATGCTTTTGATTTGATGCTCATTCTTGGATAACTCAAATCTAATTGAATTTTCACACCCCCACTCCACGCATACATTCTTTCCTTCATTATTATACGGAAAGCAATACTGAATAACTTCCTCCAAACTCTCCCTTCTTTACAACAACAACAACAACTAAGCCTTTTATCCCAAGTACTTGGGGTAGGCTATATGAACCAAAAGAGAATCACGCCGGATCGATCACATTGATAATCCTTCTTCATTCATTCCTATTAAGTAATATGTCCTAATTTTAACAATTAGAATCCATATCTTTTCGTATTACCTCCATCTATGTTTTCTTCGGTTTTCCTTTCACTCTTTTAACTTGTTCTATGTTAATAAGCTCCCCTCGTCGAACTGATGTATTTGTAGGTCTACATTACACATGACCAAACCATTGTAAGCGATTTTTTCGCATCTTCTCTTCAATGGAGGCTACACCTAATTTAGCACAAATATCTTCATTTCTCACTTTCTCTTCTAGTATTGCCGCATATCCAACGAACCATGCGCATCTCTATTACACTTATGTTCTGTGAATAACGGTTTTTTATAGCCCAGCATTTCGTGCCGTATAATAAAACTGGCATAATAGTAGTCCTATAAAATTTTCATTTTAGCCTTAATAGAATGTTATGATCGTATAAAACTCCCGTTACACTCTTCTATTTTAACTAGCCAGTTTGTATTCTATGGTTGATATCACTATCGATCTCTCTATTATTCTGAATAATATAACCAAAATACCTAAATTGACTGCTCACTTGTATCTCTTTCTCGTCCAGTGTCACAACATTATAGTATAGGGTTCGTCGTTTACTAAATTTACACTTTATATACTCTGTTTTGGACCTATTCAATTTAAAACTTATAGTTTCTAATGTGTACCTCTATAACTCTAACTTGACATTCACTCCTGTTTTTGTCTCATCAACTAAGACAATATCATCAGCAAATAGCATACACCAAGTTATGTTATTTTGAAAGTAAGCTCATTCATTACTATAGTAAATAAGAATGGGCTCAATGCAGATCGTTGATGCAATCCAATTATGATTGAAAACTCACTTGTTAGGCCAACACATATTCTGACATTGGCCACTACATCATACATGTACTTAATTATGCTAATGTACTTTATGGAGACTCCTTTTCTTCATCAATATTTACCAAAGCACCTCTCGTGGTACCTTATCATAGGTTTTCTCTAGATTAATAATGACCATATGCAAATCTCTGTTTCTCTCTCAAAATCGCTCTATAAGTTGACAAAGCAAATGAATAATTTCTGTCATTGATCGTTCTATTATGAATCCAAACTTGTTCTTTGATATTTTAACAGTCTGTCTCAATAAAAGTTCAGTTATCCTTTCCCAAAGTTTTATAGTGTGATGCATAAGTTTTATTCCACGATAGTTAGAACAATTTTGAATATCACCCTTATTTTTATACAGAGATATTATGACACTCTTCCTCCATTTGGTATTTTCTTATTTTATCAAATCTTATTAAAGAGATCTGTCAGCCATCTTATACCTATCTCTCCTAAATATCTTTATACCTCAATAGGAATTTTATCTAGACCAACAACTTTTCTTGATTTCATTCTATTCAAAACATTTTTTACTTCAGATTCTTTAATTTTGCGTATAAAATTAAGATTCATATCCTCACACTGAATAGTAAGATATTCCAGATCTTAAGTAAAACTACCATTATATAATCTATCAAAATTATTTTTCTATTTTTCTTTAATCTCTTCGTTTTGAACTAGAACCTTCTGATTTTCATCTTTAATACACTTTACAGTACATAAGTTTCTAGATTTCTCTCTCTTATTCAAGCAATTATATATATAACCTTTTCAACTTCTTTATTGTCCAAGTTCTCGTACATTTGTTTATATAATTTAGTTTTTGCATCCCGAATAGCTTTCTTAGCCTCATTCTTGGCTAGCTTATAACTTTTAAAATTTGTTCCATCATTGTTCGTTAAATCTCTATAAAGATCCTTCTTGATCTTAATAGTATTTTTTAACTCTTTATTCCACTATGATGTGTCCTTTAATGGTGGAACACTGTTTCTCGACTCACCAAATATATTTTTAGTTATCCTCTTAATACAGCTAGCCATTTTGTTTCATATTACATCAAGATCGTCATGGTCCTTCCAATCTGCTTCCTGTACTATTCTATCTACAAATTTTTTTTGATTACTTTCTAATCGCCACTACTTAATTTTAAGATGTAACTTATACTTAATCTTTCTAACTCTCTTTCTAATCCGAATATTTAAAACTAAGAGTCTATTTTGGATTACTACACTCTTACCTGACACTATCTTACAAATGATGCAACACCTCTATCTACTCTCTTAGTTAAAAAGAAATCTATTTGGCTCACACTCGATCTACTTCTAAATTAATCAAGTGAGAAACTGTTAAAATCAAATGATAAGACAAAGCAAAATCTAGAATTAAGTTACTTGCTTCATTTCTTTCTTCAAAACCAAATCCTCTATATACACCATCAAACCTAGTACGGGTAGTTCCTACATGCCCATTGAGGTCAGCACCAATAAGTAGTTTTTCTCTAGTGGGTATTTTTTGTACCATCTCATTTAGATCCTCCCAAAATTGACGTCATCAAGTCCTACTTATGGTGCATATGCACTAATGATATTAAGAATGTCTCTGTCTAAAATAAGTTTAACTAATAAAATTTTATCACTTTTCCATCTAACATCCACCACATTTCCAAGTAATTATTTATCTATGATCATACCTACCCCATTATGATTTCTATCTCTATCCATATACTAAAGTTTATAACCCCAAAGTTTTATGACTCTATCTTTTTCACCTACCCTATTAGTCTCCAACACGCACAAAATATTAATCCTTTTTCTAATCATAACATCGACTAATCCTTATAATCTACCTATATGGGAACCTATGTTTCACGATGCCAACCGAATTCTGTATTCATGATCAAAGTTTTTTACCCCTATCTGCTTATTAAGGTGGTTGTACATTTGGGCGCCGATGTGGCGCATCGCTTCTGGACGACGAGCTATCAACCCTTATACATTTTTTACTACACCCGGACGCCGATGTAGCATATCGCTCAGTAGGAAGCCCCAGTGAAATTTATTTTTTGGCTCATATCATAATATGTGATAATGTTTTACGCTGGTTATCACATGCCTACCACAACCCTCATCTTTTATCGTAGTTTGGGACAGACAGTTAAAGGATAAATAAAGAACTCTCCCCTTATTATTATAAATCTGTATCATGGTCTACAACATCATCCATCTCACCTTCTGTAACTTCCTCCAAGCTCTCCCTTGATGCTGGAAAAGAAGTGCCTGAGAATTTAATCTCACCTTTCATAACTTCGCCAATGACAACATCTTTTCTATTCGTAAGGAATTTGTCTCAGTAGTTTTCCACAGCAATTTGCTCTGTGTAATTGCAGGCATGGAAATAGAATATATAGCCAGAAAATTGTTGGGATGCATCTTTTCCTGGCAATTTCCGGAAATCTTTCCAGTGATATTGAAAATTGTTCTGATTATCTGTGATACAAGCTGCGACAATATGATAAGCACGTCCCTCCATGAAACTGCCTTCAGTATCAGGAACCAAACAAACTTTGTCTTAGAAGTTTAATCACAAACAGAAGTGGGAATACATTACAGCAGTTAATGATTCAGATGCCTACCTATATAAATAGTTTTTCCGCCAAGACTGCCATAATTAACTGGAATGTGGATATTGATTGCAAGCTGAACCCTGAAAATAACAGGATAAGCAGATTCGACGTCGCAAGATCACAACCTTTTTCCCTAACATAAAAACAAACCATACCCCAGCTATGTTTTTCCAATGCCTGGAACTCCACCGGCAAAAACCATGCATTGGTAACTAGGGAAACATGTGCAATTTACTTAGCAGTTACATTGAAAACCAACAAGGGCATTCATTAGTTAAGAAAATGACAGAGGCGCCAGGGTGGGGTTCTTGCACAGCTCAGTTTGCATCCAAATAACTAATTGCCATTTCTTAAGACTATGAACACACTTTAGTTTATAGAAATATTCCCAAGTCATTATCATTTCAAATTTAAATATTTGTTTCTGTGAATGACTAAGTTCAACAACAGCTTCTGTTTTAAATTGCATGCAGTATAAACATATATTATTCACAAACAAAATGTTTATGTTCAATCGTAGGGGTAATGTCTTCAGAACGGAAGAGTGCATTTTAAACAGTGAAAATTTGATTTTTAGATGAAGATGCTTACAAATTTCAGTCACTTATTTGCAATGTATACCACCCAAATATGGTACCTAGATCTTAGCAACTTGTACTTGTGTGTTTTCAAGTTTGTTCCTCGAACAATAAGGACGTAAACAAATAAAAACAATTCAAATAGAACCCATTGTGTAATTCTTATTTTGAAAAGTAATTGATACTCGATAGTTGCACTATCAGTCACGCATGCAATGTTGCACCTGATTTTGTATTCTTATTATGTTGAATATACAACTTTGGCATATGTAACAATAAGAAGATGCATACTAGCATACATGGAGTCTTCAATTTCTTATTTGAACTAGATATCTCGAGGCATGCATATAATTTGAAGTACACTTCGTGAAATCTAAAACTGAATAATTCTTTTGCACCATATTATTGGCGTAATTCTTGTCTACAATGCAACAAAATTAGATGTTTAGTTCTGAATTTCATTATCCAAACGATACCCACAACTAAAATCAATAGAATCCTTGTAGAAATCAGTAACCGCAACCAAATCAAGATAGTTAAAAAAAAAAAAAAAAATACAAAATTGGACCTTTTGGAGAACGGGAGCAGCCCAGTCCGCTGCTTTAGGAAGTTCGGTGAGTCGGCAGCTCTTCGATTTCTTCTCCCCTGAGGAGAGAGGTTAGAGAGTTGGAGAAATGGCGGTTGTGGTGGGCCTCTTGCTTGTATAAGAGGGAGGCTGAGATGGGCTTGAGATGGAGCATACCTTCTAGAGGAGGAGGAGGAGGAGGAGGAGGAGAGGAGCAAGTGGGTCTTAAGATTAGAGAGGAGAGGGAGGAGGATAAAGAAGGAGAAGGAGAAGAGATGAACAATTGAAGGAGGATAGATAAACGAAAGGGAGGGTTAGTAGCTCCTCTTGCGGCCAAAAAAATAATAAAAAGGGGGTGCGCAACTTTCAATCAGTTACAACGTAAAAAATGCAGAATCTGTAATCCCCAACTTTCCATGCCACGTAGGTAAATACAATTTTCGTAATATGGTCTTTCCATGAATCAATCAATGAAAAGTACTGAATTTACTCCCTTTCCACTTTCTATTTGACTTTCCATCCCACTTTCGATGAACCAGTCAGCCTCTGAACTAGGGGTTTGGCTATAGGGAGGTTCTTGATTCAAGGCTGGCTACAACCTTTAATACAAAAAAAACTAGAAAATAAAAAATACTAATGCGAAACTAGAAATTTGCATGTACATTGATCCGGTAAAAATAGAAAAAAAAATACTAATGTCACGTTAGAAAATTGCATCACTTGCTGTGCCCCTTTTTGCTATTAAGTTTCAGTTCAAAGGATAAATTTTGTCCAATTCATATAATATGAGAAAGAATGAAAGCATTTATTTATGAGATATTCTCTTCCATTGCTATCAGTATACAACACCTTCGGTTTTTTTCTCCCTAAAATAGTTATATTTTGTATTTCCCCTATGAAGCAGATTCATTTTCAAGGTACAGGAGGCAATAAAACATAATTGGACTATTTTGTCTTCTTAATAGCAATAAATTCCCCAATGATCTAAAATTTTATGACATTTTAACAATTAAATAAATAAAAATTTAGGTCATGAGGCCTCAGATTTTCTTCACATCCTTCCTATTATTCCCTTGACTATCTTTGTTGTCACTTCCTAAATACATGAGCTGAAGATACAGTCAATATCTTCTTGCATCTTAATGTCAGGGATATGGCCATCATCTTCAGATAGCAAAACACTTTTTAAACCAGTAATGGCCTTCATGGGTCATAGAGAAGCTGTTATGGCTTCTGAAACATCAGAAAAAGAAGAATCTCTGGAGCATCCTTCAGCGACTGATGAGCATGACAGGACTTCTTTAGAAAAATCATGTGTACGTGCAGTGGAAATAAGTGTCCCTTTAGAGAAAGAAAGGGATGGAATCAAAGACAAAGATGGCCGTGATCTTGACATTGCTTTGAAACCTAATGTACCTGTAGAACTTGATGAAGGCAAAGCTGACGCTGAATCTGTGTCTCAAATGGATACTAGCTTGCCCACTGCTGAAAATGTGAATGTGGAGGATTCTCCTCTCCCATCTCAGAAGGACGAGGTTGCTGGGACGGAAACCACTGATGAGTTAGAGTCAAAAAGATCCAACTCGACAGGATCAGATGGTGCAGAACAAGTTGAGAGTAGTATTCTCTCCATGCCTGATGTCCCACGTCATGTAAATGATTCAGAAGCAAGCCATGATAAACAGGACCCAGAATCTGAACGGCTTCCTGATGATGCTTCTACTGTGCACCATGATGAGCTAGATAGTGGGCATGTAAGCCTTGGCACAAAGCCTTCAGTTGTAAATGCATCTGATTCTAGCCAGCATGAGAGTATCACTGAAGTTTCTGATGAAGGTCACCCAAATTCATCTAGTGCCGGACAAGATAAAGCCAGAGATGATGACTCTACAGATCCTAGTGAGTCTCCGGAAATGGGTGCTCCCACGAAGGAGTTGGAAGCTGATAACAATGAGCAGAGTAAAGCTGTTGACACCACTTTTGAATTAGAGAAGCTGAGAAAGGAAATGAAACTGATGGAAGCTGCGTTGCAGGGAGCTGCTAGGCAAGCACAGGTATTCATATTTTTTAGTAGACATGAATAAACTTTCCATTCATGTGACATACCATATAGTAATCCCAGTATCTATGCCACCTAGATTGGTTTTGATATATTAAGTTAATATATTTCTAGCATCTTCATTCTGTCCTCTATTTAAATTTGTTTGATTTTCTTTCTGACATTTCTTCAAATACGTTTGTGATACAAGAAAAGCACACAAAGGTAGCTAGCAGTAGGTTATCTAAGTTTTTAGCTCTTTTGAATGATACAATACAACTACTGTTGTTTAAGGTCATTATCTCCCAGACAACCATATAACTAAATATTAGCATAATATATCTAGCAAATATTTCACTTCTTATTTTTTACCCTTACTAAAGTGTTAATATTGTTATATTTTATTTTATTATTGTTAACATTTATTTATACTAAGCTAGCAATAAACTGTTTCCATTAGTTCTCAGTACAAGGATTAATTTTTTTCGAACTGACTTTTATAGTTTACAGGTAGACAGATTTTTTTCTGGGTATGCAATTGCAATTTTGCTCTTTAGCTTATTTTCTGTTACATAGATGTGAGTGCAACTGATTGGAACAAGTTATATCTTATTCTTGCTTATTCTAGACTCTTTTTGGTCTATATGGGAAGTTGTTGTCTCCTTGGATATATTAGTGCAAATAACATGACAAAAGAGGTAGGTCTACCTATCCCCAAACAGTTGATGATAATTCTGTTGCATGGTCCTCTCTCTCTCTCTCTCTCTCTCTCAAATTGTTTGAACTCGTAAAGGGTTGATCTCAAGTTGATTGCTCATTTAAATGATATTATCAATTCTTCTGTGGAGCTTTCTTGACTTTATGTGGTCCTATCTTTCTCAAATTGTTTGGATCTCATAAATGGTTGATCTCTGGTTGATAGCTCGTGAAAAATATACTCAATTCTTCAATGTAGCTCTGTCAGCTTTGATTCATGCTCCATAACCTGCCTTATTTTGATAGAAATATTTATATTGATGATGAACATATAAAATTAGATAGGCACTGAAATTTTTAAGGCGTTCCAAGCATCAACTGAGTTGGAGGTTTAATTATGAGCTTCAAATATCAACTATGTCCAAAAGCTCAAGGTGATGGATTATATGTCAGCAATGTATATTGCACATTTTCCACTTTACTCCTGATAAATGTGCAAGCCTTTTATTAAATGCTAGAGGTTGAATAAATGGGCCTAGTATATTTCAATATCAAAGGTAAGATTTAAACCTAGGACCTTTTGATACGAGGATACTAATTAGCACTCTGAAGAAAAAGCTGATTTCCTAAAAAACAGAAAAAAAGAAAGAAAAGGAAAGAGAGAAAAAACTGATTGTTACTAGTTGACTGTATATTTAAGCAATTTTATTATGTTAAGTAGGAACAAGCCTGCTGACGGACGGAAGCGATTTAGGGTTTGTGGTGGAGAAATTGGGGAAGAATTTAGGGTTTTGGGGGATAAATTAGGGTTTGGATCTTACGCCCAGGCGAATCACACGTCCACTCTTTCACGAATCAGTCGAGGAAAGATTTGATAAAGCAAATTACATGCTCTCCAAAGAAATCATATTTCACTCTCCATATTAAATTAGGGTTTTACAAGCTATATATATAGAGAGAGAATTCTAAAGTAACAAAATAATACCAAATCTACCCAAATCTCTAATCAAATCTAATCAAATTCTAATGCAACAAGATAATACCAAATCTAACCATATCCTAATCAAATTCTAATCAAATCTCTATCAATTCTCTCGCGCTTGGAAATATTCACCACCTGGTGAATAGCGATAAGAAGAAAATCAAGAACGGTCAACTGAAATTGGGCAATTTTCTCGAGATCTGGAAAAGCTTTCCACCGAAATAAATATAAGAAAATCGAACAGCTTGAAAGCCAAATGTATGCTATTTGACATTTCCATGGTGGCGATAGTAACAATTGTAGAAGGTTTGGAGAGAAGTAAAAATATGTCGCTTCTGTAAAAATGAAGGATTTGGAATGTAAGTTGGAAAGTCACTGAAAACACGATCCTTATGAACATGGCAAATAAATGTTTCTGTAGGCTCTGGCAGAAAAACTGGATCAATAACTTTTGGACCTGTGACGGGCTTTATGATGGCTTCGGTCTCAATTATAACATAATCACCTAAATTTTCGGAAGCTGATGTGTCGATATCTATACTCTTCGAAGGGCACTGATATTTATAATGCCAAAATTCTCCACATGTCGAACATTTGATGGAAGGACACTAATGAGCTGAGTGTCCGTATCCTTCACATTTATAGCACTGTTCAAAGACAAGATGCGAAGCATACCGTGCACGAAGAAAAAATTGCAAACGATTCCAAATTGGATGAGATTTATAGTTGTTGAGGTACCAATCAGAAGCTTCTCTAATCAACTTTAATTTCGCATAATTGTATTTCTACTCTGAAGTCAACGGAAAGTAACGAAAAAATTACTTTAAATTGTTCTCCCAATTATCATAACCATTAGGATTATTATAACCATGAAAATATGGGACTGCATCATATATCACACTCCACTTGCTTGAAATTGACATCAGTGTTGATGTATTTTCCACAAAATATGAATCTCATACTTAAATTAAGTTCAAAAAATACTAGAATTGGAGTGTGTCGATTATATCTCGACTCCGATGCGAATCGGGCTTAATGACTTCAAATTACCCAAAAAACTCTTAAACGAGTCTGCTTTGTTCAAACAGGTCTGGAATTGCTTATTGGGTTGAGTTTTGCTATTGATTAACCCAATCCAGTAGGCTAAAATGTTAATCGGGTTGGATTGGATTTCATATTGATGCAAACTGACTCGAAATCAAATTGCAAATGGTCTCTTTTGGATGGTGGGCTTGGTTTAGTTGGATCTAAATCCAACTCACTTGTTCTCTGCCTGAAGAACACTCGTGTGGAAGATGGGGCGTTGATGGCGGCTGTTCATGATGTGCCCACATGCGGCGATAACTTGATTGTGGAAGATGAAGGCGTTGATGGGCTCGAGGCATTGGGGAAGATGCTGTCGGCTGATGAGGCGAAATTGCTGCTACTGGTGATGACGTCGGGAGGGGCAATTTCAACCGGAAGGTGGTGGTCGAAACAGTGGTAATGTCCAGTGGGTTTGAGGGTGGTGATGGAGGAGGTTTTGGGATGGCACTACTGGAAACGATGGTGATGAAGGTACTCTAGAGTTGAATATTAGGAGAGGTGATTGGTCAAAAGTGGGCTTGCGGTGGAGGAGAAGTGGAGAAAGAGACTGCCTTTGCTGTGGGAAAGGAAAAGAGGGTTTTTTTTTCTTTCCTTTTTTTTTTCTCTCTTTCTCTCTCCGTCACTTTTTTTTTTAAAAATTGATTCTCTCTTTTTTTTCTTTTCACTCAATTTTTTCTCTCTTTTTTTTGAACTAATTCTCTTTTTTTTTCTCTCTGTTTTTTTTTTTACTGATTTTTTTGATTTTTTTCGCTCAAATCTAAAGAAAAATTTAAAAAAAGATGGAAAGATAATGAGATGGAGAAGGATTTGGACTTTGATGCCTGAAGATATGGATCTTGAGCTCTGATATCTGAAGATGTGGATCTTAAGCTCTGATACCAATTTAACGGCGGACGGAAGCGATTTAGGGTTTGTGGTGGAGAAATTGTGGAAGAACTTAGAGTTTTGGGGGATAAATTAGGGTTTGGACCTCACGCCCAGGCGAATCACACGCCCACTCTCTTACGAATCACTTGAGGAAAGATTTGATAAAGCAAATCACATGCTCTAAAAAAAAATCATATTTCACTCTCCATACTAAATTAGGGTTTTACAAGCCATATATATAGAAACTTCTAAAGCATCAAAATAATACCAAATCTATCCAAATCTCTAATCAAATCTAATCAAATCCTAATGCAACAAGATAATACCAAATCTAACCAAATCCTAATCAAATCCTAATCAAATCTCTTATCACCTGCGCTTGAAGGCACAAAATTAAGGGAATGCATTACTCCTGCAAATTGCATGAGAAGCATTCCAGAACCATGCAAAATGGCAAGTTGTAATGGTAGTTTTTCTTGATGTTTCAGTATGTAACTTTTGAGAGGATACCCTACAACAACAACAATAAAGGATTTTATCCAAAGTAATTAAGGTAGACTACATAAACTTGAAGAGAATTATGCTTGATCGATCACATGGATGATCCTTCTTCACCCATTCCTATTGAGCAATGTGTCTGTATTTAAGTCTTCAACATCTATATCTTTTCGCCCATCCATATTTTTGTCCTTGCGTTCTTTTAACTTGCCCTGTGTTGATATATTCTATTTGTTTAACTAATGCATCTACAAGTCTAGGTCGTACATGACCAAACCATCATAGATAATTTTTTCGCAGTTTTTTATCAATGGGGTTATGCCTACCTTAGCCCGAATATCTTCTTTCTCACTTTATCTTTTCTAATATTGCCGTATATCCGACAAAATATGCACATCTCTACTACGCTTATCTTTTGTGAATGATATCTTTTTATAGCCCTGTCAATGTTTAAAATAACGATAACGTAACGTTTTACTTTGTTAAGTTATATTGCATCTAGTGTAATGCATAGCGTAGGTTATGCAATTTTCTATTTATTTAATAAAAATAAATATAAAACTATATTAAATAAATTATATAAATTGAAAATTGAATTAAAAAATTCTAAAAGAAAAATATAAAAACATTTTATATCCTAGTAATAATTTTAAATTTCTAAAAAGTTTTACAATAATTCTCATATTTATCTTTATAATTAAATTATATTCGCACCCATAATTTCAGTCATCATATAAATAAGAAAACGAGATTTCAAGCTTATTTTTAATTATTATTAATATTGTAATTTATATTTTGTAATGCTTAATTTATTTTATTTCTAATTATTTATTTTAGGTTAGTTGAGAATTCAATTTAATTAGCAAGTAAGAAATTTCAGTAATTGAAAATGAATTATAACAAGAAAATAAGGATGTAATCACAAACTAGTAAGTTAACAATGTTACAAGCAATCAAATAAGCAAATAACAAGTTGTCAAGTGAAAAAGCAGCAATTCGTTAACAATCAAAATAAATAATATACATTAATATAAAAATTATTATAAATAATGTAACATAACGTAATTTAACGTAACGTAATGGAAAATAACATAAAAAACGTATCGTTGAGTTATTTTCGACTGTTAAGTAACTTTGGCTACCTGTTAGGTTTCATAACGAGTTTTTTTCAACATTGAGCCTAGTATTGTCACATCTCGCTCCCGATAAATGGTATACGAGCACGTGTAGCAGGTACCGGCAATATATTCGATTTGAATATGCTAAAGCCTCAATTATAACATCACAACTACAAAGAATAAATACACGTAGATAAATACATTGACATTTATTAAGTCATAAAGTTTATTACATAACGAAAAACAGAAGGATAATACTGGATAATTTAAGATAACATCTATTAAGGAATGATAGGTTCAAAAACATGAAAAGACTACATTTAATATAAACTAAGTACATGATAACTACTGATTTTCGGTCACTTCTGAAAAATACTCCATGTCTTCAGTAGTAGGATCAGCAGGATTTAACTCAGTCTCTGGACATGTATATTCAGGTCGTCGGATAGCGACCAATACAATAAATACAGAAAAAGTATGTGATGTAACAATTATGTCTAAATATGGTAATAATGTAAGTCTTAGAAAATATTAAATTCACAAGTAACGATGATATCAAGTGATATAAGTTAAACCAAATATTTTTTAGTATAGTCACAATTATAGCAAGCTTATTTTGGATGTCATGTAATTGGAAAAACTAATTGATGGGATACCACTGTTTCGATTATTTTCTATATAGACCCAGGAAATGGTCATGGATTGTCTGGTACTGAGTCGGACCTGCCATCAGCCAAACAAAAATTATAGTTGGGTATGATCCAGCAAATCATTACGCACCCATGGTATACGAAATATTCAGTTGTACAACTTATTAAGTTTACAGCCGAAACAGAGTATATTTTCATCATTCAGTTTCTTCCCCAATCCAGTGTCATTTAGGTATAGTCCATGTAGGTCTAAATTCTGATTTTCGTAACTTATATATTGATTATATTAGGTACAATATTTCAATTGGATTTTGTTAATTTGTTAACAATATGATTTATAGAGTCCGTTCAGTTTATACTTTATTCAATAAATTACAATTAGATATATCCAAGAGTTACTGATTTGAGATATCATAAAGATATCGGGCATGCAAGTGTATGGATGAGGGGAGATTTTCCGTGCGTTGCACGTTCTTTAATTAGAGAACCAGTATACAAGATAATTTTTTTAGATATCGATATAAAATGATATCACAAACAGTATTTTTCTATGATTATAGCCTTTTTATTATTTATAAAAAACTTAACTATATTCTGTATTTTAACAAGTATTCATTTAATTTCTTACAGCATAAATAAATAACTGGAATGTCAATGATTGCACTTGTAATAATAAATTTATTTTCTATAAATTAATTTCTAATAATATAAATAAATAATATTTGTATTAACAATTTCATTATCTACAAATTAGATGATATAATTGGAATAATATAAAAAAACTAGCATCTTTAGTGAGTTCAGAAAGAACTCACCTCGATTTGTGAAGGTCTTATCTACTAATTAATAATCACACGAAGCAATCTACAGATAGAATTATAATGTATTTGTTAAAAATTGTTTAACATAAATTCAGGTGATTTTTAGGGAGTTTTTAATTTTCATAAAGTACTTAGTATTGATTTTAAAATTAAATAATATTAGTGTAGAAAAGTAACTTCTAATGTTCTAATAAGCTGTCAGTTGCATATTTTGTAAAAATTTGAATTGGTTAATTTTCATCGAACCACAATCTTATTTGTTTGGCAAGAGATGCTTATATGAGGTGTAAGGTGGGCTTAGCTGGGCATATGATGTATTAATATTGAACTTGAAGCCTATGTCAACAAAAAAATATTAATATTGTTCAACTTCTATGTGGTTATGTTTTTGTTTGATTTTATGTTTGTTGGATTTATTGGATAAGTTTGGCATATAAGGATTTTTTTTAATTGATCAATTATTTTCCTCCTATTTTGTTTTATTTTATATTTATTTTTGAGAAGAGACTCCAAGTTGATTTATATATAATGTTTTGGCCCAAAATTGTAGGATCACATCAAATTCTATTTGAAATTAATAAATGGGTTTGAATTCATCTTATTGGGTCTATAAGATGGTGGATATCGTTTATTAGGGATGTTAGATAGTGGGTGAGTTAATCCTAGGGTCCAATAATATAAATGTACTAGAAATTTAAAAAAATAGTTTTACCAAGCTCAAATCCTAGAGTTGCAAGAGAAGGAAGAAAATAATGCTTCCCCCGGCAAAGTTTCGGCGAGAGGTGGCAGCTTTGGCGAGGTCAATGAGAGCGATCCGATGAGATGCTCCAACAAAGTGAGAGAGAAAGAGAAATTTTAGAGAATGAGTGCAAAATTGAATTTAGAAAAGAGGTTGGGTTTATATAGTGTTGAATTTAGGAGTTCTAGAATGTGAAGGGTTTAGGGAGTTATAGAATTTAAAGGGTTTGGGGTGTTATGGAATTTCAAGAATTTGAGGGGTTATGGAATTTGGAGGGGTAGAAAAATGAATGAGTTTGAGAGGTTATGGAAGTGGAAAGATGAATAGTTTAATGTATTTATTTATTTAGTTATGGATAAAAAAATAAGAATTATTACAAGTATTCTGTGTCATATAATAAAATTAGCCTAATAACAGTCATATGAAATTTTCATTCAGTTTTAACAGAATGTTAACGGTCGATAGAACTCCCATTATGCTCCTTCATTTCAAACAACCAGTTTGAATTCTATGATTGATATTACTTTAGATCTCTCCATTATTTTAAAAAGAATTCATGTACTTAAACTAATTACTCATTTGTATCTCTCACTCATTCAATATCACTGCACTATAGTCGCATATCTTTCATTGACTAAATTTGCACTCCATGAACGTTGTTTTGGATCTACTAAATCTAAGATCTTTTGATGTGGCATTTGCCTCCATAGTTTCAATTTGGCAATTACCTTTACTCTCGCCTCATCGTATAAGACAATATCATTAGCAAATAGTATATACCAAGGTATCATTCTAAATAACTCTAATAAGTTCATCAATCACTATGACGATTATGAATAGACTCAATGCAGATCCTTGATGCAATCAAATTCTAATAAAAAAATTACTGATTAGGCCGCTACAAGTTTTGATATTTGTCACTACTTCATTGTATGTATTTTTAACAGTGTTCTTAATATCGGATACCGGTCCCATACCGGTCAGCTAAATTACATACCGGATACCGGGTGAGATATCGCGATATGACCCTAAATACCGGAATGTCATACCGGTTAAAGAATAATCATATAATTGACTATATAGAACATATTAAAACACATAAATCAAATTTATGGTATTTATCTTGACTTATTTGTATTTAAATTACGAATTTGCAGATGCCGTTTAGAACGTCCGTATATACACAAAGCTACAGATAATCATAAAATTAAGAAAAATAATTGAATAACGCAATATGCATTATTCAACTCATCAACTGTAATATAATACAATACAAAAATTGCAATAAAATAAATACAATGCAATATGCATTATTCAACTCATCAACTGTAAAATACAATACAATAAAGTTAATAATTTTGTATTGCAACTGTAATTAATTCACTGGCTAAATATTATCTAATTAATTCTTTACAATTGAAATTAATTCACTAAACCACTTTGTATTGCAACTGTAATTTTAGGGTTTCGGCCAATCACCAGTGAATCAGAGTCACTGATTCACACCGAATCAGTGAATCGATTCACTGATTCGGTGTGAATCAGTGAACCTGATTCACTGGCCGAAACTCCACCCAATAAATTTGTGTAAACAACAAAATTCACTCAAATTTTAAACACTCAAAATCTTAAACACACACATTACAGTCAAAAAGAAATATTTATAAATTTTTTTTGAAGCTATGCAAGAGGAGGAGATTGACTTACCAATGACTTGGTATGGGCTCGTCAGTGGCGCTGGAAGCTAAGCAAGAGGAGGAGAGAGAAGTCGAAAGGTCAGCGAAGCTCTTTTAGGGCGAATCGGACTCGCCGAACTTCCTTTAGGGCGAATTTGGCAGATCAATCGAAGGAGAGAAGTAGAGAACTGGCAGAGAGAAATTTTAGGGATTTTTTTAGTGGATTTAGGCTTTTTTGGGAGGAGCGAAATGGGATGCGGTCGATCGGTCGAGGAAAAGAAGAGGGAATTCGCAAAAATTTTAGGGTTCGCGAATTTGGGGGAAATGAGAGAAGCGAGTTTTATTTTTTTCCTATCGGGTCGGTGTTAATGTGTTTCAACCGCAATCCAAACCCATTAACAAAAAAAAAAACGATAAATACTCAAATCGACCGGCATTTAACATACCATATACCGGCCGATATATCGTCACGTGGCCGATATATCGGCCCATACCGGTCGAAAACGAGATGCGGTAAAATTTTGGACATACCGTCTCGTTTCTATAGAAAAACCGATATACCGGCCGGTATTTAGAACACTGATTTTTAATTATGTTAATATACTCGATGGACTTTCTTCTTCATCAATATCCACTATAGCACATCTTTCGGTATTATTATATGTTTTTTCTAAATCAATAAATAACATATGTAAATCTCTACTTCTCTCTCAAAGTTGCTTTATAAGTTGATGAAGTAAATGAATAGTTTTTATAGTTAATTGCTCCGACATGAACCAAAACTGGTTTATGATATCCTAATAGTCTGTCTTAATTTATGTTTAATTACGCTTTTCCAAAACTTTATAATACGACATCAGTTTTATTTTATAGTAGTTAGAATAATACTGAATTAATCCTTATTCTTATATGGATATACTATGATCTTTCTCCATTCATTTAGCATATTTTTAATTTGCTAAATCTTGTTAAAAAGATTTATCAACCACTTCATAATTTATCCTAGATTTCTCCATACTTCAATAAGAATATCATCTCGTCTAACAATTTTTCTCGATTTTATCCTCTTGAAAGTCTCTTCTACTTAAGATTTTTTAATTCTGCTCATAAAACTATGATTCATATTTTCATACTGAATAATAGGGTTACCCAAATTTTAAGTAAAACTATCATTGTACAATATGATCTCTCATTTTCTCTTAAATCTCTTCATCTCAAATTAGAATCTTCTGATCTTCATTTTTAACACACTTTACAATACATAAGTCTCTAGACTTTCTCGTCTTATTCAAGCAATTTTTGCGGTTGGTGTCCTTTTCCGTCTTCAACCCCCATTGGCTTTCTTCTCGGATATTCAGTTGTGAGTGTACGCCCGAAATTGTAGAGATTCCTTCCTTTGCAATTGAACTTTAAATTTACAGCAATAAAAGAAAATTACAAGAAAAATAGGAGTTACAAGAATAGGAAAACGATTGATTTCAATTTTTCCTTTTTAATTTTGTGAGTTTTGGCAGCGGTGGAGCCTTGATTCTGCACTCCGTTGACGGTCCGATTGGAAAACTTTTTCTTTTCACCAAGCTTCTCGGAAGAACGCCTTTTCCTGGACTATCTTCTTTTCTAGATTCTCTCTTTTTCGAACACTCCTTCTAGACTCCGTTCCCTGCTTCCTCTGTTCGTTCCTTCTCTGGGAACTCTGCATTGTCTTCTCTTTCATCAGGAGTCAAACTCTCGCTTATGAATATGGGCTTCGGATTAGCTTCATCACCCATGCTTACTTGAGCCACCTTGTCTTCGGTAGGTGGTTCGCACTGCTCGAAGCGCATGTTCCAATGGGCATCGAGATGCTTGACTAACGCTTCATATTGGAGAAGAGACAGTTCATCATCTTCATCTGGTCGGAGTGGCAGACATCACGTTTGCCGTTAGCTACTTAGATAATACCTCCAAACTGATAGCTGAATTCCAATTGGAATTTTCTGCATTTTGGCAGATCATGCTTTCGATATCCGAAAGATCATGTGTTGTGACATACCCTAACTTCCTGCCGGTTATGTGATAATAATTCGCCTTTTTTCCTTCGGGTACGAAAGAGGGAAGTAAGCTTCGACATTCTTTACTGAAATTTAATTCGGGTCTATGGATGAAGTCATTTCCCATCATTTGGAATGACTTTGGTTTGCAAATGATAGAACTAAGGGGCTTCCTAATTTTCATCTTCACTATCATCGGATAAGGCTGTACATGATCGAACCCTTCCGAAGAGAATTGGGTTTAGATCGACCTGGTGGGCAAGCATGATGTGTTTGTTAATCATGACAAGCAGTGGTAGGATAACTGCAACTGATATCAATATGTCCACATGATGTTCTTATTATCCAGAACATGAATGCCCACCAATCTTATAGCTGTTTGGTGCTAGAATATCAAATCATAATACCTGACTTTTTTTTTCTTGAGTTGGTCGAGATTGAGCTTAGAGAGATTTAAGTCTCAAGCTATTTAACCCTGCCTACCCCAAATATTTGGGATAAAAGGCTTAGTTGTTGTTGTTGTTGTTGAAGTCTCAAGCTATTTGACCTTCAATTTGATGAGTTGGAGGCGACAGGAGAAAGTTATATCTCCACTATAGAAAATTGAAACATCAACAATTTCATCATGGATATTAGTTGTATTTCCATAATGCTTTTTAAAGGAATGTGAGCATCATCCTTGTGATGTAGACACTATGATTGTGAGCCTCACATGAAACTTTAGCTTTCCAGTGGGCTCAAATCTGATGTCATCGTCACATAATTTCGATTCTAAGAGAGCTTTGGAAAGGAAGTCTTTTTCATTTGTCTTATGGACTACATGACTCTGAAGATAAGGCTTATGCCTTTAGCCGCGGGCTCAAAATAGATGCAACCTTAAAGATGAATCTCATGTGATGATTTAAACACACTAATGCCGATTTGAGGCTCTTGTGTACAATGAGACGCAGGTGACATGACAAACCTCATACGTGATCTGAGACATGTGAGTGTCATGACAAATCTCGCACGGGAGCTAAGACATGTAAGTCTCATGATAAGCCTCGTTCGGGAGCTGAGACATGCGAGTGTTGTTTTGGACTCTGTATTGAGACTTAGGAGCTCTGCGTGAAACTTTGAGTTGCTTGAGTTGCACATTTTTATCTTCCTGATAGATGGCAAGATGACGTCTTGCTCGGTTGAACAAAAATATTTTCAACCGTAAAGCCATAAAGTCTTAACTAGTTTTTAGCTTAGTTAAACTTACGAGAGATCTCTTGCTATGATTGATATTTATCTCGAAATAGAGTTCTGTTGGCTTGGTTGATTGCCATATTGTGAGCCTCATAAATGATGAGGAAATGAGGAAGACTTGGGAACTTTGTAGATTTCATTCACAACCCCAGTTAAATACTGAATCAATTCTTGATGTAGAGGGAAGAATCAATTCTTTGGTGATTTGCTTAGCTCGTATTAGGTTGAAGTATCTTCAGATGTTGGGAGGAGAATTGCCTATCTTTTTGAACTATCTAGATATTGTTGCAATTCGCAATATTGGCTGTTGCTTGGATGATGGATATAGCCTCATATGACGAAACCGAATCTAGCATTGCTTTGGAGGATTTTGTTCACTTTCCTTATATATGAGAGCTTCTTTTAGGTTAGTAAAGAGAGCTCTTTTCTCGGGTTGGACAGTGTGTTGTTTAGATGGGTCTTGATCAATCTTATCATATCGAACCTTATAGGCAGAATAAGTTGTTTAATTATCTCTTTGCATGGGAGTGAGATGTTGCTTTTGGCTATGCCCTGTGGCCGAGTTCATTAGGATTGCATTATGAAGCTGAGTCTGACCGAAAATTATAATTTTAGTCTGCATGTTGGTTTTGTAACAAATACGAGCCATCTTGAAATACGGACGTGGGCCCTATCTCCTGACTGGGTCGTGCAAAAGTAAGAGCCTTCATAAAACACCGGTCCTACCCCCTGGGTGGGCCGTGCATGATTCCTCGGATTGCAGGATATGAGAATCATATACCGAGTGATTTATGCGAGGTTGAGCCATATTTTTGCTTCGGTTCACATGGGCTTAGCCTCTCATCTGATTTGGTCAAGATTGGGCTGAGTTTTATGCATGATCTGATTCACACCAGGCTGAACTTCGCATCTGATTGTTTGAGTCTCATAACCATTGCGGGCTTCACAAGTTATGAGTGTTCTTTGAGGATCTCGAATCCGTTGTTGGGTTCAACTTGAGTTTGGGTTTAACCTAATTTCTGTTGCACGAACAGTGAGAGTATCATCGTGCACCATGAGCTTTGAATTCTCATTGGAGAGAATTTGGTTGGATTTATCTTCAATATGTATTCTGGACACATTTCTTGATCTTGAAAATAACATTTCCTAGGCTAAAGCATTCTTCTCTTCTTTGGATATATTTAAATTTGTATATAATATTTTGAATTTGATGTTTTGACCATAATCTTTCTTAATCCTCTCGAATGTTGGAAAAACATTACTTATATAGTTAAATATGCTTCTTCGAACCATGTCGCGCGAGTTACACGGGAGTCGAGCCACCCGGATAGCTCGCTAAGGATGCAGGGGGCAGCGCGCCCCTATCGGGGGTGCGGGGGGCAGTGCCCCAGTTCAAAATTTTTTAAGAGGATTAGCTATTGAATTCCTTATAAATTTCTTCAAAAACTAGGGCGATCATACACGCGCCTATCAGGATAGCACCCCCGGCTCAAAACTAGAGAGATTTGCGCGAGGGAGAGATCAACATGCAGACCGATCCGCATGCCTGCGCACGCAGAGGTCCGCGCATGAGCGCACTGAGAGGTCCGCATGCGGGCGCGCGCTTGCGGGCGTGAGCGAGGGCGCACGCACTCGCATGTGCGTCTGCGGCCGTGTGCGTGGGCGCGCGCTGCGCCTTCTCCGTGGGTGTGCCTGCGGGCGAGCGTAGGGGCTATGGGTTCTCTATGCAGAGTATTTTCGACTGTAATTTGTCAATTAATGCCTTTTTTATAATATTGAGGTATGCCCCTTGGGTCTTGTGTCACCTCCGGCGGTCTTGATTTTTTTTGTGACCACGTTAAATTTGAGCTTAGTTTGGGGGTAGGCGATGATGCCGTATCCTTATTTAAAGACGTTAACGCTTTATTTTTATCGATAAACGATGACGTCTTATCTTTTGTTATGTGCGATGATACCTCATATTTTTCGGCCGTCACCCGGCGATAACGCCTGGGTTTCGAGCCGGAGGAATTGACGATAATGTCGGATTGCTCCGCCATTTTCTCTTCAATGAAGAGAGTCTTCCACTGTGGTCGGCAATTCTTGTATGCTCGAAATTGTAGAGATTCTTTCCATTGCAATTTAACTTTAAAATTACAGCAATAAAAGAAAATTACAAGAAAAATCGGAGTTACAAGAATGGAGAAACGATTGATTTCAATTTTTCTTTTTTAATTTTGTGGGTTTTGACAGCGGTGGAGTTTTATTTATGCACTCTGTTGATGGTACAATCGGGAAACTTTTTCTTTTCACCAAGCTCCTCAGAAGAATGCCTTTTTCTAGACTTCTATCTTCTTTTCTGGATTCTCTCTTTTCTTAACGCTCCTTTCTCTTCTTCGTTCCTTCTCTGGGAACTCTGCACTATTTGTTCCTTTTTTTTTTTTTTGAAAAGCTCCTGCTCTTTGTTATTTTCTCTTTTTTTTATAGACTAAGAGAACTTAACTGTTCCCTCAAAATTCTCATCGTGGGCTAAATCCACGTAACAAAAACACCCACATCGAGGCGCGCGCTCAGGATTGTGCGTGGGTGCCCCCAGGGCGCGCGTAGGGGCACACGCATATGGGGCCTAGGGGCACGGGCCCCACATTTTTTCCTTTTCTTTCCTTTTTTTTCTTTTCTTTCTTCTTTCTTTTTTCTTTTTCTTTTTCTTTTTGTGTGTCTACAGTGTGTGTATGTGTGTGTATGAGGAAACGGGAAATACACCGGCGGTGAAGGGAGTTCCTTCACCGCCGCTTAGGTGGCTCAATAAAATTATTACATGTGGCGTCATTTAAGATAACAAATAAATGAATTCTCTTAACCAACCCTTGAGTGGTGCCACATGTAAAAATTTTATTGGGCCACCTAAGCGGCGGTGAAGGAACTCCCTTCACCGCCGGTGAATTTCCCTTTTACTCTATATATATATATGTATGTATGAATATATGTATGTATGTCTCTGTGTTTGTGTGTCCTTTGCAGCCTCTGTACTGTCCCAACTTCTCGTATACTTCTTTATATATGAGAGGATAACCCATGCAAAACAAGTATGATGTAGTTAATCAGGAACTTGGCCTAATTAAGTGCATAATAGCTTGACAATGTCAATTCAAAAGTCGAACATGATTCAACGAGTTTCTTCGAAATAATTTGGTCAATCAGTTCCCCTTAATAAGAATGAAGCTTGTATTATTGTTTTTGCAATTAATGTTTTATCATATTTATTCCTGGAGATTCGAGTTATAGGAAGTTAAGGTGTGTGTCATAAATGAGAATGAAAATATATCAGCGGTGACATGCTAATAGGAAGGATAAGAAATAAGTGCATCAAAATAAGTTGAAGGTTGCTCATATTAAGATAAAATGAGAGAGAACCAATATGGGTTTGTACATGTGTGACGGAGATCGATAAGTGTACTACTTAGATAAGTGTACTACTTAGGAGAAGTGATAGTTTCTTAGTTAATAGAGCAATGAGGAATAGAGGTAGGCCTAGACAGACAGGGGTGAAGACAATTTAATCATTTACAGGACTCTCAATCAGACTGAATGGATGAAAATGACTTGTGCACTCGACCCTAAAATTTTTTGGTTGAAGGCTTTGTTGTTGTTGTGGTTCAAGTTATAATTCTTATATTTCTACTGATGCTTGAATAAAGTGGGAATCACATCTATCATGGGTAGAGATACAAGTGACCTAGAAAGGAAGTAGTCATATACACCTGTTACATAGCTAGTGGACGAATCTTAGATTCACGCATGGGGTGGAATAAGTGCTCATTCGTGATGCCTTTTATCTGTCATATCTAGTAATGTATTTCTCTCAAATCCTCACACAGTGTGTTATTTGTAAGATGGGAGATCAAATGTTTCAGGGAACAACAAACTGGATGCAAAATTAACATGTAATGAGTATTTTGTATTGACAGAATTACCACCTGATGATTCTCCCATTTGGTAACATATACTATACTCATATCTGCCTTTTAAAATGTTAAAAAGTTTGGAAGACTTTATGGCAACATTCTATGACGGCTGATATTGTTAATCTCTGAACTTGCAGAAAATTTTGAGCCATTCTTCAACCTTCGATATGTTTCCTTGAATTTTTTTAGGCATATTTTGTCTCTTCTAAAGCTTGAACAGGTTTAGCTTACAAAGATTTGCAATGGTTTTTGTAGACAATTAAAGGAATGATGCCAGTATTCAGTAATTTCACCATAACTGACATAAGAAAACCATCTTTAGCCTGTTCTTAGGTTAGATAAATGACCTTGATAGTTTCTTTTTTTTACGTTATAGTTATGTACTTGTTTGTAAGAGTCAGTAGTTCTAGTCATTGGAGAACAATCTGAAAAAGCTGCCTGAACATTTGACTGTGTTCTTCACCATTTGAAATTATATGAGGATCTATGATGCTATTTCTTGCCCACAAGTCTTAGATAGCACCAGTAATTCTGTCTTTTACTAATTTTTTTATGTCATTCAAATTAAACATGAAAAATCTTGATGTTTTTGGATGTTGAGGAGTTCCTCTTAGCATATTAAAATATTTGTAGCACAAAACCTACAACATGAAACTTCTCTTGTGCTAGGTCATCAATACACACTTTTATTTATTTTTTTAAAATTGATTCTTTTTACCCGTGAGATTTTTGAATCTGTGGATGTAACATCTATGTACGGATATAATGCTTGCATTAACGACACTTTCAAAAGTGTGGATCTCAAATTATTCTTGTTACTTGCTCTCTGATCTTTTGATATCTAATTTTGTACATTGTACATGGATATACATCTTTAACCTGGTCTGTGCACTGTGCCCGCCAACTAGTCCTCGTTTTTTGCTTCCATAAATATATTCATTTTCAAGTCATTTTATTTGTTCTATACAAATACTTTCATGCTCATGTAATAAACTGCCTGAACCATCTTCTTGTTTCTGCACTTGTTACGTGACATGAGTCATATGACTAATAAATCATAAATGAGTTCATTCTTTATTGAGAAGCATGAGTAAAAGAGAATGGTAGTTGTAGCATTTCATGGGCTTGTCACATCTATGAAGTCTGGATATCAAAGTCAAAGCTTGGTGGTAGGTTGAAAGATGGGCAAGAGCTTTTGGATATGGTTATGGTCTGCTTTGGAACAGTTGTTTTCATGGGATTTGGTTTGATCCCACAGATACAATGAAGGGTGTTCAATGGCAAGCTTCCCTATAATGTTTTTGTCTGATCTCAGGACCTGATCGGGTGACCTTATTAGGCTAAATCTGGATGGCTTACAACTTAAAGAAATAACGATAACAATAATGTAACGTTTTGTCTCTATTAGGTTATATAGCATATAGCGGAACGTATAACGTAGGTTACGAATTTTTCTATTTATTTAATAAAAATAAATATAAAACTATATAAAATAAATTTTATAAATTGAAAATTGAATTAAAAATTCTAAAAATATATATAAAAAAATTATATCTCAGTATTAATTCTAAATTTCTAACAAGTTTCACAGTAATTTTCATATTTATCTTCATAAATTAAATTACATTCACACCCATAATTTCAGTCATCATCTAAATAGGAAAACAAGATTTCAAATTTATTTTCAATTTTATGAATATTGTAATTTATATTTTGTAATACTCAATGTAT
The DNA here is from genome assembly GCA_036321105.1 of Dracaena cambodiana. Lineage (NCBI taxonomy): Eukaryota > Viridiplantae > Streptophyta > Magnoliopsida > Asparagales > Asparagaceae > Dracaena > Dracaena cambodiana. The sequence goes on along the minus strand of JAYEPQ010000008.1, from coordinate 40,758,733 downwards.
ATTATTTTAATTGTTTATTTTAGATTAGCTGTGAATTCAATTTAATTAGCAAGTAAGAAATTTCAGTAATTGGAAAGGAATTATAATAAAAAAAATTTAGTATTGGAAAGGAATTATAACAAGTAAATAAGGATATACAAGTTAACAATGTCACAAGCAATCAAATAAGTAAATAATAAACCGTCAAGTAAAAAAAACTATAGCAATTCGCTAACAATCAAAATAATAATTGAAATCAATATAAAAACCAATTACAAATTATTGTAAATAGCGTAACATAACGTAATTTAAGGTAACGTAACGTAAAATAGCGTAAAATAAAATGCATCGTTACAATGCATTGAGTTGTTTTCGACTGTTAAGTAATGTTAGTTTTCTTTTAGGTTTCATAACGCAATATAACGGGTTTCATAACGCATTATTTTTAACATTGCTTATGATGCCTAATTTAGCAATTGTGAGCTGGGCTCAGCCTTTGCATGCGAGCATAGCTGACCTGTGGGGTTCTGTGCTTTAATGGTGTGGTAAGACAAGGGTACTTTGGAAATCTTATTGGGGGATTAGGTTAGTCATAGGCGGAAAGGGGAGACCTTTTAGCTAACGTCTGCAGCTGTCATGAGGGCTCCAACTTGTGTGGCCAGCCTAATTGGCCCAACCATTCAGTGGGCTTGGGGCCAGCCCAGTGCATATCATTGCAATAACAGCACTAAGTCCAAGAATTTCCGTAACTAAAGACAATGCTAAAAGGAGGTTCACACTTAATAAGGTTACCGGTCTGTTTAACTATGCTTACTGTTTCTCTGTCAGCTGTATATTAGGGTGCTAAAATGCTTTTAGTTTGTCTTTAATTATGTTATTCAATATATATCATTTGTTTTTCATCTACACAAGGGATATCATATTTTTTTTTATTTTTTTATTTTTTAATGTTAAGAGCTGTCCATGTATCTTGTTTTTCGTCTAAGAATTTCTCTGCCACATTATGTTATTTCTATGTTTATATTTGTTTTCTGAACCTTAACTAACCAACTTTTTAATTTATAGTGGGCACCAACAAGGCAGCAACTTTTCGTTCACACAACATTACATCATACCATGATGCATTTTAACTTCTTATCTTTTAATGCATTTATATTTTTTTGTTTATTCTGCAGTCCAAAGCAGATGAAATTGCAAGACTGATGAATGAAAATGAGCAGTTGAAGTCTACCATTGAGGATCTGAAGGTAGGGAGGATCCTGAATGCTTATTATTATTATTATTATTATTATTTTTCTGTTTAACAGGGAATGAGGCCATTATGATAAAACTATATGTTATGCTGTGATTCCATAACTATAACAAGGTATATGCATATTGTCCAAGTGGAATGAAGTACATTCTGTCATTCATTGAAGCAACATACACCCTAACTATTGAACCTTGTGTTTCAATTTAGGTGACTGAAAACAATGGAGATCAATGAAAGTGCTCTTAATATTTATATTTTTGGTTTAGGCTTATGTTTTCTATGTCATCTTCCCAAAGCACAAATTCATCTCACTTAGTAGAGAATATAGTAAATTTCTTCATCATATGGGGGTTAATTAGGAGCATCCTGGTAAGCATAAGAAAGAAGTATATTTTAATTATAGTGCTATATTATTACAATCAAGATTCTAAACATCAGTTACCTGGATCGTACAGGATGGTATTTTTTCTTATCAGGTACAGGAATATGAGCTTATATTAGGATGTTTGTGTCAAAGATTATATATATGCCAAATATATAATATTGATATCTTAGAGGCAGTCTAATGTACATAATATCTACCTAACAAGTATGGCATAATTTTTACATAAAGACATTCATGAACATATGTTTACATACAAGTGCAACGCAATAAAATGACCATAAAACAGAGTCAGTCTAAAGTTGAAATGTAAATCATAGAAATAATTGAGGTTTAGGGATGTTATTAATAACGGCGGAAGCAAATTGACAGCAATAGCAATATCAATAATAGTAATGTGATAACCTTAACACAGGTAAAGAGAGAAGAAGGAGAAGAGAACCATTAAAAATAGGCTTTGAATCTTAGGTAGTACTTGAAGCAACTCCCTAGTATATACTTCCAGCATTTTAAACTCCTGACGGTGTGAGAAAAATTCTCTGTCACAAGTTCTCATTGCAAGCTTGCTGCAATTTTTGATTATGGTTGATTAAAGTAGAGGTAGAAGAACTTGTGTTTTATCTTATACATAGAAACGAGATTGGGTGTAAAGTTCGAACCCATTTCCAAGTTTGAAACTTAAATAAAAAAAATGAACCAATGTCTGATATATCAGGATGATGTATCGGGCCTAGGAGATACTACGATATCCACTGATATATGCACAAAATAATATGACCCTTTTTTACTGTATTATTGCTGGTGTCCCTAGAAAAGGATATACGGAAGGGTAATATTAGCTGTATCAAGGCATATTTAGAACAATGATTACAATGCTGCGTTATTTGGGGGTCATTTGACAATTTTCAATCTTTATGCTGCAGAAAAAATCATCAGAGGTAGAAATTGATGCACTCCGAGAGGAATATCATCAAAGAGTGGCAGCTCTTGAAAGGAAGGTATTTCTTCACATTAGTCTTCCTGCTTGCATCCTGCATTTTGCCTCGTTACCTTAGAACTCGTTGTGTTTTATTAATTACTTATTCTGATAAATGCATCTCTAGCATATACTTCTGTTTGGTGTTCAACAAGAATTTAGGAATCGGCTTGCTGGAACTCTTATTAGCGGCATGACCCAGTCATCATTAGTCATTACTTACTTTCAACAGAATACTGCTGACCGTTTTACTTTTCCCATCAAGTTTCAATATAGGTGTTCGGAATAAATTGGGTGGATATAATAGCAAGATGCTTATAACAGTGTACGGTGCATCCTCTGACTATCCCATCCAAGCTCTATTCAGGTTACATTTACAGTACATCTTATAGGGTAACAAATGGGTTGGATCTGGGGATATGAATTGAGCACCCGCATGAAGGTGAAATTTTTTCATGAAACTGCTCTATTTTGGGACTAAAATAATTAGGATTATTTCAGGAAACTGTTAGCGGCCTGCTATTAGTTTTGTGTTACAGAGCTTAATGAGATATAATTGCTCTTCATGCAAGAGTTGATTATTTAATTTTTGTAAAGCCTGAACTTCCTCTTAGGTCTTGAATAAACCTATGAATTTTTACTACTTGACGGGAGATGGAAGCATATTTAGATTTTTTTTTTTTGGGTGGGATTTGGGATGAACTAGGGTTTGAAGTGAGAAGAGATAATCTAATCTAATCTAAATACTATATTAATCTATTCTAATGGTCCTTATGGCACTTTGCATAATGCAAGTTTTAATCAAATCATAAACTCAAATATTATTGATTGAGCCCTTTAGTTAGGGTACATTAAATAGAAGTCTCACAAAATAAGTGATGTGGGACTAAGCAAAAATACAACAAAACCTAAATTGTCAAATCAAATCTAAAAGATTTACTAAAATCTAAATAACAAAATCTAATAAATCTTGGCTTAATCCAAGCCGTACCAATTTCCTTATCATTCTTTCCCATTTTAAAGCATTCATCCTTGGACAATACAGTAATAATAGCCATCATGCAAATGTAGGTTGAACCGATGAGTCTCCTTGTATGAAACATCTCAATTCGGCCAGGCTATGATGACGATGGAGGAACAAGCACATGATCTATTCTGAACTAAGGTGGTAGAGGTTAAACTGACTTTAGTAGTGAATTAGCTGAAGTAATCAATGATGCATGAATGACATGTGTATGAAATGTCAAATTTTTCTTATTAAAAACTGGACTAAAGCCAGGATCCCAAGAAGTATCCAATTCAGTAGTAATGAAAGCAATTCTCGTCATATAGGAAGTTGTTCGTTGAATGTGCAACTTCATTCCAGTTCTTAGAGAGAACCCTCAAGGGGAATTAAAACCATCCCATCAACTGCAAATTCCTACAAATTCCTACAAGATATTATATGGGTATATAGAAATTTATAATCGACATTGCAAATTTCCTATCCAGGGGTCTAATCATGTATAACAGATATTTGCAAGGCATCATATATATTAGGTATAACTCCTAAATACAAACATATGGGTTTCCTAGGAGGACGCATTCAAACACCACTAATGGTATAACATCACTAAGCTTGGTAGGAACGTAATAAATCTCAAATGGAAACTCCAAGTACTCACTGAAAGAATAAACACTAGAAGTAACATAACAAACCATCAGAAGGATTAATAAAAACTCACTAGTAGTAACACTATAACAATAGGAATGCTAGTAACAACCATGTGATGCTTGGCCTTTTCCTCTATACTGTGTCTAGAAAGTCAATACCTATCATCTTGTGATGGTGTACTAGATTCCTCTAATGCATTCTGAAAGTCAGTAATACTCTCCTCTTGGACATGGATTTTAGTACGCTGTACGTGAATGTTTACTTGACTCCACTATCTCATCAACATCCATGGTAACTACAAAAGGAATGTGAACATCCTCAACAATTCTCGAATTATCAATATTGTTAACACACAATATCAATATGTTAACTTTTTGAGGGACACTAGTAATCATAGTGCCAGAAACTATTACACTTACAACACACTTTGAACACCTACTATGGAACACTGGTAAACATGGTATCCATATCCTTCACATTTAGAACACTGCTATGTATTCTTAAAAGTGAATATCCTACTTATAGGTGCTCTAAAAGATAATTTTAGCTTAAAGCTAATTGAAATGTTATTTTGATTGAGTGCATGATATGTAGAATTGTCACAATTTTAAAATCAGATTATAAATTATTATGAAGCATATAAAGTAGATGGACAATTCATCTGAAAGTCACATCTAAATACAAGTTCCTTGAATTCGAGCTTATACGCTGTAATAAAAAGGTCTCTATGACGTAGGTAAAATAACTTTTCTAAGAATCAGGTTCTTTGGGAATAAGGAATAAAGTTTTCCTTCAGCTTTTTTTTCATTTTACCCTATGTGTCTATAGGTTCACTATGTGTCATTCTGTCCTCTCTAATTGTCTTTTTATGCTGGTCCAATACATGCTAGCTGATTCTTTTAGTCTCCAATTAGCGAACCTGACTTTACATGCATAGGATAATCGTATAAATAAAAATAGTAGTCCGTGGTCACTATCTAATAACAAAATTAGGGGACTTTTATCGTCACCTCTCGTTGGACTTCTTCCCTACTAGTTACACGCTAATTATAAAAATTACAATCTCTAATGCGATAGATTCCATGCTCGTGACTCTAAAGGATGCCTAAGTCTCATGCTAAACTCAGATATATCTAAACCGACTTTGATGCAAAGAAAGCAAACAGATGGATGAATATGCAAAATGATAAAATAAATTAAAACTGAATGCATGCACTAAATGATCAATTAAAAATTCTTAATGGCTCAATCTCTAAATGTAATGGATATGCAACCCTAAAATGATGAACAATAGCAAATATCAATGCAATTACTAGAGAAGAAAATCATATTGATGATTACAAATTAGTAATTAAAACGAATTTAGTAATTGATAAATTCTGTTCAAGTTAATTAGATTTCATTGAAAAGGTAAGTAGTTCAAGTTCAAATTTAGGATATCCTGTAACATTCCTTAGGAAATTACTCATAACTAAGAGCTAAAAATCACGTGCAGAAGTCTTGGTACGAGAAAACTGCTTTAAAAGTGGCTTGAATCGGGCTTGTAACAGGCTTCAATGTTTCAAAACTCTTAACGAGTCTATTTGCAGTGTTATTAAATCAGGTCTACTTGTACTGTTAACCCGGATTCGAATTCAGGTTGGATCCTCAACTGGATGAGCACAAGACACCTTCAATTTTTTCTTTGGGTGAGGCTCATGAGTGTGCTGCATTGGCATGTGGGGCGTGTCGCCTTCTTTGTACTTGATGCATAACTAAAGCAGGGGCCCACATTGTGCAGCTGCCTAATGGTTGTGGGGCCTACTTTTTTTCCCCTGGTGATGTGGTGTGGAAAGAGTGAACTCTCCTTTCTCTCCTGTAGCTAGTGAGGGGTATGAGACACTGGCCCGAGGTGGGATCTGTTGGATTGACAATGATGTATGAGGACTGCCTTTTCTTCAAAATACATTAACACATGGGAGAATAATTGGGGCTTGGTGGGAGCAATGCAGTGGTGATGGAGGAAGGAGATGAAAGGCTTGTTTGTTGGAGTCTGCCAGTGAACGATGATTGGGGGTGGGCTCCACGAAAATGATCACTCGAGAAGTTCCCTTTCCTATTGCTAGTTTTTTATTTTTTTGTTTTACTTCCAATTTTCTCTTTATTTCTTTCTCTTCTTTTGCGTTTCCTGGTTCCTTTCTTTTTCTTTTTTTCTTTGATTTTTCTCTCAAAACCATAAATCAAGAAGAAAAGGTAGATGGGAGAAGGAGAACGAGGAGAACATAGTGGGATTAAGGTTAGCAGATTGAAATTGAGAATTAAATCTTGAAGATGGTGATGGAGATGGAACACCAGGGTAGATCATATTTAACTAAAGTGGATTTAGATTTTTTTGGGTGAGATTTAGGATTTGTGATGAATAAGGGTTTTGAGAGGGACGAGATAATCTAATATAATCTAAATACTAAACTAATCTAATCTAAGGTCCTCATGGAACCTTGCGTCATGCAAGATTTCATCAAATCATCAATTCTTTTATTGATAAATTAAGGCCTTTAAATAGGATACTGCATCTAGAAGTCTCACAAAATAAGCGATGTGGGACTAATAAAAACTATAGTAAATTCTAAAATCTTATAAAATTTCAAATCAAATCTAAAAGATCTAATAAAATCTAAATAACGAAAGTAAAGAAATGTTGGCTTAATTTTGGCCATTAGACGTCCTCACCACTATTTTAACAATCTAGGGTGGGATGTAAAATCTTTACTCTCTCAAACAATAGCAACAGCAGTGAGAACAAAATCTTCTTTCTCAACAACTGATGCTTCCAAGTTCTGAACCTCTTAACAAAATTTTATCATTGATTCGTCATTCTGTCTCAATTAGAGAAGTAGGTGAGACTGATGGTGATAAAATGAAAGATCTTTATTTGACGTGCCTTAAACAGATTTAGCTTACATAATCTTGATGGAAAGCTCCAATCATCACTTTTACTTTCAGCTTCATTCAGCAGCAAGTAATAAGGATTAGTTTTTGCACATTGATTAGAATTCCTAAATACTAGAAAGGAAAGTACTCTGTTAAACATGTCACTTGTTGAATAGTAATATTTATGACCAGTAATTTTTTTGATCTAACCATGGGAATATCAGCTGATGGAAATATGAAATTGTTCTTATCCTCAACAGCGATACTTATAAGTAACATCCAGAAGAACAACATAAATCTGACACTCTTATGAACCAAGACAAGAAGAAAATGCTCCACTTATGCAACTTTATTATCATCTAGGTGTTGATGACAAAACCCCCTTTCTTTTTAGTAATCTGAAAAATCACTCCTGCACTATTTCTTTATTGTTTGATAGATGCATGAGAAAGTGAATATGGTGGTCCTCTGGATATTTGACCAATAATATTTGATCTGAAAACATCTTTTGCAACGTTTTTTCTCAGAAAATTTGTTTAGTCGAGAACAAGAGTTTTCTATTACTTAGAATTGTAAATATCAAATGCAGATCCCAAGAACTTTTGACAATAGATGTGAAGTTTCTATGTCTTGCCCATAGTTCTATTGCCTTTAAGGCTTGGGAAGCACCTACTGCATTTAACTTATATTATCTCTTATGAAAATTTTTATGTGCATACGAAGCTATATTGCTTGGATACTCATACAGATATAATATGGGTGCAGAGCATGACAAAGTTGTAAACTTTAGGATATGGGAACATGGCTATCTCTTAGATTTAACTAATATATTATACATAAAAATGACATGTAACAATTTAAAAAAAATGAACTTTATTAATTGCATAATCAGATAAGCAAATTTCCTCCATCTATTCAAGGAGCTAGTCCATCAATAGTAGATTTTAGATTATGAAGTTAGTCAAAACATAGGAAGTCCATTTATATCCTCTTTCTTCATGTGAGTTAGTCAAGAATCAGGTTTAAGTTTTGGATACAAAATTTCAATCTATCGATAGTTGAACTTGAATATGTGAGTTGATTCAACATCAGTTTATATATGTTTTGGAGAGCCCATAAAAGGCATTTAATATTGGAGACTTTTTTCAAGATTGCTGAAATTTATATATTTCCATAGATTTGGGTGCATGTATCTCTAGATTCTTTGGAAACGGTTTAAAAGTTGATTTTGTAGAAAGTTTGAGTGAATCAAATAGATTTCCTTTAAGGAGTCTCAAGTAATTAAAAAAAAAAAAACTCATATCCATACAAACAAATCAAAAACACCATCGGTTGAATATGAAATCGAAAACCCCCAAAGTTAATCCTAGAAATTAAATTCCTCAAAGAAGAAGTCAACAAAAAATTTCATTAATTGTTGTGGAAAGGGGAAAAAAGATATAAAAAAAAACCAAAATAGAACAACGAAAAATAAAATGAGGAACTTACTGCCTTCTGACAAGATAGCATATAGCAATAGGCTGTTGGGGTGGCCTGAGTGTCTTTATCATTGCAAAACATTGGTTGTGCCTCACTTTGCTGGAGCCTCGACTGGGAACGACACCATCATTGTCAATCTGCTTCATCATGGTCACCTATGTGATCGAGGGAAATTAGAGACAGGAGATTGGGAAGGAAAGAAGAATCATGTTTTTTGTGAATTTTTTAAGTTGCGGGCATGAATCTTGGTTAGTGGATTGTAGGTTTTTTTTGTCTTCTATTATTGTTGGGTCGTCTTATTTACTTATAGTGAGCTAGGACAAATTGCCTGTTTATCCGTGTCCAACATGTGTTGGACACGTTTTAACCCCAATTACATGTTGGACACGTTTCAACCCCAATTTCTATTACCTGTGCAACATACATATGAAGTAATAACTTATATTATATTTCCAAGCCAACTTTTATGACCAGAAATTTGACTACTCGGCTATGACCGTATAAATAATTTATCAAAAAGTTTTGGATTCAAGTGTTCCTCGTTCTTCTGCATTATTCTTGTTAATTTTATCAGTTCTATATCCTTGAATAATCTATATGATTGTGTAGATAATTTTCGTTTCAGGTTTATGCTCTCACCAGGGAAAGGGATACGTTACGAAGAGAACAAAGTAAAAAAAGTGATGCGGCAGCTCTTTTGAAAGAAAAAGATGAAATTATTAGCCAAGTTATGGCCGAAGGTAGACGTCTGACGCAACCCAATAGTCTTTGCAAATCAATTTTATTGACTTGCAACGTTTCTCATATTTTCTCTAAAATTTCAGATAAACATAGAGTGTTTGATGGTGATTGTGTACTAAATATCTGTATTTAATTGTCATAGCATAGTTGTACTGTATTTATAGATGATTTATCTTTTGGACAAAGACACTAAATCCAATATATTAAATAAAAAATGGTTCAATGAAGAAGCCAGGGTTTTCGGCTGCGTAAGCTATCCATATGAACCTCGTTACCTATATCTTACGAAAAGTATATATTGGAATACAACATTGAACCGTAGTATGGTCTTGCATGTACTATATGACTGAGTAATTCAAGATATCAAGGCTTAAAAAATTGATGTTGACTTGAATGCTTATCAGAATGAAGTGAATCTTTTTGTGTTTCATTTCATTTAGACAGGTGAAGAAAGTCTCCTAATTGGGTTTAACATATTTTAGCACAAAAAAGACAATTTAATTGGGAAAAATGTGATCTATCCCTATACTTTTTTCAGAATTATTTTTAAACCCCGGCAATATATTTTTTTTCATCCTTTATCTCTCCTTTGTGTTTACTGTCCTATCGTGACCTTATTTCACTTTTTTGTTGCATTTCCTATATTCTAATACTATTTTCCCTTTTCTTCTTCTATGAAAATACCCCAACCAAAAAGAATTTTTTCTCGCTGAAAGTGTGTGGCAAAACTTTCCGTTTTAAAGGTCTACCTAAGATGTATATTAGTGGTGATAGGCTTTATGATATCACATACTGTATCTTCGCACCAATGTGAGTCTAGGTTAACTATACCATTTCAAAATTCAGAAGAAGATTCTTAGTCCCTCCCTTTCGCTTATGAATTTGTTTATCTTCTGTAGATACAGATTATTGATTTGTTTTTAACCTCAGATTTTTTCTTTCTACCTTTTTTTTTTTAATCTTATCTTATTATTATTATTATTATTTTTTTGGCATATGACCATGATGGAGAACATCGTGATATTGATGTATTTGATGAAAGGTTCTAGGAACTTGCATCTTGGCACACGTGAACTTTTGGCTTGGAAGAGCTCTAGGAAGCAAAGGAACAAGACAGAAAATTAATTTTTTTATTTATCCCATCATTAGCATTCAAAAGCTATTACTAATATATAAAACAAATAAAATAGTATAAGCATTATTTTCTTCAATCAATTAAATAATACTCCCTTCAATTCTTAATATGTTTCCTTCCTCCAGAAATTAGCAAACAAGCACAAGAACTCTCTTCGTGTGCTTCCATTTTGTAAGTTACTTAATTTCTTCTGTACTTCCACTACTTCTAGTGAGCCAAACAGAAATGAAGAGGATTTTAGAAGTTGTGAGCAATCCTTTTCTTTTTTATGATTTTTATATTGTAATTTGTACAGTGCAAAAATGACATGTCTTCAATACGACAATACCCTCAAATAATGGTATGGATGTTTAATACAAGAGCCAGAGAATCATCCACAACCATTTGTAATATGCATAATTGCAAGTTATGCTAGATATCTGTAACATTTTCCATCTAGTCTTAATAATTAAATTAGCTGAGTGTAGCATGTTTTTCTATGACATTTTTTAAAAATTTTACTTTATTTTATTGTTGACAATAGCCCTGTGATTCCACAGAAATTTAGATTAATAAAAACAGTGTTAATCATCGAATTTTTTGGCACAGGTGAAGAGCTATCAAAAAAGCAAGCTGCCCAGGAGTCAACGATTAGGAAGCTAAGGGCTCAGGCATGGAGTTGGATCCAATTCATCCCACCTTTATTTAATCACTCTTTTCTTTTCGTATTATTACTTTTATAACTAACTTTGACGGTTGTATTTTAACCAGATCAGAGAATTTGAAGAAGAGAAACAAAGGCTTAACTCGAAGCTTCAGGTAATTGATTGTTCAAGCTTTTTCATGGATTCATACCTCATAGTGCCCGAAAGTCTTCGAATCAAATGCATAAGGATTTTCTGTGGAGCCCTACCTCTCAAAATACATGCAATTACCTAGGTCTTATTATCTTAATTTTATTGGCCTCATCTAAGTTGGGGCAGTGATAACCATGTCAAAGGAAAAAAACCAGTTAACTATACATATGACCTATCGAGTATAATATTCAGATGTAGGGCTGGTTAGCCCAGCTGGTATCACCCCTTGCTCCTAAGAGGAAGGTTCCAGGATCAGTTTTCAGTGATAGAGAGATTTAACTTGGGCACTTAATTGGGATATGGCTATATATTAAAGGAAAGTATAACATTAAGAAAATGCAATGCTAGTTCAAAATTGGCACACTTGCTGCTTGTGATGCTTTGGGATAGTTAATTACCTCACTACTGTAACAAGTAGTAATACCAATTCCCTTCTTGTAACACCATTTTACTTTTGCATTTGTATGTATTTATTTCTACTATTGACTTTAAAGGTTATAAACTGTCGTCCAAGATTTATCGTGAGTGGTTATCTCCTTATTTGTTAACTTTTGGGTATATTTTCTGTCACTGAAAGCATGCTAATTTGATGTTTTTTGGAGGCATGAATAAAAACTTAATATTGCCCAATTTGCACATGATACAAGTCTTTAAGAAGGTTAAATTCAGACTTAAGATCCCACTAATTTTACTAGTGTGAGCTATCCTCAATTCTCATTGGAGTAAATCAGATTGGGTAAGCATGATGAGCACGTGACAAGTGTGACAGAGTGGAGTGTGACAAGTACTTTCCTATTACCTTAGCGATACTTCAAGTGGAATTACTTCATGCTCTTCTACTCTCTGCACTGTGGATGGACTGGCTAGGCATGTCCATGTTGAGGATCCACATGGTACATTGTTTGCCAGAATTTTATTGGAAACGAAGACGCACGTGGATGACAGTTTGTATCAACATCATAGGTGCTCCCTGTGGCTGCCCATATCTCTGAATCAGGCCAATGCAATCGTCTAAGTTGCAGCTCTTTTTATGGCATCCCTGCTTCCTACCACTCCACTGATCGAGATCTTCCCTTCATGATTTGGCAGATCTTTTTCTCCATGGACCCTCTCCTAACTTCTCCTCTTGATAAAATTGAATCACAAATCAACAAGCGACACTATTCTTGCCCTTCTACCACACCTGTAGAGTTACCTTCAAATCAAATTTGCTCCATAACCATTTTCAAATCACCTGATACTTGCACAACCATCTCCATCAGCACCAACCACTTCACTATTTTTGTTATGGTGACTATCATAAATCATAAATCACGAGCTTAATAATATACTACTGAGGAACAATGAAGTCAAGAGCAGCACCCATTTCATCTTTATTGTTGGAGAGCTTGTTGTGAAGAATAAGGAGTTCTGAGCTGATTACTGGGCCAAAAATCAAGTTAATTGAGATGATCCTACCAATTCCACCTCTTTTTAGTCACAACCAAAATATCCTGTATATGCTTCCATTCATGTCACTTGTTTAGAATTGGTTCTAGTTTTACAATCTAAATGACGAGGATGTTATCTTTTCAGCAGGGGAGACTGGATAGCAGAGGAGAATCGTTGATTGTGATTTGTGAACGCTATGGAAAGGCAGCTAATCCACCATGGGAAGCTTTGGTTATCATAAATTTTGAAGATTAATATTAGTTGTTCAAGTTAAGCTAGTTAAAATTAGTCTCTTAATGAGGATCGTTAGGATGATTGATCTTTTTAGTTATTTAAACTTTTTAAAGAATGTGTCAACATCAGATTTGAATTGGGTTCAGGTCTGATTTTGATCCATACTTATCTTTAGATGTAGTTAGCAGATTTGAAGTCAATTCATATTTGTATCTAGATTTAGTAGGTAATTTTAGTGTTTTTTTTATTGTTGTTGTTGTTGGAACATCTATGTTTCTAAGTGAGGTTAGTTTAGTTGAGATTTCATTTGAATTTATAGCTAATCTTGTTAGGAGATTGGTATTTAGGAAATGGTATAATTCTAGTCGATTAGTTTTTTTGATGACTGATTTATTTTATATAGTTTGTTTGCAATTGGAATTCTGAGTTTCCTAGTTCCTTACAGTTCCTTCTTTCTCTCTGTTAATCTCTGTCAGTTTGTCTCTTTCTTTTGTTTTGTTTTGGGGAGAGTGTTGAGGGTTAAAGATTTCTTGAGTTTCGCCTTCTGTTTCCTCTATGTTTTATTGTATAGCATTTTAGAGTAAATATTTGTGGTCTTTTGAGGGTCAGGATTAGGATGTTAGAAGAAAAATGTGGGCAAAGACTTCCTTCCAGCTAATTTTTTGACACAAAATTTTCCAAACCTGGTCTATAAATGTCCAAATCAATTGATTTCATTAAGTATTAAAGTTCAAACTTGCTGTAGAATCAAAAGGATTTTTTGTCATGACCAAAACGAATCGGCATTTTAATTTTAGCAAAACAGTGAAAAAAAAGAGAATATTTAATATTGTTGCCTTAGATGTACCTAGATAGATTGGCTTTGTTATTTAGGATAAAATGTTGTCTGTAATTGTGAGATTGAGGATGTTGTTCATAAATTAAGCTTAAAGGAGGATGAATAGTATGTGTTTCTGGAGCATTAGGTTACTTTTTGGAACTTCAGAAGTTGAAGTGAAAATTTTATAAGATGACTAAAGGGCATCCATCTCCATAGGTCAGAATTTGGACCCAAAAAAAAATGAATAGCTGAAATTAGAATGTTGGATACATTAGTGGCCATACGCTAAAAGGTGGTGAAGAAATGAGTGCATCGTTAAGAAGTTGCCTCGAGGATAAGCCTAGTTGAATATTTCGAGATTATTTAAACACGTCTAATAGAAATCCATGAGTGTGCTGGTTAGGTGCAGTAGTATTTTAGCTGTAAGATCTGCCACCGCTAGGGGCAGACTAAAATGAATCTGAATTGAGGCAGGAGAAATGGGTAAATACTTTCTGATATAAGTGAGGAAATTATACCCAATAGACTTTTGACTGGCAATCGAAGAAATAAACTCACAGCCATTACCAATTACTTCACCAATCGAACCCCGACATCCCACCACCTGAAACCCAAGACCACCAAACATTACCAAGCAATTGTATGTATGAAGATATGTAAGGAGGTATTATACATAAAAATGTGTAGATATGTATGGTTATTAATCAGTCTCATAATACACGATGTCTTCTGTTCCTCAATACCCTCAAATATACCAAGCAATTCAAAAATTTAACTTTTCCCTATTATCTTTAGGTTGAGGAGACAAAAGTTGAAAGTATTAAAAAAGACAAGGCTGCAACTGAAAAATTGCTTCAAGAAACAATAGAGAAAAATCAAGCAGAGCTTGCTGCTCAAAAGGAATTCTATACCAATGCACTTAATGCAGCCAAAGAGGCTGAAGCACTAGCAGAGGCACGAGCCAATAATGAAGCACGGACTGAACTCGAGAGTCGCTTGAGAGAAGCTAGTGAGCGTGAATCTATGCTAGTTCAAACGCTGGATGAACTGAGGCAAACTTTGAGCAGAACAGAACAGCAGGTACTTCACCCCTGACCTCTTTCTACTTTGCAATAGCTTGAATGACATCTTTTTGTATTTATTCTTAAATCTGTAATCCACATCATTTCCCCACTGAGTCAGTACAATTTTCTCCTCAAAGATGATGTAATTTACTATTGGGGTCAAATGTTGTAGGCGGTTTTTAGAGAAGATATGCTCCGGAGGGATATTGATGACCTTCAAAAGCGATATCAAGTAATCATAGTGACTTTATTATTATTTTTTTTTCCAGTACCAGTTTAATGGTTTGTAGCTTTTTGTTTATGTGAAATTATCTGTTTTCAGGCAAGTGAGTTGCGGTATAATGAGTTAGTAACACAAGTGCCAGAATCCACTCGCCCACTTCTGAGACAGATAGAAGCTATGCAGGTAAAACTTTTGTTAATTGCATTTCGTGATCTTTTTTTTGAAGGAGCTTGGTAGCGTCCGTCTGTCCAAATAATTGTCTTTTTGTTTTTATATTTTCTTTTTAACTTGTTGCACAAATTTTGCTATCATAACAGGAAACAGCTGCCAGAAGAGCAGAAGCTTGGGATGGAGTAGAGAGAGCCTTGAATTCTCGCCTGCAGGTTATCTATGTTGTAAATTTATCCGTGTTTGTATCTTCCACTGTTACAATAATAATGGCATTTAGGGAAGTTCACAAAGTTATTTGATATATAATATTGTAAGGGAGTAATTAGTGGCAGAGAATCTCTGATGTGTACAAGGAGAAACTACTGAGAAATTGTTCAGTGTCGGTTAATTTTGTTTTCAGCACTAGCTCGTCTTTTTTTCTCATTTATACCATTATGTTCCTCATTGTTTTTTCAATGTTTCCAGTCAATTCCTTTCGCCTTTTGAATGTCAACATAACCCCCCCCCAAAAAAAAAAAAAAAAAAAAACAGATTCAGCCAGATGTTTCTCTATTTTCTCCTTTTTTTTTTTTCGACTGGCTTGCTTTGTATTTTGGTTGCAACAAAGCGTGTCCTGGATTAGTTTCCCTGGCTTGATGGTTGTGACTGTTTTATTCACTTTAATTTTGTTTCTGACTTTATTTACTTTTAAACTTAAAGGAGGCGGAAGCCAAAGCAGCAGCTGCAGAAGAAAAAGAACGAGTCATGAATGAGCGGCTATCACAAAGTCTATCTCGCATAACTGTTCTAGAAACCCAGGTTCTTATTTCATCTGTTGATCGATAATTTAATACAATTTTAGTTATCTATGACTTTATTCAAGTGCTACTTCATTGGTTGAATATAACAGATTTCTTGTCTAAGAACTGAGCAAACACAATTAAGCCGGTTACTTGAAAAAGAGAGGCAGAGGGCATCTGAAAGCAGACAAGAATATCTCGCAGCTATGGAAGAAGCTGCAACTCAAGAGGGTCGTGCCAAACAACTTGAAGATGAAATGAAAGATCTCAGGAGTAAACATAAGCTGATGCTGCAAGAAGAGATGGCAAAAACAGAACTCTTAAAAAAGGTAATTCTGGTTAACACTTTTCTGGTTTGTAGGATTTGCAAGATAAGTAATGAAATACTTCTCAGCCCTCCCCTCAAGTTCAGTGGCTTAATGCATGTCTTTAACCGTTTTTCTATGTTCACACTTAATTGTTTCTTGCTGATTATTTGAAGCTTCCACAAACATATGGGGAAAAAACTCTGTCAAGTGTCAATGCTTATTTAGATTCTTGTCTCAAATTTTCATTTATTTCACGCATGCTTGAGCCACTCACCTTTTCTGTAGTCTCCTTTGATTAGTAATGGGAAGCAGTACCTTATTGGTTATGCATTTCAAGTCTTCCAATAAGAAAGCATCCCTCTGAAAGAAAGATTGAGGAATTAGTGGGGATGATTGTTGCTATGTTGAATTCTCATCTCTTAGGTTTAATACTATGATATATAAGCCAATGTGACAAGCAAAAGAAGATTCCTTAGAGGATACACCATTTTTGATTCTGTAGCTCGCTGGTTCAAAACATAAGCATAGTGGGTAAGAGGATGAATGCTTGTTGTGATCTGACAATCCTTGCTTACAAATTGGTGGGGATGATTGTTGATATGTTGAATTCTATTCATCTCTTGGGTTTGATACTAATGACACAAGTCAATGTGACAAGTAAACAAAGATTTCAGAAGAATATCATTTAGACTTTGTTTCTCGTTGGTGCAAAGCATAAGCAGGGGGATTTGGATGGTTGTTGTTATTGGATAATGCGAATGTCAATTTCCAAATTATGGTTTTTTGTGGGTCTTGATTTTGCTATCTGAAAATACAGCCAGATCAGAGATCAGATTCTTAAGCTAAATTTGTTCTTTGATGGCGATTGATGAATTTATGTGGAAAGAGTCCAAATATAAGTTCTTGTAGAACTAAGAACTATAAGAGTCATATCTATTATTGATGGTGGAATCAAAATGGATGAAGTATCAATTTTCTACGTGCTCTACATAAATTTAAGAAATACAAGGGATTATATGACTATTTATGAGAGGATAACTAAAGTTGCTTGGATAAAGTAATTCTGGACGTGGAAGAAAAATACATAATTAGGTCCTTCATAGATCCCAAAACAACAACAATAGATCTTCTTGGATTAAGACCCTGTATATCTAAATATCTCTCTTGTGATAGGTGACCAGACTGGATTTTAAAATAATTTTCAGAACTTATTCCTTTGTTCAGAGTCAACAGTCCTTTGATATGGAGGATTTTAGCTCTTTTATTTCTCATTTCTTTCCTGTTCTTTATAGGCTCATCTTTAACAGAATCCCAGATCTGATGAAACAGTAGACATCGTAATATTTATTAGCCTTTGAACCCTTCATAAACTAAAAAAAAAATTGGCTTACTTGAACTTTAGTAAAAAACAAAATATGCGAGCCAAATCAAAACAAGTGAACTTCTGTCAACTAATGGTTGATTTGGACTATAATATATATCAGATTGGCCCCCATGCTTTCCATTCCATGTGATCTCTGTTATTGTGGAGTTTGATGGCTTCCTTGTTGACCTCAATTTTGTTTAAATGTCAATTTTCTAATGCAAATGGGGGAAGAGTAGAGTGAATAAGCCCTGGTTTTCTCCTTATTTCTTCATCTCCTTGCTTTTAACCCTACTCAGCTTCATATCCTACAACGTGCCAAATGGCTTAAAGGAAAATGCACTCTAATTTCCTTATGCAAGTGTGTGCATTTGTGTGAGTGCGTGAGGGTGTATAACTGAAAGGAATGATGTGGTTTCCTTGTTCAGATTCAGTTTCATGATTGCTTGTTCAATCTGATTCTGTTTTGCGTGCATAGTGGGGGCTGTTTTGGTGGAGTGGGGGTATACCATTGTAAAATGGCATGGTTATCTTTTTCAGCTTTAGTTTCATGAATGCGCTTAGAATGCGATTCTGTTTGACAGCTTGGTTTTAGTGCTATGATCTGTACACATGGACACCAGTGGCATAAACAGCACCCTCCAGTATTTATATAGAGGGCACAACTTTTTGTGTATTTCTGTAATGTGTATTTAACTCTGTGTGTGTGTGTGTGTATTGGGTTCTTATTCACATATTGAAGAAAGCTAAAATGGTAGAAATGAACCATAAAGCATTTAGTTTTTATCAAAAGGGTGACATGACAATCTTACATACTTCAGCTTGTGCATATTGTTGAGATGAATAAAATTTAAATATTTGTAAGTGTCAGATATGGATCGATATGGATGCTATGTTCGATATGGCTAGGCACACCAATTTTTGTATGGGAGGAAGTGTCCTATATATAATAGGCTTGTGGCCTTCATTTTTGTGGTAAATCCAATCCAAGGTTTAAAAAGTTAAAAAGTGGTATAGATGTAGGTTGATCATTAGTGGTATCAATATTTGTATCGGGAGTATGTATCCACATTATCAGAAATGTTGGCAATATCGAACCAATATTATACAATATATCATGTATTTGATACCTCAAAATCTGATTCGAAATATGTTGGTGTTGGCTGATACTAAAAATCTTGATCCAATTCTTTTAGTTGGCGACTTCTAACTCTCTAACTTTTAATCCTTGTTTATCATAACTTATTTTTCCTGTCACATAGACCCCATAAAGCTGTAAAATATATGAATCACTTTTAAATCAAACAACTGAAGGAAATTGAGCCCATATTTCTTTAGTGGCAACACTTTTTTTTTCCTTCATAATGTTACGGCTGCATACACACCCTGTGATAGAGAAAAGTGTTTATCTAATGGGCGGTGGGAGCTCCAAACCCTTATGATTAATTGACTACAGCGTATGGATGATAAAGCAGTAAAGGTATAGTTTCCATAGTACCAACCTTTGAAATGTCCATTGCATGTTACATGTGTAAAGTGGAGGCTGGGGGAGAGAGTAGAAGAGGACAAGTACACTTAGTGTTTTAAATATTGGCCAATATACTGATATATCATCCAATATTCTGGTTTTTTGTAGCCAACCGATATGATATGTATGGTTTTATATCGTTCTCATTTTGGACCAAAATAGACTGATATGTCGGCTCGAAGCTGAGATATTGAACGGTATTTGGATTTAATATAGACCGGTATGTAATAATATCGAATTTTTTTTGTCAGTTATGGAAAGAAGCCTAACCCATCTAGTTAGCTCATAAATCTAATGCTCTTTATGCATGAGGAAGTGATAGAATCATGACTCTATTAATAATCTCGTGCTCTTTCATTGACTGTTTTTCCATCATGGATGGTGATTGAAGTACAATCAGTAGCTATACTATATTTATTGATTTTATTTTATATTTTGAAGGTTGGATATTTAGTTGGTATGTGTCTGGATGCATTTGAGAAAATTTACAAATGTCAAGTTAGTTATATGCTCATGCAAATTGCTAAGACAAGTATTTTTAAGGTCCTAATTTTATTAAAATAAGTTTATATGATTTATTTAGGCATGATATGCATATTATCATTCATGAAAACATATGATATGATATTAGATAAGTAGTAAATATTGCAATATATCATCCAATATACAATATCTGAAATGGAATTTTGCTGGCTAATATGTCATCGATATCCGATATTTAAAACAATGAGCACACTTTCCTCTAGTTATTATGTAATCTTATCTTCACTTCTTATTTAAATGACACAATGCAAACACAACTTGGTATGTGGACATTGATAGTTTTGCTTCTTTTTATAAAGTGTGGCGTGTGTGCATACATCTATGTGTGGATCACGTTGATGTCAATGTGCCAATATGTCTGATCTATGAAGCACGGATACTACAAAGTGAGTGCCGTGTTCATGTTCGATAAGTATTGGATACCAATGCTTACACGACACTTACTGATATGTATCAGACACGAGATTTTAAGAACTAAAAAACTCGTATATTAGAACCGTGTCCGCTTTCAAAAGTCATAAAGATGGCTTTTTAAGGCCGTTTCCCCTTTCAAAAGTCATAGAGATCGCGTATTAAACGCTATGGAGTCATATATTGCCTAAAAAGACAAAATTTCTTTTTGAACTAAGCTAAGATGTCCCAAATATCTTGCAAAGATAAAGGGTTCAATTATTTTATTTAAGATACTGGTCCATTGGGTTGAATTCGGATCCTTTTTTTAATATAGTTACTTGGTTATAAGATTTCTTTTTTCTTTTTACTTCAAAAGAAACATGTCATAATGATTATGGGTTTTGATATATATTATATCACATTCATAAATGTGCACTTATTTATTTTGCCCTTTCCCTGTATCCCTGTGCCCTACTTTTTTTGGATTTGTTGTGTCCCCTTGTCCGTATTGTGTCGTGTCGGTGTCTCGTGACTATGTCTGTGTCCATGCTTCATAGCCTCTGATTAAACTTGGCTTATTCGTAGGAAAAATCACTTTTGGACTGTACTGCACTATTCTTTTTTATGACATTTAAATTTGTTGACATTCTAAGACACATTTTTAAATTTATAGGAAATCTGCTTTATTAAATATTTTTTCTACTTGTTTATATTGTTCAGAGGTTGTCACAGTTATAGCATCTACCTTTCAAAATAATGAATAAATCATAGCATCTGTATGCTTGATTTCTCCATGTTCAATGACAACTTTCACAAATCTAAACTTAAGTCAATCTATAGGAGCTAGAGAGGGAAAAGGCCGCTAAATTGGAATTGGAAAAAACTGCACTGCATTCCAAAGTTATTACTCAAGATCGCATCAGTAAACTCAGCAACCCTACTTTGGAAAATGGTATGTTATACCATGTCAGTGTTCTATCATCTTCCTATCATATTTGGATATTAATATCTTTTTCCTTTACTCCTTTTCAGGAAATGTGCCTAGACAGAAACTTTCGACTGCTGGGAGTTTGGGTAGCGTGGAAGAGGGCCATTTTCTGCAAGCTTCTCTGGACTCAACTGACAGTTTCTCTGAGAGGAGGGGTTCAGGGGAAATACCCATGTCACCTTATTTCCTAAAGAGCATGACTCCAAGTGCTTTTGAGGCAGCACTTCGTCAAAAGGATGGAGAACTTGCTTCTTATGTTTCACGTTTGGTAATCATATTTGATCTTTCTGTTCTTTCATGGCTATTAAAAAAACCCTGATTAGGTACTCTGTGTTCAATAATTCAGTCATTTAAGTGAAACTTTCATGTATAGACTTAGGAAGTATGCAAGTCCTGAAAGAGGGAAATATATGAGCAGATTTTTCAAATTTGTTAACAAAGAAACTTTCTTTCCTAGCAACTGTATCAGCAGCCGTGAACCTTTCCCTATGCTAAAACCCACCAACATGACAAGAATGTTCAGTTAAGATGTGGCACTATGTTGTGGCCGTATTAATTTTGAAACTGATGAGGTTGTAGATCTATGCATACTCTATGCAGAGACTGATGTTTCACATGCAAACAGGTGGTAATTTATACAGGGAGTTTAATCCATTATCATTAGCATTACTTGGTTTTTTGGACAATCATGTTTGTAGGATCTGGGTTTTCTCTGATTGTCAAATCTTTGTTTAATTACATAGTAAAGATAAAACAAGATAAAATGCGTGGTACATGTTTATCATTCCTTGTTAGCACGCATACTCACATTTTGTCCATGTGTTTGCATATACTAAGGTGTTTAGTACAGTGGATGCTTCTTTCGGTAGGTCTTCTGTTTTCCTTCTCTTTCAGTAGAATTTATTTCCTGCAACTTCTGTTTCTGAGAAAACTTTCATTTGCTTTTACTCTTAGCAGCGCAACTTTGAGTTGTGAAATCTAATTCATCAGACTGTTTCAACTTTATCCTTGCAGGCATCATTGGAATCCATACGTGACTCTCTCTCTGAAGAACTAGTTAAAATGACTGAACAGGTAAGGTCATGATAGGATTTCCAATAATTCTGTTATCCTTTTTATTTTGTATATCATCTCAACATTCATGCTGAGAGTTGGTCTTTTGCAGTGTGAAAAGTTGAGATCAGAAGCAGCTGTTCTGCCTGGTATACGAGCAGAGCTAGAAGCTTTAAGAAGAAGACATTCGTCTGCACTTGAACTCATGGGTGAAAGGGATGAAGCGGTACTTGCTATGTTATGCCATGCAAATAATTTTTGGGATTGCAAAACAGAGATTTTATAACCCATATAAATCCTATTAGCACCTAGTTTTGCTTAATCTAAAAATTATAAATTTTCTGTCATTTGATTGGCTGTTTGGTACGTATCCTGCCTCAAATGCAACAATATGGGATGTCATATGATTTTCCAGCTTCTTCTAGACTGTTTCTCTTGGGCGTTTGAACTTATTAACTGTTTAAGATTTTTTTTCCATGTCATTGAGTCCTCTGGGCATTGTCACAAACTGTTCATTTACTGATTCATTCGCTAATTAAGCACCAACTCAGAGATTTGATTTCTGGCGAAAGTTGGTCATAATACTGTCAATCTTCCCATACAGCTTTCTCAATTTGAATTGCGCTCCCTATCTTTTCCTCTTTTAGGAGGCTTAAAAGATGATAACAATACAATTTTCTTTTCCCAAGTTTCCTCATCAAGACCAATTTGGCAGAATATTTTGGTAAATAATTTTATTGATGTGTTCTAATAGCTTCGAAAATGAAATTTGTTATAATAACTTCAAATATGAAGTCTGTCTGGTAACGACCAATGTTAAACGACAGGATTCCATATGAGAAGGGCTTTTAGTATTAGTATAAAACTGAAAAGCTTTATCCTTGAGCTGAGTATAGACCGGAGTGGACAAAAACTGATTCTGTTGTGATTCTAATGAGGCCTTTTCTTTAATAAATGGGAACAATACTATCCACGTGATATTTCTATATGTCATTTACATTTTATTTGGTAAATGCATTGAGAAGTCCAATATGCATACATAGAGAGGAGACACACAAACACAAAGCACAGTTAATAATGTATTATTTATGTGTTTAGTTAGTCACATTGTAGATCAGCTTCGATTGATTAGTTGTATGAGGATGACTATGGAAACAAATTTGAGCTTGCTTGTACTTCTGTGCATGCACACATGCATGTTCATGTGTACGTGCAATGTTTGTAGGAGCAGCATCATAACTGATTCCTGAATCAAGGCTGCTCAGGCCTAGGGGCTGCTTAGTGTTATGATGTTTTTTGCTTAGATACAAAACAATAAAATGGATTGAAGAGAGAAGTGTTGCTTCTGCCTGTGCTTGTTATTAACAGCATTCTGCTGCTACCTGCAACGTGGCATCAATAGTTTAGAGCCAAGCCACTATTTCAACCAGTTACTTCTATGGAATAATTTGGTGCACATTCCTCTCTGTTGAATCTTTTTAACATCAATGAAGTATCATCTTTTATCAATTCATACTGAAATAAACTGAATATTAAACAAATGAAACAAAAAGTACACTTTTTCCTGCTCTAATCCGTATATGCAAGCATGCAATAATGTAGTCAGGTGGCTGTGTGTTGTTACTAGGCATACATTTGTTGAGTTTATGTTTCGGACTGATAAATTTTTTGGCTTATAAAAAAGAACTTCTCAATTTTGTTTTCAGCATATATTTGAATGTTGTAGTTATGTATTCCTTTGTGTTTATATAGGTCCTCCGCTATCTTCCTCTTTAGCAAATATAACTTGTTTCGGTTTTAAGATTCTTATGAAAGGATGCCTTTTTGCAGCTGGAAGAGCTCAGAAATGATATCGCAGATCTGAAGGAGATGTATCGGGAGCAAGTAGATTTGCTTGTCAACAAGGTCTGGGTCACTGCTGCTTTATCTTTGCTTTTGTTCTTTTAATTCCATTAATTATTTTTTTTTTGCTAGATCATTCCTTCATCATCTCATTTTCCATTTCTTTCTTAACTTTCTAAAACAGATTCAGGTGTTGAGCTCAGCAGGTGCAGCTTAGTCACCTGAAGATTCTTCTGCGGAATTCCCCAGTGTTATGGCATTGTTCTACAGCTCATTGTTGATTGAAGCCAACTCCTAAATTGTTCTGTTCGCTGTGTAGTGCCCCTTTCTGCAAGTAGCAGTTGATATTCAAATTGATAGCTCTTGATACCAAGGTCCAAGCTTCCTCATGTCGCAGCAAAATATGTCATAGTTTTATTCATATGTGAAAAATCGAATGTTGTATATTGTATTTATGAGAGAGACATTCAAGTAATTCTTCATTATATGATCAACATTACCTTGTATTCTCATGTAAAATCTATCTATGTACTTTTTTGTTTTTTGGAGATCTTCAGCAAGTTTATTGTGTAAATTTGAATTTTGTGTAATTTTCTTAGCGAATAGCAGCGTTCAATTTTCCCGAGCTTGCGTGGCTTGTGGATTTTAGCTATTGGAATATTTTCTGCATTTTGATGGCTTGTTTCCTTAAGCCGAGTGAGTATGTTTGGTAAGTTGTTCTATAAAGTTGAGTCTTTCCACACTACAAAACAAATTCGGTTTTGCTTGCTTAGTGAAGTGCTGCGGAATTTTTTGTTTTTGTTGAAGTACTAATATCTTCGTAACATTGAGTTGTATGCACATCTGCGTTGCCAAATCTTGACTATACCCCAGCCCAAAAGAGTTGTGAAATGAACTTGTAAAATTCTCTTGCTAGGTTTGCTATTAACTAGCTCTTCGATTTCCTTCGCTTGGGTTTCTTTGGTTTTTTTTTTGTCCCTGAACATAATATGATCCGTGCCATCGTTGGGGTTAATATTCCCCAAGTAATACATTTTTTCAACTGTCAGACAGGCTTTTGTTTCTTCTTGTGAGATTTTTTTCCTCATTCGAGGAAACCTAGTCAAGGTGGTCCAAAATGAAAGGGAATAGTATTGCGTCGGCAGTAATTTTTTTTTTTTTTTGGTTCTAGAACTGCTTACGCTTATTTTAAGACAGTTATATCCAATATAAATTATTTCAAGAAAGACCGAAGTTAGAAATAATTTTTTAAAATTTATCCAAGAAATGTAAACTTAAATATTTTACTTGTTGGTGCCAAGTGAGAGATTGCTTGCATGTTACTGTCGGTTAGTCTTCGTGTGGACTTTAAGAAAGTGAGATACAAACACACAATAAGTGATGGGATGGTACTAGGGAATTTCTAGATGTGCCCCAGCTTTTTCTTTTCTTAGTGAGTTTCATGACTTAAATTATATAATTACAAATTTACCATAAACTTTTTTAGACAAAAAAACTCTTACCCTCTTTCGGCGGCAGCAGCTGGATGTGCCCCAGCTTTTTCTTAGTGAGTTTCATGACTTAAAAACTAAATAATTACAAATTTACCATAAACTTTTTTAGACAAAGAAACTCTTACCCTCTTTCGGCGGCAGCAGCAAACGGCAGCTGCTGCTGCCGCCGCTGCTGTAGCTGAGACAACAACAGCATGCTGTTGCCGTCGCCGTTACTATCGCTGTCGCCATTGCTGTTGCCATCGCCTTTGCCGCTGCCGCTGCTGCTGGTGCTGCTGAGGAAGGAGAGAAGGAGAGGGCAATTTCGAAAAAAGAAAAAAAAAGAACACATTAAGAAAAATATTCATATTTTAAAGGGTTAATTACAGTCAGATCTTCTATAATATAAGAGCCTGTAATTTAATACCCCTAAATATTGAAATTCTCAAAAAAATCCCTGAACAACCTAACGGAGTGAACTGGACGTCAGCGAGTGGGTCACACGATTTACACGTGCTGTGAAAAGACTAAAATGCCCCCAACTCAAGTGGAATCGTAGGAAGAGGAATTGGAGCGGGCGACTCTAGGGCACAGAGCGTCTTGTTCTTGGGTGAAACTAGGGCACAGAGCAGGTGACTTCTCTCTCTCACCAGCGAAGAATTGGAGTGGGCAACTTGTTCTCGGGCACAGAGCGGGGCGAGCGACTTGTTCTTGGGCGAATCTAGGGCACAAAGCGGGCGACTTCTCTCTCTTGCAGGCGAAGAATTGGAGCAGACGACTGGTTCTCGGGCACAGAACGGAGTGAGCGACTTGTTCTCGGGCAAATCTACGGTGCAGACTTGTTCTCGGGCGATTTGTTCTCAACAAAATTCGGCCGAAGAAGAATCAACAACAAGGGTAGGGTGAGCTTGAAGTACCGGTAAACATTTATATACATGTAAGGTTCTAATCTTTATTGATTTTTTTGCCGACAAATTTGTATGGTGATGACGTGTTACTATCGGCATGAATTTTGTGGATTTTTTTTGGACCTGAATGTGTTGGGCATAGTGCAGGGGATCATAAACTGTGTTGGGTGTACTGCCGACAGGAATTTTTTGGATTTGTAGAGTGGTAGACACGTATGGCCTTTGCATTGAACTGGACAAGATCCCGACAAGCAAAGTGCGAATATTAGGGTTGACTCTTATGTACCTGTTATTTTTATACCCATATAGAATCGTAGGGTTTTTTTGAACAAAGCAGCAAAGCACAAATTTTTGTATAAAATAATCATACTAGCAAAATTTTATATTAGTATAGAAGCTTAGTCTTAATCTTGATTAATTAGTTTATAGTTGTTACTTTGTGTTTTAATTGTCTATTTATCTTGATGTGTGATTGTTATGTTATATGCAGTTGAGATATGACAAGTACTGTTTTTGACTTTCAAGTTCATCATGGGGAGAAATTTGTAAATAGTGATACGATAGAATATCAAGGGAGTATAGTAGATGTTGTTCAGAATATTAATGAAGATTTTTTTGGATGGTTTGATTTGGAGGATATTGTTAGAAGATTGTAATATGGAGGCGAGTTCTTATTGCATTATAAGGTCTCGAACCTACACCAAGATGATCGATGAAAAGTCCTAGACAGTAATAATGGGATTATGAAACTTATTAGGGTGGATCAACCTTCTAGAGATATCCACGTATACATGTAGCATTTAGTTGACAAGGCACTTGTAGTGAACCACCCCAATAATGGAGCTAAGAAAGATATTGATGATAGTACATCATATGGTGAGTAGGTGGAAGAGGAGAGTGATAGCATAAGTACTAGTGACAACTCAGAGTGCGGTAGCTTTATTAGTTTGATTGGGGATCAGGTGAAGAAAATTTCACAGATGATGAAGAATACGAGGGTGACATAGGGCTGAAAATAAGATGGCAAGTAATTTTTCTTTACTCTATAGATTGCTTTAATTTAGTTATAACTTTATGCACATGTTAAACTTGACAATAAATTGTTTGTTTATGTGTTTCAGATGCAGCTAATAATTCTAATACATGAGAAGGATATAATGATTCATAGGTCTCTGATAGCCACTAGTTAAGGAGCGCATCTGATTGCTCTGATGATGAACATCATAGAAAGAAGCGTGTTCGCTATCCAGAGTTCGATGTTGAGAGAAACATGCGTCACCCCCAACTATGTGCTGGACTAGAATTTGCTAATCCGGTTGAGATTCAGGAGGCTCTTACGTATGATTCTCTTAATAAAAGGTACGCATACAAGTATGTAAAAAATGAAAGGACAAGGGATACTGTGGTATGTATAGAGGAGATATGCAAGTGGAAGGTCCACGCATCTTGGGACCTGGACCAAATTGTTTTTCAAATCAAGATGTACAATGGTAGACATACATGTACGTCAGCTAAGGCCAATAGAAATGCAATCTCCACATTTATGCAGAGAAATACTTAGATGTGATTAGAGAAGACCCCGAAATTACATGGACACAAATAGTGAATCTAATTAGAAGGGACACGGAGATTACTATTAGAAGGAGTCAAGTTTGCAGTACTAAACAAAAAACTAATGAGATAATCCATGGTGAGAGGGAGAAGCAATACTTGGTTATCAAACAGTACTATAACATGGTAAAATCTACTAACCCTGGAAGTGTTATAAAGTTGATGGTTGATATGATTTATGAGGGAGAGCACCCCAATTCTTAAGATTATTTTTGTCGTTGAATGCTCGTGTAGATGGCTTCAGGGCTGGATGTAGGCTAATAATAGGCCTTGATGGCTGTCATATAAGGCATGATAGTGGGAGAATCTTGTTGAGCGTGATGTGAAATATTTACTGCAGGCGCACAGTGTCGGCGTAGCACTGCACATGTCGTTTTCACAGAGACCTAAGATGTTTTGCAATTCTCACTAATTCTTTAGGCCTAGCGGATTAACAACGGGTTTTAAGTTGGATTTGTGTTACTCTAATTAGTTTAGAATATAGAATCCACTAGTTTCCAACCATGAATTACTTCTATTATTTTTTTCATATCATAAAAATTTGATCTTTTAGTTTTAATATTTTCTTAAAGTGTTCTAAGCATGTGCTATCAAGTGGTGTGCAAATATAACGCATCAACGATATGACTTTTTATAGAGATAAACTAAATTATTGGATAACTCTATGACAAAGATGAAAAGTAATAACCCCAAACCCTAACTAAGTATAACCTATTAAGAAATCTAATTCAACTATAACCAATCAAAATATTAATCTACGAGTTGTTATATTTTAAGCTTTTCATTGAAAAATCTTATTTTTATTATTTTATTTAGAAAGAAAACACTAAAGAGGAACTACATGGTGGATTCCTAGTTTCATCTACATGCTAGAGCTAAACTAAATTAGATACTCATACTCCTAATTAAAAAGATCATATTTTTTTTCCTAGAAAGCGATTAAAGTTTTACATTAGAAAGCAAGATAAATCTATCTAGAAAGCAATTAGAAAAAGATTATCTAAGAAATAATGATGAACATAAAGTTTTACCTCTGGAGTCGGTATGGCGGCCTTCTCCTTTCAGCAAACCCTAATTTTATTCAATAAAATTCGAGTACAAAATTACATCATCTCCTCAACCCTAATTATAAGCATACGACCAATATATAGGTTTCAGAGAATCAAACCCTAATTTGAGTACAAGCGAGAAACTATAAAATTACATCGAAGTCTCCGCAAAAAATTCATACAGAGTGGTCCCCATAGAGCCGCCAATTGGCAGCTAATACTGCCAAATAGCGGCAAAAGTCTGGATATTTTATCTAGTTTTTATTCTGCATGAGTATCTTATCTTATTCTTTTGATTTTTATGACAGTATTAAATTTTGACTCCCTCCAGCATCATAGTCTTGTAGTTTTGCTCACTTTTAACTCTTTTCTGAACTTGATTTCCTAATCCGGCTTTGAGTTTATGTCATCTCTTTGTAAGAATAGGTTTGCCTGAAAACACACTAAAAATACCCGAGTAATATTATTTAAATATAAAAAAAGATAATATGGAGACTATAAATATGCAACATATGACATTCATCAGAGCGCAATAAGCCGTGATAGCAACAATAAACTTTTCCCAATTGCTTGGGCAGTTGTTGAAGTAGAATGTAAATCATCGTGGGTATGGTTTATTCACTATCTGCTGGAAGCTATTGGGCAGGTTAAAGAATATTGGTGGACTTTCATATCAAACCAACAAAAAGTAAACAAATTTGTTTCATTTAATATAACTATGTTTGATACTTGTTTTCTAACTTTACGCAAGCATAATATTATGTGTTTAATTCTTACTTTTGTACTATTTTTGTACAGGGGTTAGTTAAAATATTTGATATGATGATACCGCATGCTGATAATAGATTCTGCGTGAGGCATATGTACGCCAACTTCAAGGAGAAGTTTAAAGTGGGCAAGCAACTAAAAGACATGATGTGGAGGGAATATCTGCATATAATAAACAGGATTACAAGTGAGCAATGGGACACATCGAGCACACTAACAAAGAGGCCTACGAATGGCTGGCGGCGAAGCCCGTTGATTCTTGGACACAAAGTGGGTACAATCCAAGGCCTGCTTGCAACATGCTGACCAACAATCCTTCCGAATCATGGAATAAGTTTATATTGACAACCAGGTATAAACCTATCATTTCAATACTTGAGACTATAAGGAAGTTGGTAATGTGTAGAATGACAGACAAGAAAGAAAAGATTAGACAGCTAACTGGTGTGTTGTTGTCTAAGAATAAACGAGAAGGTTAAGGTAGTGGAGGAGATGAGTAGAACATGTGAAGTTAGGTTTGCGGGTGATGGTAAGGGACTTAACATTAATCTTTTCCTTCTATTGCAAGTAATTACCATTCTACGCAAGTCTCACATTCATTATTCTTTATATTATTAGGAAAGTTTGAAGTTAATATTAACGGAAGAATGTGGATAGTTGACTTGGAAAAACGCACCTGTGGTTGCCGGCGTTGGGACGTGAGCGAGATTCCATGTGTTCATGTGATTGTTGCGATCAACAAACAGAAGCGGGATATTGAGGACTATGTCTCTCCATACTTCTCGGGGGAGAGATACATGGTGGCTTATGACGGAATTGTGCAACTGATTTCCAATCCATCACAGTGACCTGAAATTCTAGAAGAAAAATACGTTATGCCTCCAAAACAGCACAAATAACCTGGAAGACCAAGGAGACTAAGAAAGAAAAAAGAAGATGAAAAGGAGGAGAAAAGAATGACATAGCCTATTCCGGGAAAATATGAAAAGATGAGATGCACTCCATGCAAGGGCTTAGACCATAACGTAAGGACATGCACGAATGCACGACATGATGGTCTCAATGATGGAATGGATAAGGCGAAGGCAAGAAGTGAACAAGCAGGGCAAACACAAAGCTCAACATCTGTGGTTGACATATGGGGCGAGGGTGATATCGGGCTAGGAATTCAATGGGATGACCATGCAGAAATCCAACGACCAGTTGAGGAGCCTAATAGAAAGAGAGGAAGAAAGCCTGCCACGAAGCTTCCAGTTTCAGGTAAAGGAAAGTCAAAACAACAATGAAAGAGCAAGAAAACAGAGGGCAACAACAAAGTCAACTACTGCCAGATCAACAAGACAAGTGGGCAGCACCTCAACAAAGAGGTATGACACATGGTGCAGTTTCGAAAGTAAGGCCGAAAATAAATGTTACTTTTCTTTCAAGATCAGCCAGGAATTTGGGTGGAACAACGGTTGTTTCTCCTAGAAGTGGATCGCAGTTGGAGGGGCAGACGATGCAGGACACTTTGTAGCTCGGGTAAGTTGCGTTGATAAAATTATTTTTTTATTTGTTTTTCTTATCCCCTGTCAAACACCTCTATTATATTTCCAATTGTTATTGCAGAGAGGTCAAAGCAGTAGGTAGATCATGGGAAAATTTAATGTGGGGGATGGAAGATTTTATTAACTAACGATAAAAGAGAGGTAATAAATTAAGTTTTTTACATGTTGATTTTAATATTTTATTTTTCTGACATTACGATTTTCATGCAGGTTGACAGATTAACAAATTTAGAGCCTACTTGCTGTTGCTGCCTGCTTGTTGTTGCTGCCTACTTGCTGCTGCACAGGAATGAGCTCAACAATTTTAAACAAAAGTTGTTTGAAGAATTGTTTTTTTCTTTAATGGCTTCCTCATAACATTCTCTTCAGTTTTGAAATCCTTTACGCTTGTTTGTTATGAAGCATTGTTGAACCATTGAAACTATGTATTATCAGTTTATGATGTCTCATGTTTAATTGTATTGCTGAAGTTTGTGGACAGATAAAATACTCAAGGTAATTGTTTAAAGAAAATGTTGAACTGTCAATTTCAAAACAATGTTGCATTGTATTAACTATTAACTACTAAAATTTAATGTTATGGATATTGGTGTGGATATATAGTGCATGTGCACATGCACATTCTACTGTATGCTGGTTCCTATACATGCCTATGTTGTAAACTGCAGCCCTCGTTTTGTTGCCAGGGCATGTGAATTATTCTGCATGTATTGTCTTCTTTTCAAATGATAACATGAAATCTGGGTTTGTCTCACCATTATTCTTGTTCAGTTACTGACAAATAGTTTTGAAAGATTACATAATTGATTTAGGTTGCTAATCTTTGGTTATTATTCTTTTAGATATCACTTCACTACCTCCTAATCATGTCCATGCTTAGCATTCAGTTATGGAGCCTTCTACGGTGAGTGAGTTATCTGTTGCCTGCTTGTTGTTGCTTTCTTGCTTGTTGCTACACAACAAGCAAGCAGCAACAACACTATTGCTGCTGCACCAAGCACAACAGCAGTATCAAGTATTATTTACTTATTTGAGAGCAAATCAATGTAGTAAATATATTACCATTATTACCACACATCTGCAAACTTTGAACTCAAGGAGAAAATTTATTCTAATATTATTTGATCATAGATACTAGTGAATATTTATTTACACTGGCACAATGAGAGCTTCATTTGGTTAGTAGCACAAGACAACACGACAAAAAAATCCAACCAATACACCATTCAACAAGGTTCTCTTGTGAACCATTTTGTTCGAAATCTCTAACGTTTGGCTTCGTTCAAAATTACCTTCTCCATAGCGCTCTATAAGTATATTCAAAGTCTCTTTCATATACGGGGGTGCTCCTTTTTTGTCGAGTCATATCCAATCATTACACGTTGGAACGGACATGACCCAAAACGCCGACAAGAATTCTTCACTTTCCATGAGTTTTTCACCTTCAGCTTTACATCGCATTTACACTTTGGAATCTCCATTTCAAGTGGTCGAGCCGACATTACTTCTACAATATTTCGATTTACAAATCGAGTTTTTTGTGATGATGAAGAAGAGGAGAAACTCGATGTCATTCTCGATCAAATCTGAAACTAAAGGAAAAAATATTGTACAATCAAAGAGCAAAATTAGTAAGGAAAATCAAATAAAAAAATCATGAACAACACTACAACACAATCTTATTTCTTACTTAATGTTATAAAGCTAAAAGGAGAGAGAAAGAGGGAGAGAGAGTGAGATAGAAAGAGGGGGGACGGGATGGAAAGAGGGAGTGAGGGCATGAGTGATTGAGAGAGAGAGAGAGGGAGATGGAGAGAGAGAGCGACGGGAAGGAGGGAGTGAGAGAGCGAAGAGTGCTCTTAGTGAAGAAGAAGGGTGCTGACCTAAGAAGAGAGTTGAGTGTAAAATATGAATTAGAGAAAAGAAGTACAGTTGGGTCTAAAGGGGTGATAATAACTAACTGCTTATTAAAAGAGATAACGGTTTATGAGATTTTTGAAGAGTTTCAATTTTCAGAAGTAATAAGTTATATATCTACCATACTATAGGAAGTCTGAATATAATTAATCTTATTTTAAATTCTCATGGAACACATTAAGAATGAGAGCCAAACTATGAAAAAAATGGGCGCATTTAAAAATTCCCATAGTTTCAACGTGGATTTTACTAAAGTGATGCACAAAAACACGAGGATCAAGTGTTAATCATTTCCACTTAAAATTTAAGTGAAAAATATTTTTTTTATTTTTTTAATTTAAAACTTTTAAAGGAGAGACGCGTCCCAATATAAAGAGTAAGGAATGAAATTTAATCATTTCCTAAATTTACTATACCGACCACACGTGACAGGTATCTATTAATAATTTCATATTCGGTCGCGAGTCGGGATCTCACTTGTTCTATTCTCAGAGGTGACACGCGTCCACCGTACGGAGCCCCACCTTTCTCTTTTGTCCTCGCGACCGCCTCCAGATCGGCGCACGTTAGCACCAAACACGAGGTGTTCCCCTCTCCCCCGGGATCTGCACTCTTTCGCCAACCTCAAAGACGGAGCTTCAGAAACAAACCTGGGAAAGCGCACGTTAGCACCACGCGCCGCTGTGACGTGAGAGTTGAGACTTTCTCAGCCACAGACCTCCATTTGCGGTGATCTGCCGAGATTTCTCATTAAACACGTGCCACAGCGATACGTCACCTACAGGATCTCAGGTTCGAAGAAAGAAAAGTTTCTTTTTTTTTTTCTATTGATTTTTTTAATCAGTTTAATATCTAATTGTAACTTGTTCGATTTCGTTGGAAAAGTGAACGGTCGTGTTTGATGATTTTGGAGAGGTGAGAGCGAAGAAGAAGAAATAGCACAAGTAGTTGATTCAAGATGCTGGGCAGCTCCTCTGTTCATAAGCGAATGGCCACCAAAGAGCTCATGGCCGACTTCGATCCAGGCGAGCCCAGCTCAGGTGACTGATTACTCATTGTTCTTTATTGTGCTTTTTGATGTTTTATATCGTGGGTCGTCGTCAAAATCTCACCTTGGATCTGAAATTTCTGAAATTTCGTCTTTTATGACGATGGATTGAGTTCAATATTTCATAATCTCATGATCATTTAGTATCGCGCTTCTATCAGAGTGAATTGATTGCTTTACCTTGAAAATTTGTCTCTAGATAAAAAAATTGTTTGGTTCGTAGTGACTGAGATTAAGATGGTTTGGGATCAAAATTTAATCTTGAGACATTTGTGATTGAATTCAATTGTTAGGTCGTTTGTTGCATTCCATGGGGCAAGACGGCGCCAATCCTTCATGGAAACTCTCTTTTCCTCATGTATGCGTTGCGATCATCTCGTCCTTCTTGTTCGGATACCATCTTGGGTTAGTTGTGCCCTCATGCCTTTGGATTTTTCCCTTTAATTTCATTATTAAGTGTATGTTGGAAGTTGTTAAATTTGCTCCTTTTTTTTCTTTTTTTTCTTTTTAATACCCTTTTGTGAAACAGAGTAGTAAATGAACCGCTAGAGAGCATTGCTAAGGATCTCGGTTTTGTTGGCAAGACATTGGAGGAAGGTATATGGGAGACCATAGTTTGAGTTGCAAACTTTTGATCCAATGCTGTTCACTTGTATGTAACTTGTGGGATCTCTGGGTCTGATGCAGGACTTGTTGTTAGCATTTGCTTGTTTGGCGCCTTTATTGGCTCTTCATTTAGTGGTTCGATTGCTGATGCAGTTGGACGCCGCAGAGCATTCCAGCTGTGCGCGTTGCCAATGATCATTGGAGCTTCGATAAGGTCGTTTGACACCTGCTATATATTTCTTTGTTATCTTATTTACCAAGTTAAGGCATCCCTATTTGACAGTGTCTATAGACACAAACTTACGTTTTTAGACGAAAAATTTATGTTCCTTGGTAATATACAATGTACAAATTTAACAATGTAGCTTGCTTGCTCATCTCATTTTTTTTTCCCTTTAAATCAGTTATTTATTGTTTGGCATGTTAGGTAGCTAGCTTGTTTGATTGGATTACCAGTACTTTGAGGTCCTCTTCTATGTGATGAGCACTCTTCATTTTTTGACTGATATTTTTTATGAGTTTGCTTCTATTGGATTTTAGTTTTGAAAATTTGTTCCTCCTTGTAGCTGAAAGTAGGCAGCCCCTTGCATTATGTTTTTTAATTTCTCCTGCTTCCTTTACAAACTCTTCATTACTGATCATTAGATTCTTTCCTTTCATGCTCCATGAATGCTTAGAACATTGAAACAATGCTAAAGTACTGTATCCTATCAATCATACTAATGATGGTATCAATGTTGAAAATAACGCGTTATGAAACCCGTTATATTGCGTTACGTAACCTAACGGAACTTCAGCGCTACGTAACAACTGAAAATAACTCAGTGCACCGTAACAATATGTTTTTTATATTATTTTACGTTATATTATGTAACGTTACGTTAAATTACGTTATGTTACGTTATTTACTATTTTTTAAAGTAATATCTATATTTTTGTTGCTTATTATTTTGATTATTAGGGAATTACTAAAATTTTGTTACTTGATTTGGCTTATTTGATTGCTTATGGAATTACTAACTTACTAATTAGCGATTTTTTTCTTATTCGCTTGTTGTAGTTCCTATACGGTTGCTGAAATATTATATTTGTTGATTCTATTGAATTTTTAACTGAATTGAAATCAATAATTACAAATAAGATAAATTAAACTTTTGAAAATATAAATTACAATAATGATAATAACTGGAATTGAAATAAAGAATTGTAATCTTGTTTTTTTTTTGTTTAGGTGATGACCGGAATTACGGTTGCGGACTTAATATAATTTATGAAGATAAATGTGAAAATTATTGTAAAATTTAATAAAAATTTAAAATAGATTATGTATTACAAAATGATTATATATTCTTTTTAGAATTTTTTAATTTATTTTTCAATTTATAAAGATTATTTTATAGAGTTTTATATTTATTTTTATTAAATAAATAGTAAATTGCGTAATCTACGTTATGCGTTACGTTATATGCAACATAACCTAACAAAAACAAAACGTTACGTTACCGTTATCACTATTTTAAACATTGGATGGTATAGCCTTGAAAGTTTGTTAAGCAAGACTCCGTGCATCCGTTTACAGTGCAACAGCAAACAGTTTGGAGGGCATGCTATTTGGCAGATTTTTAGTTGGAGCAGGGATGGGCCTAGGTCCGCCCGTTGCGTCTCTTTATGTGACAGAGGTATGAGACATGATTATATTGCAAACTTGTTTCTGAGAGTTCAGCATTGGCAGCATTATATTGTTCATAACAGTACCTGAGCTTTTACATTCTAATTCAAAATGATCAGGTCTCTCCTCCGCTTGTTAGAGGTACTTACGGAAGTTTAATTCAGATTGCCACATGTCTTGGTCTAATTGGTGCTCTCTTTATGGGTTTCCCGGTGAAGACGACCCCTGGATGGTAATGAACCTTTGTCTGAAATCAAACTTTTTCCTGAACATTTTTCTTCGTAGCTTCATCCATAAAATCCCTAACCACTTCAATATACATCTTAACAGGTGGCGGGTCTGCTTCTGGGTCTCCACAATTCCTGGTGCTTTACTTGCACTTCTCATTGAATTTTGTGCTGAAAGTCCTCCTTGGCTCTATAAGGTTATTCAAATTCACTGCAAATCATTTCCCAATACGATATACTCCTCTGTACTTGAATTTTAATATTTACCAGGTGCAAGCGAAGCCATAGTCAGAGTTTCTCAAAATATAACTATCTTATCGTGCAGGAGGCAAATTCCTAAAGTTAGATAGGCTAGTGATTAATACTCGTGTCCCCTTATCAGGAAACAAAAAGAAAATGAAGTTTCTACATCTAGACTTAAAATGCTTCTCATGTTTATGCACACACACTCTTTATTTTGATTATGTATATCAAATAACACTTCAAAAGCTATTTTTAAGTTTTTTGGCTGAGAAGTCATGACCATGGGGACATTAATGCTCACACATGTTGGTGTTTCCTTCTGATGATGCCTTCAATTGCCACATAAGCAGATGGAGCACTCAAGGAAGATTTTCCCTCATTGACTGGTGATCTGCGGCTGGTTGAACCATAAGTCCCAGTGATTAGGAAACTGCTTTAGGAGGCCTTGATGCCTACATTGCCTCAAAAATAGAGCATTTTGCATGTGTTTTGGCATTTGTAGCTTGCTATATGAAGTCCGTATGCTATATGAAGTCCATATCTCTAATTTTTTTTTTCTTTTACCCAAGGAATATAAAATAACTGTACAGTGTATTTTTTTTTTCCTTTTTCTTTATCAAGCATTGTTTATTGTTTATCAAGGATCCTGCAATTTTCTTGTTTTATTTTATAGCGTGGACGAATCGCTGAAGCAGAAGCTCAATATGAAAGACTTTTGGGAGGTTCCCATGTGAAGTTGGCATTAGCAGAATTAGGTCGTTCAGATAAAGGAGATGATGCAGAAAGCATAAAATTTTCAGATTTGCTGCGAGGTCACTACTTTAGAGGTGTGTATAACTTGGATAGGCGAATTTCTAATTTTTCTTCTTTTCTTCTATGATGTTATTATTTTAAATACTGTTAGACAGTTACCTACACTAGAAGTTCTGTTCATTGCAAACGTTTTTTTTTCTTCTTTTTTTTGCTACAGTTGTTTTTATTGGGTCAACACTATTTGCTTTACAACAGTTATCGGGAATAAATGCTGTATTCTATTTCTCTTCGACTGTCTTTAAGAGTGCTGGGGTGCCCTCAAACCAGGCCAACTTGTGCGTTGGATTTGCAAACTTATCAGGTAAGAGATTGATACTTATTTTGTGTTATATATAACATTTGATGTCAGGGAATAACGGTTTTGTATCCTTATGCCAACACAGGGTCAGTTGTTGCCATGACTTTAATGGATAAGTTAGGCAGAAAGATTCTACTTATGGGGAGCTTCATTGGCATGGTATATGTTTTTTTTTTTTTTTTCCTTCCTTCCTTGCTTTAAAGATTAACTGTCCGAGTATAGTACTTCTTGTTACTTTTTTTTGAGGAAAAATTACTTTTAGTAATATCATTCGGGTGGAGTAATGCTTTACTATGTGTTGTTGACTCAGGCAGTGTCAATGGGTCTTCAGGCGATTGCAGCAAGACTTCCTAACTCGTGGGGATTGTATTTTTCCGTTGGTGGAATGTTGTTGTAAGTATTAAACATCTACCTTATCTTGTTTCTTATACTTAAGGAAGTGAAGGACCTGTTTGTTTATAACTAAGACATCGTTTTATTTGCATTATTGCAATCGTATTATTAGAAAGTTGGTTTAACATTTACTCCGCTAGATAATAATAGCTTTTTTAGCTCTAGATAATGATAGCTGATACGTAACTTGTGTTCAAATTTAAGAAGAACGGTGTGATTAATGATCTGTATGTTTTAGTAACAACAACCAGCGTAGGATGAGAGCAATTGGAGGGGGGCAGCAACTGGGCGGGGGACAAATCTACTCCTTTCATCATATGATTATACCAAAATTTTGAATTTTCTTGTTTATTTCCCTTAGTTATTGATGATCTTACTAGAAATAGTCAGGTTGGATTTCCATGGTTAATGCCTATCTGTAGATGATATTTTATTAGTTGATGAAACTAATGAAGGAAAAAGTTTCTAACAAGGATTGTGGAGAGAAGCCTTAAGAGTCTAAAATGTTTAAAAATTTTATGTTCTCAATATGGAACCAAGTGTAACAAATTTAGGAGCTGAAACAAGGTTGTAGTGAAAATATCTCGGAGAAATCCTCTTCACTAGTTAGGATTTATCACGGTCACTTAGGTGCTTTATCCAAAAGCCTGCCAAGGTATTGTAGATTATCGTTTTACTCCGAAATCAAGTTTGGTTATTGTTTTCCCCAAAAGGCCAACCTTTTAGGTCAAGGTAATTCCCAGCCTATATATAGCGTCCATGTTGCTCCCATGGTGATTCAAGTTTCTCTCTGCAAAGATTGAGGAGGTTGGTGTTCAAAAATCAAGGAGAAAAAATGCAGGATGGGGAAATGGATAATAGACTTATTTATTTATTTGTTTATTCGGACGATTATGTGATTGAGGAATACTCCATTAAAAATTTTACAAGATGAGTGTTAGTTTGTTCTCACTTTAGCGATGCATCAAATGTTGGCAAATTAAGAAGTGATATATGCAAAAAATTAATCATAACCGAGATACACATTGAGATTTACATGGGGTACTAGATAGGGTAAGGACATCCACATAGTTAGGGGCAAATTGTGTTGAGGATATGGGGAGCACTATGTATGTCTTTGTATTCACCATGATTTTTGAGCATAAAGAATTTTCACAAGTTTGGAAATAACCTTGTCATACTTAATATGGTGATGTATGGTCTCACATTTGAAGTTTTGACCAAGCACATAATTCTGGTAAAGGGAGTTGTATGATTCTAGTATGTACTCTGATCAGTTTACGGTGGTTCCCGCAATAGATCACTGAGCGATTTTGTATGGACCGGGAATTCTGTATATTAATAGTTCAAAATGGTGGGCCAATGTTATTGTTACTCCAGAAGATTTGCTATCTAAATATGAGTACTTATGATTAATTTCATGTCCTTAATATCAACTTCAGCATTGAAGTGAACTCTGTCCTTCCCTGATTAATGCCATCTTTCCTTAAATAGTTAAATTGAATTACAAGGTCATGAAGCTATTTTGACTCAAAGATCAAGCTAATAGACTGTGGATCCACATTGGATATTTAGAAATCTTGTGCTGCCCCTCATGTAGATCATGTGAAAGGCCCCCTTATCTTAGATATGACTCGCTTGGATAGGCAGAAATAACAGGGAAAAAAATATTTTAAGTTGATGCATCAGAAAGCCTCTTGAACCCTCGGGGTTCTAATACTACGTCAGAAAACTGTTTCACCCAAAAACTTAGACTAATTGGTTGTGTGCCAACAGAGTATAACAAGCAATCTCAATATAGTAAAAAAAAAAAAAAAAAATTATACTAGGAGTAGTAACAATTTTACTTTTGAGTTGTGGAGAAACTACACTATGGCTCTTGTAGTTTGTGTCTAGCCTTTCACATGCTTTTAAAGGAGGAAACAAGCAAATTTAATCTGGATTACATGACCTCAGTCAAATTTCATAATTTCTTGCAGATCTGTCTTGGCATTTTCATTAGGAGCTGGCCCTGTCCCCGGCCTTCTTTTATCAGAGATATTTCCCAACAATATTCGAGCAAAAGCTATGGCCACGTGCATGTGCGTGCATTGGGTATGTATTCTGCAGTTTAGTCTTTTACACTGTGTTCGTTTATTTAGAGCACTCTGCCTTTCCCCTTGAACAAGCCTGTGCAAGGAAGAGTAGGTAATTCTCCCTCTAGCATAGCTGCAAAATGAAGTTTCAAACTTTGAGCAACGCATGCAAGTTATTCCCTTATTAATAGTCTAATACTGGAACAGCTGCAGCCCAATCATGCACAGAATTGTCCCCGTTAGAACTGTCACCTAAATGAAAAATTTGGACAACTATGGGCAACATCGGTTTTGTTAACTTTAAACAAATAATAAAAACTTAACCGGATTGTGTTTGGGATCGGAAGTTTCAAATGGCATGGAAATCTGGAGACTAGCTTCTATGCACATACGCATTTCTGACCTCGTGGCATTTAACCATGTTAATCTCAAAACATGATTCTACCTTTTTATTATTATTATTATTTTTATTTTCAGGTGGTGAATTTCTTCGTTGGCTTGCTGTTTTTGCCGTTGCTGGAGAGACTAGGGTCGCAGATTTTGTATGCTATGTTTGCATCATTCTGCTTGACTGCAGCAATATTTGTAAAGAGGAATGTTGTGGAAACTAAAGGCAAAACTCTTCAGGAAATCGAAATCTCACTTCTCCAACCAGAGTAAAGGTGCCTTTTGTCATTAGTCTATTATCTTATCTGAACTTGGCTTAACAAAGTTCATGTTTTTTTTACTGTTACTGTGACTATTTTCATATGTGTTCCTTAACCACCAATATTTAGGTCTAGGCTTCATATTTCTTCTTAATGGCTCCCATATTCGATTGTTGAACTGATTGGATTTTTGGATGCATCACTATCCACTAATCCATTTTTTCAACCTCAGATATAAAATTTCATGGACATGCATGGAGATTTCAGTGAAAACATTATGTGGCTTTAATTATGTGATGGGAACTTACAGATAATGAAAATTGTTCAAATATCATAAACTATGGCAACTAGTTTGTATAAAATTGTGGAAAATGCTTTTCTATTTACAAATTCCTAACTAGCGTCCAACTACAGGAAATGGGCATAATCAGTCTCACTAGGCTCTTTCTGGTAGTTCGACACTAAGGTATTTGTGGTTAGTCTAGCATGACTCCCAAATATTTTACTCCCTAATATAAGATTGTGCAGGTGAGGTTGTCCGGCAAACACGAAGCATATACTCCATATTTCATCTCTGATGACGAGATCTAGTCTCGCACAGTCCATGCCTTGGTGGTCCGAGAAACTGCAGCATATGAGGGAATAATGAGATAGCTAGGTATTGGCATTTGTTATGTTTTTCTATTAATTAAGTTGTTTTATTGGAGAGATCCATAACCAAAGTTATTTGTATATGTAAGTGACATAATACACTTCAGATTTGAATGAAACTAGGGAGCTATTCACTATTGTTATGTACCTATTTGTGCTGTATACACATGCATCATAACTAAAGCTTTGAAACATTTTTGTCAGTTTTTCTTTTTATTGTGGCGGACTGAGATAATCAAAAGCAGATAAGTTCTTTTGTAAGTTGAATAAATGGGACAAAGATGTAAAGTTACATGTTGAATAAGATTTGTACAAAAGCAATAGATTAGGTTCTTCCAACTTGAATGCCATTTGTGCTGCAGGAAATGGCTATTGAGTTATGGTGCAGGGCCTAAGTAAAGGCACAAGCATTGGAAACTAGAATGGACCCAACCCCCTGTAAGCTCTCTCCGCCATCGTCTGAGGGGGGAATCGGAGATATGGGATTTTAAAGGAAGAGTTAGAAGGAGTTATGAATTTGATGCCGATTGAGCCATATTTGATTTGAGTAAAGTAGGAGTTAGGATCTTTGTAAGCGTAGGTAGATTCTTTGTGTTATTATCGAAACTCAACACTTGTGGAGCTGAGTACAGAAGTAAGCATTTGGTGTTTGGCGGGAGTTAGCTGCTAACTCATGCTTGCTATGCCAAAGAGCATCAGTTTAAGCAGTATAATCACTCATCTCCTTTGTAGAAGGGTGTGAATTTAAATTTCCTCGTCCACGATATATCGCAGAAGGATTTTCCAATAAACTTTGTAGTTACAGGGATGCGCCAAAGAGGTATATTTACACAATGGTTTGGGAGCACAAAGCCATAGAGACTACTAGGCCTGGCTGGTGTTTCATAGAGAGATATTCACGGCGCATAGAGACTGCGTACAGAGGCTACAAATATTTTATTAACCAATCGATGTGCAATTCAGCATGGACATTAATGCCTATGCTGAATTTGATGTTCAAATTTGAAACTTGATTTTTGAATACTTAAGTATTCATATTATCGTTATTACTAATAGAAAACGGAGGGTACTTAGCCTGCTGTCTTACTCACAGAAGAAAAAAAAAAGTATTTATATTATCTTTCTAACGATGTCTCCGCATAGTTTTTCGTCCAAGTTTCTTTATTCTGGATACCAATTCCGAGAATTTGACTATGTTTGAGCATGTTGTTGGCAGTAACAAATACAAGAACTTCCAAAACAAATTATAGGGCCATTTGCACCGATCGTAGATGAATCTAATTTGCTGGGGCAACAAAGAACTGTCCCGGCGCAACAAAGAACTAAGCCCAGACAAAGCAAAGAACTAAGCCCAAGCACATTAAATAACTATCCCCAGCAGAATATGGAACTAGCCTCGTTGGCATGGTAGAGGTAAATGTCTCCACATCAAGTTATTTGCATCGGCAAAACAAGCTTTAATCTGCGCTGGCACAAAACGAGTTACTTGCAAAGGCACATCAATTTATCTGTGTCATCGCAGTTCAAACCAATCAACTGTGCCAGACTATGGTGGTTATTTAGATCAGATAGTTACTGGGATTGCAGATATTGTTCCATCATGATCTCCTGAAATTAAAGGAGACATTTATAATTCCCTAGTTTTAAAAGTAAGCCACGAAAGATTAGATAGGAGGAGCTAGGACTATGGAAAAGGCTATAAAAGTATGCCACCAAATAAAGCAAGGGGATCAAAGTAAACTATATCCATCTCTCTAAACTATCTAAAATAAGCCATCATCATCAAAAAGAGGGAGAAACAAGCAACATCAATCCAATCATTCTCTCCTCCAAAACTCCTTTATGACCATTACCAGATCATTAATAGTCCAAAAAGCTGCTACTAACTAGGTTACCCTCGGTACAACTTTTCATATTAATTTTTTTTGACTTAAAACGGCGGGTTTAACCCTTTCACATTCCATTAATGAGATATAATAGAACAATCTTACAACATAAGCGTAACCAAAGAACTAAAAAGCTAAAAGAAAACTAAAATCAAGATACATGGTTACATCATAGAACAAAGAAGAAAATGCAGAAGGAAA
Source organism: Dracaena cambodiana (assembly GCA_036321105.1). Classification (NCBI taxonomy): domain Eukaryota; kingdom Viridiplantae; phylum Streptophyta; class Magnoliopsida; order Asparagales; family Asparagaceae; genus Dracaena; species Dracaena cambodiana. The sequence goes on along the minus strand of JAYEPQ010000008.1, from coordinate 40,714,620 downwards.
CTTTTCAGATTAAATTAAACTAGTAATCTGGATTTGATTGTAAAGAAAGAAAAATCTTCTTTCATTTTTTTTTTTTTGGTAAAAGTAAATCAATGGAGATGCAAGCTCTAGGTTCTTGAGATTTGTGAATCAATTCAGATTTCAGCAAAAGCACCTATCTCGAGTTTTTAGCATTGACATTGCCTCAAGAGTTTCGCCAATGCACTAGAATAAGTTAATCCATCTAAACAATGAATTCAAGAAACATGATACGAATGGATAGTCATAAGACCTACGAATATATGATGCACATAAATATATCTGCCCATTAAGACCATACAATATCATTGTGATGCATGAAGTTGTCATAACACAAATATGAGTTATTAAAATAATACTCTTATGGTGATTTTCATTGATTTCCTTTTTATTGATGCATCAAAATTTGCCAATATCATTAATGAGGTTTTGAAAAGATAATAGTACAAAATTTTTTATTTTTTTATTATATATATATTTATGGAAGGTTTAGAGGGTAGTCCAGTTCATAATAAAAATAAAATGACTAATTACCATTTGGTTGAATCAGAAACTGGTTATGCAAACTTATATCAATAACATAGTAGGTATAGATATAGTAAGTTTGGTAATAGTAAATGGCACCAGCTCTGATAAAATAAGTGAGCTAGTGGCAAACAAATGATTGTACTCCAATAATTTTTTTTATCTTTTTTTTTTTTTTTGATTTGATCTCAACCTCCATATCTTATTTAGGAATAAATTATATATATATATATATATATATATATATATATATATACACTTTGAGTTTATTTGTAATTCTTTCAAGTGGATGCAATATATTGTATTTACAGGAAATTAACCGTTAATTTTGTGTCTTCTAATAAAAATCCAAATCAAAACTAAAAACTTAATAAATTGGGCATGAGTGAAACACCCAGGGGTTGTGGTTATAATCCAAAAAAATAATTTTATAAATATTATCGGAGACAGTAAAAATGAACTGCAGCTTGAGCAATTTGCATATGTCATAGCTCATTTATATTATTCTGTGGGGGTGGCAGAGTGTTAGTGTCTCTAACCATTACCTTATAACATTCCCATGCAAAACTTAGCAATATATATGGATGATTGCGCCTACAGAAACAAAAAACAGTATATAATTGAGTCCATTATGTTCAAGTGCGCATGAAGTTCAGTGTTCTATTTATAAGCACAGCTTCGAAATTATACTTTAGCATGCTTGTATTTCTAACGCTGTCAAATTCATGCATCATACTCAAAAATTTGAGTAACTTACAAATAAATCCAACTGATTCAATATTTTTATTAAGGTTAATTGCAGTGAGATCCTCTATACTATAGTAATAATGTAACATATTATTAGTTAATTTTAAAATTCTCAGTTTAGTCCATGGAGGACTTCTAATGGTGTTAGTAACAGTTTGTTATTTTCACCACTGTTTAAATTGAATTGCACCTTATTTATGAAAACCCAAAAAATAGTCTATTCTCTCTCAATTTAGAGTGAGTGTTTAAGTGAGAGATAAGTCAGTATTTTGGGGTTATTATAAAAAAAAGTACAATTCAATTTGAACTGGATAAGAATAACAAACTATTGATTAATACTGTTAGAAGTCCATGAACTATAATAAGAATTTGGAAGTTAAGGGTAATATAGGGATCTTAATGTAAATTAACTCTTTTTAATAAAATAATATTTTCAGAATAAGTATCTGTACTAGACAAACGTTTTGCCCAAAGACTTCCGTATCTTCTTCTTCCTGTTGGGGAGAAACGAAGGGCCATGATGGGCCTAAACACAAAATCGAGAACCAATCTGATTCATAATTTAACCTAATAGGTAGAGATCCTAACTTTCTATCCGATATGGGACTATACTCATATATGAACAAACCTAACAATCTAACAATATAGGAGAACTACCATCCATCCCCTTGGACTACAAACCTAAATTCTTGACCAGACGATAACCTGGCCCGAACCTGGGCTTTGTTACCAGTTGTTGGGGAGAAATATCAGGCCCACTTGAGAGCATAGTAGGCCTAAATACAAAACCGAGAATCAATCTAATCTAAATACAAAGCCAAGAATCAATCTGACCCAAAAACTTAAACTAATAGGTAGAAACTACAACTTTATATTTAAACCTATAGACTTTTTTTGTCATATACAATATGGGACTTTACTCACATATGAATACACCTAGCAATCTACGAGAACTACCAATCCATAGGATCATCATCTATGGGTACTAATATTGAAAATAACGCATTATAAAATCTGTTATGCTGCATTACGTAACCTAATGAAACCCCATCGCTATCTAACAATTGAAAATAACTCAGTGCACTATGACAATACGTTTTTTTTATGTTATTTTACATAACGTTACGTTAAATTACGTTATGTTACAATATTTACTGTTGTTGTTTTAGTAATTTTTATATTATTGTTGATTATTGTTTTAATTATTAATAAATTACTACAATTTTCTTACTTAGTTACTTATTGAATTGTTTGATTGCTTATGAAATTGCTAACTTGCTCATTTGCAATTGTTTCCTTATTCACTTGTTGTAATTCCTCTCTGATTGCTAGAATTTTTAATTTGTTAATTTTATTCAATTTTTAGCTGAACTAAAATCAATAATTATAAATAAATAAATTGAATTAAAAAAAATATAAATTACAATAAGATAACTGGAATTGAAATAAAAAAGTTGGAAATTTATTTTTTTGTTTAGATGATGATTGGAATTATGATTGTAAACTCAATATAATTTATAAGGATAAATGTGAAAATCATTGTAAAACTTAATATAAAATTAGAATGATTCTGCATTATAAAATATTTATATATTCTTTTTTAGAACTTTTGAATTTATTTTACAATTTATAAAATTTATTTATATAGTTTTATATTTAATTTTTATTAAATAAATAAAAATTACTTAACCAACTGAGAACTAATCTGATCCAAAAGTTTAAATTAATAGGTAGAGATCCAAATTTGTATTTAAACCCATAGACTTTTCTTGTCCTATCCAACGTGGGACTATACTCATATATGAACACACGTAATACTTTCCTTTGTCGCATTTTCAGGTATCTTCTTCTTCATATATATATATACAAGAGGAAAAAGAAATTCTGAAGAGTCATGTAAGGTAGAACAGAATAGTCAGCTTCCTGTCTTTTTTTTTTTTTAGTGAGGCCCCTTGACTTCGATAAGATAAATGGTATAATGTAAACATGGTTGCAAACAAAACAAGAGAGGGTCATGTTCTTCGCTTGAACAGACACAATAAAAGAAGACGCCACCCTTAAGCACCTCTATACCAGTAGTTGAGTGGCTTGCTTGCCCTACATCCTGTAATTAGTAAGATTAGGAAATATCCAATATGATACAGAGGTTGTAAACAAGAAGAAATTTCCTGGCATTTGAGGAACAATCGAGTAGTTCGCTGCATAACTTAACGCATCTAATATTGTTTAACCCCTGCACAAGAGTGGCCTATACACATCGTGTCATTGATCGATACATACCTGGAGTTCTCCCAAAAAATAAAATAAAAATGAAAAGATAGATATTTAGAGTGAGGATCAATGAAATGCCTTCCCCCCTCCATTGTCCTTAACTTGAGATAGGCCATAACCTAAGAGCTGAAGTCCATCACTATCAACCCTTAAGACCTTTGCAAAAAGATGGAAAAATACTTGTGGAGATGGAAATTTTTTTGAGATTGTTCCTCAGCTAGCTGTATATATCAACTGTACTCTAAATAGAAAAAGTTTAAATATAAGTACGTAGAGTGAGGCTCTACCCATAGGGCATCACAGACTCCGTACCTTTTGCCATACTTTTTACTTGCACATTGATATAGTGGCATAAACCTTGGAACATCTCTTGGAATTACTATTATATATTATTTTTGTAATTGCTCTATTAATTATTATTAATAGAATGCAGAGGATAATTAATCCACCATTTTACTCTTAAAAAAAATATAAGTACGTAGAGAAAATGATAGTGCGTATTCTCAATATTTTTCTCTTTTTAAGTTCCTTGAACTCTCACATTCTTCTTTGGTTTCTTGCCAACGTCACTGGCACTGGCTTATTGACTAGAGGCAATGGGATGAGCCTCGTGTCTTTTTATTCTGACTGCTTAAGAAAAAAACAAAACTTCAAGCGGAGACATTATTTCCTTCAAAAATACTCATCTTTTGGGCAATAATACATTAAGTAAAATATATTGACACAATTATTATACTTCTAATTTATTAAATTGTTGCTTTGATACTGTAAACAATGTCAAATTTATCTTTTTTTTTTAGGGTTAATATCAAATTTATTGGTTCCTCATTTTAGGTATGAGTGAGCTTGATACAGTGCCATGCATGTGGAAGAATAATCATAAAATTTACCGCATATTTTTCTATTTAGCAGAAAATATGATGCAACTCATTTCAACACTTATTTTGCCATACAATTTTCTGATTTATAGAGAATATTGTATCAAATTAGTTTTAGCATATTCGTTTGAGATTTAGTGAAGGTTTATTTCAAGGATTATAAGCTGCCCCAATAAATTCATTGTAAATCGAATGCTTTGGTAGATAACTGACCAATGAGCAATCTCTCCTAATGTTTTGGGAGTACTGTAGACATGATAACGAAGAACTTCTAGGTATTCTTCTTTATTTTTCCTATTCTTTGTTTTGTTGCTCTCGTTTCCTTGTGTACATTAGGTGAAGCATGCCTTGAGCTGCGGTGGTTGTACAAAGAGGAGAGTGTCAAAATATATAGTAACAGTTCTACATTTTTTCTTTTTCCCTTTATCATTTTATTAAAGGCACAATTCGTTTACTTTTATATGCAAAAATATGAATTTGATTTTTTTTTTTCTTCAAACTAGTTCAATTTCAGTATAACTTCTGAAGAGTTTACATGGTTGGTAGTAAAGGCAACAAAGATGTTTAATATATCATTTCAAATAAATGAAGAAGGGAATGAGAAAACCTTGAGAATCTCTAATGATATATTAGACCCCAAGATTCTAACATCTTTTCAAATTACGAAGTCAGTAAAAATCTAATTAACATATAGTTTAATAGTTAAAAAATAATTAAATTATTTTGCGACTTAAAGTCACTTCTAATAAAATTAACTATTGATCAATTAGGAAGAACTTTTTTTTTTGTGAAATCATATCAATCTTCTGAGTCCTCTAGCAATCCAAAAAAAAAAAAAAACGAAAAAAGAAAAATAGATCACTTAGTATTTTTCTGTAAACCCTAGAAGACTTGAATGGATTTGAAGTTGTAATTATATAGTAATAAGAAACTTTTCCTCTCCCTCGATTTTTGGGTGTGGTATTGGGACTCGACTAGCGGAGATAACTTGATGATATAACTTTCTGGGTTTGGATCTCTAAAATGATGACCAATAACAGGTTATAAGTATGGCATGAATCCTAACAAAAAATAAAATAAAATAAATAAAAGTAAAAAATTCTAATTTTATTGAATCTACACACGGGTCCATAAATTTATACTGCTCTTAGACATATTTATATCAAAGCTGGTGCAGTTGAACTAAACATTGGATACCTGCATCAGATCTTATTCCTTTTTAATCTAGTAAGTTATCGGGATGAAAAATCGAGAATTGCATTATTCATGTTCGTTGTGATCTCAAGTGGCTCCTAATGCACCTCTAATTGGATTTTATGGGATCAGACGTGAACCCAACCTTCTTATATTTCTTCGCCATTTTTCATGAATCAAAATCCCTATTCCAAACTCACGGAAGTGGCAAAATGATAATAATCGGAATAATGATAATAATGACAAACAACAGTAGCAGCAATCTAGGAGGTGACAAGCGTAGAGGAATATTGGCAAAAGGAAGGTGGAGTTTAGCTATTGATTGCGGACCCTCTGTTGAAATTAGAAGACATATTCATTCATTGAAGTCTAATCTAATAGGTCTAAGGCTGAGAGAGAAGGAAAGAGATCGATCTATTTGGAGATGATCCACTTCAAATTTATTTTCGGTTAGGTCTACTTATTCCATACTGATAGATGGAGGATGTCGAATACCGCATGCGAAGATGATATGGGATACCAAATATTCCCTCAAAGTCAGAATATTTCTCTCGCTAATAGTGAAGGATGCTATTTTGACTTGGTCCAACATCTAAAAGAGGGGTTGGAAGGGACTAGGATTCTGTATTCTGTGCAAATTCTATGGGGAGGACATTTCACATCTCTTGTTGGGATGTACTTACTCCGTGTCAGTTTGGAATAGGTGTGCCCATCGAATGAAACTCGTGTCGAGAACAAACAAAAAAGAACACGTGTGGAATATGATACACTTGGGTAATGCCAGAAAACACCTACATGCCATCACCATAGCGGCAATGTGCTGGAACATTTGGAGAGAAAGAAACAATAGAATTTTTACGGATAGGTCATCACTGTTAGAAGTGTGTGCATCACGTACTTATGCGGATATTATGTTTTGGACATGACTACTTTCTGATAAGGAGAGACTGCATTTGTCGGAAGACTTATCGCATGAGAACATGATGACGCCATGACAGTGCATCCATTGGAGGGACAGTAGAAGTATTACCAAGAGGCCATACTTACTTATTTTCTATTGGTTTTTTGTTTCTAAGAGAAGTTGACTGTATGTTAACATTTGTGTTGTATTAGGTGTAGTCTTTTGTGCTTTTTTTTTAGTGTACTTTTTCTACTTTTATTCGTTTTTGTACTTTGACTACTTCAATTGTTCTATTACGACTCATTAATGGAACGTAGAGGGTGTTTCACCCGCCGTTTTAAGTTTAAAAAAAATTTTTGGAGGTGACAACAAAATTGACCGAATTGCTTCTTCCAGTACATTTTTTTTTTCTTTAGTAAAGATATACATGCCTCTTGGGAATGTACGTCTCAAATTCATGTTATAAACACTGTACATATGCTACCTCCATGTGTGCCATCTTAACTAATATGCTAATTACTAGCCAATTATTTTTTTACAGGACAAGCTTGTAAATCATTATTAAAAAAAAAAAGAAGAAAGAAAAATAAGAAAAATTGACAAAATAGTGGAGACTAGAAAGGTTATAGGGTACATCACTTCTAATGTAGACATATTAAATACAACATATTACAACCAACTGTAACCAGCAAAATTTCTTTTTAAAAAATGTAAAGCCAGTGATTTTCATTTCTCAACAGATTGTACTTCTTTGATGAGAATTCGATGACCTTAGAGTTCTATTATAAACCCTTCATAGTCTCTGGAACGTACAATAATTGAAACAAGTATGATTCTCAAGATAATCATGTAATATTTAGGGTCGTCAGGTTCAGACTAAAATCTTTGTCTTTCTGAACTTCCGTCGAGGGAGGAGAGCAAAGCGACCAAAAGAGGAGGAGGGCGGTATTCCCGCCAGGGTTTCGACGAGCGTCAAAGGTGACTCGATGGCTTTCGTACGCAGTCTCTGGTTTTCGTATGGTTCATAACCTGCCTTTTTGTTTTCCTTTGTCAGCTCACGAAGGTGCAAACCAATGGTTCAGGAATGGAGTCTCAGCTGCTATAGGATGTAGTTAGGTTCCCTACCGTCACGTCATAAGCAGTTCATCTTTCTCTCCTCTCTACAACTATCGGCGCTTCAGACGGGTGTCAGATTCGAAGGGTGCTGCTGGGGTGTGACGCCTCGAATTTGTACTTGACGTCTCGGTTTTGTTGAAAGAAACGACGTTTCTGCATCGGTGGTGTTTGCTTTGGAGAATGATCCCCCTTTTGCGGAGATAACAATCCCTGCAGGAGGCCCTATGCGTTGACGACTGTCGGTTAGGGAGTAGTCGTCTTTTTTTGTAATTTCCAGTACCGGTTATGTACAAAAAAAGACAAACCTTTCATCGTACTCCTTGTCATCGTGTTACTGCCGTCAATTTAGGCGTGAAAGAGCGCGAACAGCTTTTGCACCGACGAGCGGGAACTCAGACAGCGTATGAGTGGCTTCCACCGACGGGGACGCCGAGGGTCTACCCCCGTCTCGCGCGCCTCTCACCTCCTACATGAGGATGATCAGCGGAGTCTTTGCAAGACCATGAATAGCGGGGCCGTTGCCGGAACACGGAATTTGTCCTGCTTTTCGCACTCAGGGAGACATGGGAGGATGTCCTTATCACTGAGTCTTTGCCGTCATTTCGCTGGTCGACCCATCATCGGAAGAGTTTGAAGCTTGTCCAGGGTGGATTCAATCAATGAGATCCTCGATTGACTCGTGCTGTGGTACCTCGGGGGCTCTAGACATAACCAAAAGTCTCTTTGATCGCACCAGCCCTTCGATCTGACGCCTTTTTTGGAAAAACACGGTTTTGCGATTCAATTCAGTCTAGATCCGCTTTCGGAATTTCGTCGTGGGCCAGTAACCTTTCTCACCGACCGTCGATTCCTTCCGAAGTCGTCAGAGACTCCCGTAAGACGCCTGTGACCGAGCTTCAAAACTTTCTTATTAGATGCCTTTCTCAAACTTTCATTACAAAAGTTCAAACCAGTCTTTTTCGATGTTTTAGTTTTTTAAAATATATTTTTCAAACTGTTTTCTTTCATAGTTAGCTATCTAAAACTCACCTGCACATTGGAAAAGAAATTTTTTTTTTTGAGCAAAAACTGCGGGTAGAAGCCCTCCGCGTTCCATTAACAAGCTGATAATAGAACTATAAAAGTTCAAAGCAAAAGTACATAGAAGAAAACATAAAAACTAAGCTAGGAGAAAGTAGAGAAATAGTACAGATAAGTGGTCAAATGACAACAACAGAATCTAAACAGTATATCACTAGCTCCACATGACATGCTCTTCTGAATAATCATCATAAGGTTTCCAGAAGCCGATGATCAGGTCTGGGCCGGAGATGGAGGAATATCACTGATTTCATCTCCAGACGTTCCACCTAAAAACTGAATCCTCTCTTCGTCCGAAGATATATCTGCCCAAAAAAAGACATCATGAATAATTGTACGTATGCATGAGTGTGATGGGCGTGCAGTAGACTTAAATATTCTACTATTTCTTTCACTCCAAACATTCCAACATAATGCCGCTACTAGGGATCAGCCAAATGTGATTTCTTGCCTCTAAAACATAATTTATCCTCAAAACTAGTGGACACCCCTGTGTTGATACTAATCCCAAACTTTTGGGCACAGCTCAATCACAATTCGCTTGTAAAAGGACAATTCAAAAGAAGGTGTTCGGCGGATTCACCATTCTTATTACATAGGACGCAAAAGTTTGGTCCATTCCAACCTCTTTTTTGTAATACTGGCCAAATGAGCAAACCTTTTTTGATTGCCAACCAGAGAAACACCCTAATTTTTGGTGGACAAGCTACCTTCCAAATTCAATTGGAGTCGTTCAGGACAATACCACTATCCATAAAACGATTGTATGTGCTTTTTACTGAAAAGTTTCCATCTATGCTCCATCTCCATTGAGGTTAATCTTCAAGCATTTGGTTTGGAGAAAGATTACTAAGAATGGACCGCAACTCTCTACATTGGCATTTTTCAATGACAGAAAATGGCTGCCGAAGATTCAAATGCCATCTAGCTCGGCCCCACATCCTACATACCCTGGCATCCTTCTCCCGAGATAGTACGTAAGTTTGCGGAAATAATAATTTTAACGGAATCTTAGAACACCACCTGTCATGTCAAAAAGCTATATTTTGTCCATTGCCCAGTTTAAACTCCAAGCTTGGCCAGGCAATAACTCGAGTCAGCAAAATCCCCTTCCAGAATCTAGATGTAGATTTCATCCGTTGAAAATTTGTGAGCCAAGTAGCCTCCTTAGGGCGGTATTTTATTGCCACCAATTTTTGAAAAGAGCGCGAGAGATTAAATACCACCACCACTTTGCCATTAATGATAAATTAAAGAGTTTTAAATCCAATACACCAAGTCCTCCCGTCCTTTTTGGTCTACAGACATGTTCCCAAGAAATCCAATAATACTTCTTAGTATTGGAGGCTCCGTTCCATAGGAAGTTCTTCCGTATGCTGTCTATTCTGTTTCTCACCCAACCCGGTAATAGGAAGAATGACATATAATACAAGGGTAATGCGGTTAGTACAGAATTAAGTAATACCACCCTCCCACTCAAGGAAAGTAAATTACTTCTCCATCCTTCCAATCTCTTTTCGAAAGTATCAAGCAGAGGGCTCCAATCTTACTTAGAAAACTTTCCTGGTTTGATGGGGATGCCTAAATACTTGATCGGGAATTTCTCCTCTACACAGCCCAGAATCTCTAATATAAAGGAGTATGAGAGGTTTTTAGTCCCCAAGTTAATGAGGGTACTCTTAGCAAAGTTAATTCGAAGTCCTGACCATGCTTGAAAATAGCATAGTAGCCCCTTGATATATACAGCCTCTTTGATATTGCCTTCTCCAAATATAAGTGTGTCATCTACATATTGAAGGTTAGAGATGGGAACAGATAGTGCCCCAGGAAGACCGCTTAGCAAGCTGGTCCTCGCCATCTTTCTACCCATTACGTTTAAACCATCCGCCACTAAAACAAAGAGTTGAGGTGACAGAGGATCACCTTGACGCAGCCCACTTCTCAATAATATCTCTTTACCTACTTCTCCATTAATTATAACTTGTGTTTTAGCTGAGGAAAGCCAACTCTCAATCCAAGAGATCCATCTTTCTCCAAATCCTCGCAATCGTAGAATCTCCAGTAGACAATCCCAATCCACCATATCATAGGCCTTTTCGAAATCTAATTTTAGTAGGAAACCCCCCAGCTTAAGTTTTCTACAATAGTGGATGACCTCATATGCGGTCGCCACTCCTTCGAGAATATTTCTTCCTGCTAGAAAACCGGTCTGATAGTCTCCTATCATCAACTGTATTTTTCCTGCAATATGATTAGCTAACAGCTTGGAAATTATCTTGATAGTACTATTTAACAAAGTTATTGGTCTGTAATCCCCAATGCGATCTGCCTGCTTTTTCTTGTGGATCAAAGTGATCCACGAATAATTGATTCTATCAAGTCTTGCCTCGCCCATATAGACCTCATCAAGCATCCACTTTAAATCTTCCTTGATCTCCTGCCAGAAAGTCCTATAGAAGAATAAAGGGAATCCATCCGGACCTGGTGCCTTATCGGGTCCCAAATCCCAAACAGCCTTCTTAATTTCATCTTCTTGGAATTCTTCCTCTAACTCCACTAGGTTTGGAGTGGCTTCCCACGCGCCCTCTTTCATTTGAAGTCTGAATGGGTGTTTACAACCAAGCAATTGTTTAAAATGACGGTAGGCATGTTCTTGAATCTGCAGGCCTTGTAATTCAGCTCTGTCCGTCTTGAGATAGTGAATTCTATTGCTTTTAAATCTCATAGAAGCAGATTTATGGAAAAAAGCAGTGTTGGCGTCACCCTCTTTCAACCATTTACAACGTGCCCTCTGTCTCTACATAATTTCCTCCTTTCTGTATATCTCTTCCAAAAACCTTCGTAGATTCAGTAATCTGGCATTCTCCTCATATTTAGTTGTCTTACTTCTTCCTGTTTTTCTAGCAGCTCCATTTGACGTAGAATCTCCTCTTTGTGTTCTTTCGATTGAAGTCGATATCTATATTCCCATCTCCATAGTAGTTGTAGATACCAAAAAAAAAAAAAAAAAAAAAAAAATTTCTAAGTTGGCACACCCGCGGGAGCCCCCGCGGGTTGCCACCCGCGGGAGCGATCCCGCGGGTTGGCACCCGCGGGTTGTTTTCCGTTCTTTTCCGATTATTTATTTCCTATTTTATTTCGTTAATATTCCGTGATCCGGTTTTTCAGGAGAGAATTGAGCCGGATTTGGAGCTTCTTCGGTTTATAAAGCACAGGAATTTAACTGGAGAGGGGACTTTTGGATTCTTGGACTTTGAGAAGATTTCGGGCGAGCTCTGGAAATTGAGAAGCGGAGCAGAGCCATCTTCTTCCAGTCGGACGGTCAACGGAGGCATTAACGAGACTCCATCGCCACCCGAACCCACATAAAAAAAAGGGAATAAATTAATATTCCCGTTCTTGTTCCTCAGAATTTTTGTAATCTCAATTTCCTTTTAATCAATCAATTTTGCAATGGAATCAAAGATGCAATTTTTGGGCAAACAAGAACTGGCGACCACAGTGGGAGGCCCTCTGTTTACTACAGAGAATCTGGTGGCGCAGTCCGACCGGGTGCCGATTGGCTCAATAGTTGAGATGCTGGTCATAAAAGTTGACCAGCAAAAATATGAGGAATTTATTTCCTCCTCTGATTCGGAGCCTAGGCGTCATCGCCAGGTGACGATGAAAAAAGGTGAGGCGTCATCGCCCACCGGAAATCAAAAGGCGTCATCGCCTATGAAAATTTACAAGGCGTCATCGCCCGTTGAAACTTACGAGGCGTTATCGCCCGTTCCAAAGTCAAGCCAAAAGTCAAACCAGTGCCTGACCCGCTCCTAAAAGAGAAATTTGAGGCGTAAAACTCAACGAGCACGTCTCAATCATATAGCAAAATTTGCAGAAAATTCCGGGACAGAAAAATCCGGGACGGTAAAAAACCTCGGAAGCAACCCCACGGGTGAAAACCCGTGACTTGCAAACGCGGGTGGAAACCCGCGGTTGCCAAACGCGGGAGGCAACCCGCGGTTGCCAACCGTGGGTGCCAACCGCGGGTGCCATCCCGCGGCTTGCAACCGCGGGTGCCAACCCGCGGGTTGCACCTCGCAGGAGCAAACCCACGGGTATAAACCCACAGTTGCAATCGCGGGTTGCATCCCGCAGATGCCACCGATGGGTTACGTTAAATGAACACAACCCTCATGTCTCTTCGAGCACGCCTATGGTGAGCACGCAACATGCACCAAAAATTTTAATCTCTCTATCAGAGGCATCTGGGGCCCACACAACTACTAAGGACAACGTGCACTCCAGAAGAATCCGCAGGAGGGTTGGGGAACAATCTGATGCTGGAAAAGAGCTCAGCCCTGAGATATTGCAGACTCTCCAGTATTATGAACCAAGTTTGCAACGCAAGCGGCGTCAGGTTGCAAATAGAGATAAAGAAGTATCTCAAGACTTGAGAGAATACCTCAACTAGAAGAAGAACTCTGCACAGAATACTCCTCAATGCCAATGCGAACAGTTAATCTCAACTGTTCTATCAAACTGCGAGTGCCATCCGAGACGGTCCGTTTTTGAGCGGATCACCGAACCTAAAAGAATACGTACGGTGAAAAAGCCGTACTCTGGAACCGATCTACCTGCTGCCTCATCAAATATGGTTAATAAAGGCAAAAAGGTGGTTGGAAATAACCCTTTGGATAAGGAAATCACTCCAGGGTCAAAAGGAGTTTCTATCGAACCAGAAGACGTGCGCCTAGAGGAAGTCTCTGAAAGACTTGAGAGACAAGAAAAACGTCTCGAACAACAAGAAGAGACCATAGAAGAAATGAAACAACTTTTAATTGAGTTGCTAGCTCAAACTAGGAGGAACCAATCCTCGTCGTCCATTTCTGGTCGGCAGAAAGGAAAACGACCCGTCCAGATAAATGAGGACAGCGAGGATGAGAATGAAGAAATTCATCCTCATTCAAGAGAGGAAGAGGAAATGAAGGTTACCATCAATCCTCACGCAGAGAAAATAGAGAAGATGGAGAACCAACTACAAACTCTTCTTCATCGCAAGAAGCTACAAGAGGTGGGGGTAGTACGTCCTTATCCCATAGAATGGGAGACCGTACCTTACCCTGCAAAATATAAACCGTTGAATTTTCAGTCATTCGACGGTAAAGGTTCGCCGCAATAGCACATCTTCTACTTCCTGTCACAAACAGGACACCTCATGGGGAATGATTCTACTATAACTAGGATATTTGCGAGTACTTTACGGGGGCCCGCATTTACCTGGTTCATGCAGCTACCCCAGGGAACAATTAAATCTTGGGCTGATGTAGAACGTGAGTTCCTAGCCCGATTCTTTGAAGATGATACAAAAGTCTCCATATTATCCTTGCTAGCGGCGAAGCAAGAAGAAGGCGAAACGGTCAAAACTTATATTGAGCGATTCCGAGAGCTTTCTGTTCGATGCCCACATGGCATGACGCAGGACACGCTTGTGGAAACTTGCAGACACAACTTGTTGACCGATATCCTAGACAAGATGGGCTCGGTCAAATCCAGATCATGGAAAGATCTGCTTAAGCAAGGTGAACAGACTGAAGAAATACTTCGACGCCTCGAAGAACAACAGTCTGCAATCGGAGACGGTACAAACGAATCTCCATTCCATTTTTCCCGTTCAAAAGGGAAAGACATAATGGCAATGGCGGTAGAAAGTACACCGAAGCAGAAACCATGGCCAACTACAAGCAACACAACAAAGTCGCCCAGACTTCAAAAGCAGTATTCGTTCAAGGATGAACATACTGCTACTATGTTCAACCTGCTCAGCAAGCGCAAGATGCTCAAGTTGCCGGAAAGCAAGAGGCCTGAAGAAATTGGGAAGACTAACGATCCGAATTACTGCCTATACCATCGGATTGTAGGTCACCCTACAAAGAATTGTTTTATCTTAAAAGATAAAATTCAAGCGTTGATTGACGCTGGAGCAGTTCAGCTCAAAGCTGAACAAAAAATGAGTTAGAGTTAACTCCGACACATTTAATGTGTGTGGTCTAAAAGTACCACTTGGGCTCACAACAATTCCCAAAACGAGCTCAGGGCGGTTAATTTAAACCCCCATAAAAAAAAAAAATCAAAAAAAAAATAATATATCCAAAAAAAATTTTAAATAAAAAAAAAAGAAAAAAAAAGAAAAAAAAAACCAAAATAAATAAATAAATAATAATAATGAACCGCCCAACGCCGCTAAGGCTACGGGAAGAGAATAAATTTCTCGCCAACCCCACCATACTGGGGGTAAAAAGTATGAATTGCCCGATGCCGCCAAAGCTACGGGAAGAGAATAAATTTCTCGCCAACCCCACCATATTAGGGGTAAAAAGTATGAATCACCCAATGCCGTTAAGCTACGGGAAGAGAATAGATTTCTCGCCAACCCATTCATACTGGGGGTAAAAGTATGAATTGCCCAACGCCGCTAAGGCAAAGGGAAGAGGAAAAGTTTGGTATTTAAACCCAAACGAAACCCTCGACAACTCACTATGCTGAGGATAATAGTATGGCTAGCCCAACTCAAACGGTAGTTGGTAAAGGCAAAATCAAACCCGTTGATAGCTAGGGGTTTGCTAAAAATCCCACGACAAATCTGTCGCAACAGTATTCTTATCCGAATATAAGAATACATCACTGCCCTAAGCTGCTAAGGCAAAGGGAAGAGGAAAAGTTTGGCATTTAAGCTCAAACGAAATCCTCGATAACTCACCATGCTGAGGGAAATAGCATAGCTAGCCCAATTCAAACGGTAGTTGGTAAAGGCTAATCAAATCCGTTGATAGCTGGGGGTTTGCTAAAAATCCTAATCAGATAAATCTCCTGTCACGTTAAGATTTCACCTCTGACAGCAAAACTTTTCTTGTCATTTTGCTCCAACAGGCGACACTCCAAAATATTTGCCAAGTTAAAATCATACCTCTGACATCATAATTCAAAATCAAATGAGATAAGATCCGATTAAATCCCTTGTCACGTTAAAAAAATCACCTCTGACAGAAAAGAAAATTCACACTTCATCAAGTCCAACATTACAACCTCTGATGAACGTGCTTTTGATATCGTTAAGTTAAAAATCACCTCTGACGAAAATCATCTCCCTATCAAGTTAACAGTTATCTCTGATAGTCCGATTCCAAAACTAAATACGTTAACCGTCACCTCTGTTTAGTCAGCTTGTCCCTATCACGACCAGATCCTCTGAATAGGTTAAGCTCCAAGACACGTTTAATGTCACCTCTGTCTTTTCCTGATTCGTCATACTAGATGTCACTGAACGGTTAGGATTAAAATAAGCACGTTAATATTACACCTCTGCTTGACCTAAAATAAGCATGTTAACATCATACCTCTGCTTGTCCTCTAATGAGTACGTTAAAATCATACCTCTGCTTGTTATTGAATAAATGAATATGTTAACAGTTATCTCTATCGACCAAATCTTTTAAAAGGTCTATAACCAAAATTAAAGAATTCAAAGTATTTCGAAATTCAGTACGGTTCAATACAGAACTTCGAAAACTTTGGAGAGGGTTATGTAGATACAAAAAAAAAAAAAAAAAAAAATGAAAAATGCTAAGTGGGCACACCCGCGGGTTGCAACCCGCTGGAGCACCCGCGGGTTGGGCGATCCCGCGGGTTGCCACCCGCGGGAGCGATCCCGCAGGTGCCAACCCGCGGGTTGTTTTCCGTTCTTTTCCGATTATTTATTTCCTATTTTATTTCGCTAATATTCCGTGATCCGGTTTTTCAGGAGAGAATTGAGCTGAATTTTGAGCTTCTTCGGTTTATAAAACACAGGAATTTAACTGGAGAGGGGACTTTTCGATTCTTGAACTTTGAGAAGATTTCGGGCGAGCTCTGGAAATTGAGAAGCGGAGCAGAGCCATCTTCTTCCAGTCGGACGGTCAACGGAGGCATTAACGAGACTCCATCGCCACCCGAACCCGCATAAAAAAAAAGGGAATAAATTAATATTCCCGTTCTTGTTCCTCAGAATTTTTGTAATCTCAATTTCCTTGTAATCAATCAATTTTGCAATGGAATCAAAGATGTAATTTTTGGGCAAACAGTAGTCGACGGAGGCGTCTCAATTTTATGCAGATGTTACTGGTGGCATCCACTGCTGAAGTCGGTTGAGCCCAGCTTTCCCTAATTAGGTTGTGTACCTCCACATGCTCCAGCCACCATTTTTCAAATCGAAACGGATCACTTTTATTCCTTCTCTTGAATCCAAGAGGATTGGCACATGGTCAAAGGTTGTTATCTAAAGTGATTTGAGTTCTGCTAATGCGAATTTATTATCCCATTTATTACATACTAGAACTCTGTCTAATCTTGCTAAGTTAGGAGCTTCTCTCATATCCGACCAAGTAAAAAGCCGACTGCCAAGAGGTAGATTGATAAGGCCAAGTTGTGCAATAACTTGATTAAAAGTTGCCCGATCTCGAGGATTACGGTCGATCCCCTTTCTTTCATGGGCGAATCTTGTAATGTTAAAGTCTCCTCCTAAGATCCACGGACTATCCCATTTATCTCTGATACACCTAATCTCATCCCAAAAACTAGGTCGCAATTGTGTATCGTTAGGACCATAAACAGCCGTGATTGATTGGATCCAGCCATTAGATAGCCTCTTCACATTGACGGAGAGGAAAAATTCTCCCTCAAACACATCTAAAATAATAAATCTGTTATTTACTCCAATGATGATCCCACCCGAAGCCCCCTAGAATTTTTAACTTTGAAAGAAAATGAATTTGGGCCAAGATCTAAGAACCCTGTGATTCGGGTCTGTGAGTTTTGTTTCTTCAAGGCAGACTATATCAAGTTTATTTGTACGAATCACCTCCGCCACTATATGACGTTTAGTAGGGTTACCCAACCCCCGTATATTCCAGAATAAATAATTCATTAATCAACTTCTAAACCCCTCTCCACATTGTATTGGTTGGACTTAATCCAATCTCCTAGGGGACTCCCCCCACCACAAGCTTCTAGAGTCCTTAATTGTGATAAATTATGCTTGTGTTCAGTGGCAGTGCCTCCCATATTAATATCACAAGTTTCTGCTAGAGCTAATAATAAATCATCAGGAATTAAATTCAGAATATTTAGATGAGTGGTAGCTGTTGTAAAATCAGAAATGAGAGCTTTACGCCGTGATGCCGCGTCTGCCACTTGGCCTGACTGATATAGCTGGCCCCCCCTTTTTTCTTCCAGTCTTCTGCTTCGTCTAGAAGGGATAAAAGCAGGAAGGGGTTGTCTGTTCACCGGTTCCACCATTTCCTCTATAGCTGTCAACAACTGAGACTCTTGGACAACTTTTGTACCCGTAGTATTAAGCTCCATGGTTTCTTCTGACACCTTTGCAGGGTTATTCTGAGTCTCTTGTGGTACTGTCTCTGTGGTTAGCTCTGTTAATTGGGGAGTACTACTTGTCGATTTTTTGGAGAGCTTGTTCTTATCCCGAATACGTTTCAGAAGATGTGAGGTCTGTCTTCTACGTAATATGGCTGGATCTTTATTTTGTTCTCCTCGCATGACATTTTCCAGTAACTTTGCAATAGTGTCACGAGCAAAATCTTTATCAAAATTCCTTAGATTAGAAAATAAGCCCATAAAATCCAATTGATTTTGCATTGGGCCAATTTCAGCTTGTGACTTGGATGCAGAGGGTAATGGGCTTGTTTGGGCTTCTGGTGAGGGTAAAGGTAAACGGGTCGGGTCCAAACTTTCCCCCAAATCCGAAGCAAACTCTTTCCTCTTCTCCACGTGGGTTGCCCTAAAACCGCCATCCAAACCCGAGATAATCACCTTCCCCTTCTCCTCGTGTGTTACCCTAAACCCACAAACCTCCCTCGTTTCGGTTCTAAACTGTGGGCACTAGGGATTCCACCCGAGGTAAAAACTCCACCCGAGGCAGTGGCGGGCGTGCTTCCCACTTTGTCTTTCCCCTTTCTCCCAGATGCAGTCAACCCCTCCGGTTCTCCCTCTGTACTGTACCCTTCTTTTCCTCTTCCATCCCCCTGGTTGTCTTCCGACCTATTCCTCTGCGAAAGATCCAGGATCAGACTCCTCTTATCATCCCTACGGATGAAACCAAGGTTGGAGCCCTGCTGGTCAATGGGGTAGGTTTGGGTTTCCGATGTGATTTCTTGCTCAAACGGTAAGCTTGTCCTTTCTTTCTCGATCATAATTGGATAAGATTTTTTCAACGGGGGAAAAGGGGAAAAGAGGGTAGCTCTTCTTCCCATTGTAGACCTGTCGATCCCCCTTCCCCTAACAGAGTAGCTGAGTTGGTTTTTTTCAAGATTGATTTGAAATTTTTTCCTTTTTGTTCTCTGCCCTCTGGTTCTGTCGGATCTTGTTGTTCCCCCACACTGTCTTTGTCAGATATTCGCTTTTGACTGCTGGAAACTTGCTGGTCACTGTTCCTTTTCCATGTGTAACTCCTCCGGTGACCAGCGGGGAGGATAACGGTACCGAGCATCGGCCGATCTGATCCGATCTTGGCTGAGCCGGACGCCGAATCCTCTTCCACCGAAGCCCGAGTAGGAACTGTAAGTGTTGGGGCGCTGATCTCCGATGACCGGAAAGTCGGGGATTCGGTTTTGCAGGTAATCTCAATCCTGATCTCACAAAGTTGATCGGCAAATACGGCCTGAAACTGCCTGGGGATCATTGACAAATGTTCACATCCCACAAAAACCCTAGCATGATCCATGCTTAATTTCTTGCTAGTTTGTTCACTGATATCGATTAGATGCACATTGGAAAAGAAATTAAGCTGTAAAAAATTTGCCTAATTCGGTAATATATACCTATCGAACTAATCAATCACCATGCATGGTACGTGCATGCATATGTGGGACATAGATCTCAAGGGGAGTATGTTACCTTGTAAGACTAGAGACTAACTCCTGCTCTATGGAGTAATGAAGAAGTTAACCATAACTGAATCTATTTAGTAGATCTCTGCGTTACGAACATATCAATGAGGGGCAGAATATTCTCATCAAATAAAGGTGTATATATTTCATAGATTCATTTTTGTTGTTTTTTCCTTCGTTGGTAAAAAGAAAAACAAAAGAAAAAAAGAAAAAATAAGCCTCGGTATGAATAATCTCCTTGAAGGGATGAAGATACCGCACATGAACATAGTAATGAAATAGGTGACATAGTATCGACCAGTAGACAATAAAAATTTGAAATATAAAGAATAAAGTTACTTTTACTCTTAATATTTCACAATTTTATCATGTGGAGTTATTACTGTCCAATTGGTCATGTTGTATTTGATTTATACATTACTCAATTACAGGAACTTAAACCTATTTTAGAGGCAGTTGTAAAAAATAATTAAACATGGTGAAAATCAAGATGTCCAGGTGAAAATACCCCTTCCCTTCAAAAATTGTGATGTTCAAATCTCCTAGAGGTCTTTCATGGAATTTCAACTTGGATATATACTTATTTGATTAATTAGTTTATTTTTTAGCTAGGGCTTATGGTTGGGAAGGTTATTATTTATTTGTTCAAGTACTAATCTTTTTTCAATGAAATTCATCTAGGAGAACATGAAGTAGAGCTGAATTATAAGATGAATGCAAATGGACTATAGATGTTTCTGAAAAATTGAGCTTATGGATTGTTTATAGAAAAAGAGGCTGGGAAATAGAGTGCTGATGTTACAAGATAAAGGAGTGTCTGAGTAAGGATTTTAAATGTGTTTTGGTTCTAGAAATTTATTATGCTGACTAGAATGTTCACGTAATAGTCCCAATTTTTATAAATTGTTATCAATAATTGTTTTTCTATATATACAAAATAAATATTTAAATTTTAAAATTATTTTTTTTATTATTTGGGCGTTACAACTTAATAAAGTAAGCTATAATATGGTGAAATACCTCATGAATTGAATAGAATTCTCTTAGTACCTATTTTATAAACAAAGCAAAAAAAAAAAAAATAAAAATAAAAATAAAAAAACACACACAAAGCTTTACAAAAAAAAAAAAAAAAAAAAAAAAAAATCGGAATCAAGTTTTTCTTTTTTCTTTTGGTATCTACCTTATACAATTTCTACATGTTCCATAATAAGTCATAACTAATACAAAAATTAAATCAAAATAGTAACAACAGCACAAATGAAAAGGTAAAACTTTTTTACATACTCTTCCATCATAAGATAATTGAGAATCATTTTTTATGGTGTAAGGCGAACTTGCAAAAAAATTAGGGAATCAAGATTGTTACTGAAAATAAAGCAATCAAATTAGTGAATATTACAGTAAGACTTTTTTTTTGAAATTTTTGCATTTTGAAATTTGGTTTATTTTGCACCATGGAGTTCTTGATGGAAATTTGAATCTAACTAAAAAATCAGCAGAAAGAGTAGAAAGAGAAGGTACATATGTATATATATGATTTTTGTCTATCCAGAAAAAAGAAATTAAATAAAGTATACATAAAGAGGAAATATTGAGTTGTTTTTAGAAAGAAACAAGTGTGTACTTCTATAATCCATATTTAAGTGCATATGCTCCATATGAGTAACGATAAGCATGAGAATAATTGGAGAGGAGTCAAATCTACTTGTTACCCCATGGTTACTAAAGTAAGAATCATTATATATGCTTCGCATCAGTTATATATAGATGAACTTATTAAGCACACAATGTTTTATAGTGCACAATGAGATTGACATCTTTTTCTTCCTTCCATTAAGGAGGGTTCGGGATTCATTTACACCAGTAAATAGTAGAGATGGATTGAAACTATCCTGAAATCGATCTACCGTCTAAGCTACGATGAAAAGTATCCAAATCCGTTACGAAACAATATGTGTGTGCAATGGTGAGGATTCAAAGGACCGAAACCATCCATTTATTGAGATATTTTCTTAGTTGATGAGAGTGGAAAAGGAATATAATTCCTACAGCAGAAAGACGGGTAGAACTTAAATGTTTTAACATATCTAGAAGCTTCCTTGATGAATTTTGCTATTTTTTTTTTAAAGTATATTGGGATCCTATTACTCCATTTACCTCAAACAAACACTAGACTTTCTTAGCTCTTTTAATGGATTTTTATGACTTTCAAACTGTGCTACATACCAAATTTGTCTATAGTTCTACACATCAGCCAACCCCAACTAATTTAATTAACGTAAAATTTGATTTTTCTTCTCTTGTTGTACTTATCCAGTGACAGTGACAGCAAGAAGATTTTATTTTCAACTTATACAATAATTTTCAAAAATTCAACTAATTTGTAATTAGTTCTTATATATATCGGCAACTAGTTAGGTGTAAGTTCCTTTAGAAAGAAAGCCATAAATATCCCTAATGCTTTATTATTAGCAAAGATAGAGGGAGCACAATCATGAGGGTGACACCCACTAGGACAACTCATTATTTTACTACGTTAATTAAACATATTAAATAAAACTTTTCTAGCTAGGGCATAAACTGTAATCAACCAACTGAAGACAGCCCAAAATCCACTCTCAGATATGATGAGTTAGTGATCTCCATCCACAGTCAAGGGAATCAAGGAGTAAAATCATTAAGGCTAGTTTAGAATAAGGTATCTGGTAAAGGGCTTTTTAAGGGAACCTGGGCAAGTTTAATTAGCTCAGAAATCATCTTCTAATTTCATTATCAATTATCTTGAATATTATATATAAAAACAAGGGGAGTGTAGCGACAAGACAAGATTAAAGATAGGGCTCTTGTGGATGCAGTTGAGATATAGTACTAGCTACTTTTCTTTCAGTGGGCTCTTTGATCAGAAAACTATTGTAACTGAACTGTATTTATTCATAGCCACGACATCAGAGAGCCCAAAAAAAGTACTCTATTTGATAATCAATTAAGGTTGTTGAAGAAGACAAAATGGCTTAATTAACAAGCACATCAAGGGCTTAACAATTCATTTATGTATAATTGTATCTTAAACCTTGTTGCATAAGCAAGGACTTCTAATTTTAATAAAAACATCTAACACTTCAGATGGTGGACAAAATAAATAAAATATAAAAAGTTGATCATAATGTACAGGATTAAGTTAGCTTGTAGCTGCCAGTGACGGTTGAATCTTTAGTAAAGTAGGCATTGAGTGATGAGAGGATTCTGACCAAACACTGGATTATGTAGGATAGCCCAACAAATTGCAATAATAATTAGGAAACATCTTTGCATCTCTACTACTTGAATCATAAAAGGTTTGAAGAAGAAACTATATGCTGCAGACAAATCTCTAGCTAAATGGTTAAAAAACAAAAGGTGGTGTCTCCACAAAACTCCACCGTTTGTGGATGAGCTGTTCGTATATATTGCTTTACAGTGAGTTAGATGCCAGGTGACTCCCTCACTGTTTATTAATATCGTCTCTTTTATATGCGACAAAAGTATATTGCAGTACAAATTTGATTTAGTAGTAATCTCAGATCGCAAAAAACATTAAGAACTTAATTTTGAAATTTGTCGCATTTTATTCTATCATTTTGGTGTAAGCTCTGTTGGGTTTTTTTGCCTTCAGGACTTGCTGATTTATCTCAACTAAAATTAACATAGATCAATTTGTAGGAATCCCCCTACCTATCAGTTTTCCAATTGCTTTCCGGTCAATAACTTAGAACAAAATTATATGAAATTTGGCTACAAATAAAATTGAAGTAAGATGTTGAATATCATTTCAGATGAAATGAGAGTTTTCATATGTATTGATCCATAAACTGGTCGATACATAATTAATAAACAGCTTAAACAAAAAGTTTGAATTTCCCTACTAGCATATATATTCTTATTACATAATTTCAATAAATAGTACAGTATATAATCTAGGTTCTGTCCAATACTTGTCTCAATTTTACCCTGGCACTATGCTCATCCAGTACTGGGTTATATCCATCGATCACAATCGGATGGCATGCAGGGAGGCTTATACCCATTAGGTGATGGGAGGTGTAATAGACAGAGAATTAACTACTCGGGACAATCGAAAGAGATCGACAAACAACAAAAACATATGTAGTGGATAAATGGAAACCAAAGGGCATTTTTCTTCCATTTTGATTAACTATTGTTGGATTTTTTTTTTTCTCCCATGGTTTTCTATTTTTCTTAGACTAAAAAAACCTGATCTAATAGCATGCATGTACATAATTAGGACATTTACATATTAGGACATTTTCCTCATTATTCTAACCGCTATACTTAATCATTTGACATATATGTTTATTGTTTTTAAATTGAAATAGATGCAGATTTATTTTAAAATGGATTGTGAATAATTCTGAATCTACATTTTGTTATGCTTATGCATGTTTAATTTTAACTTTTTTATGTTCCTTTTTATTTATGAGACAGTACAGTATCTTATATAATAAAGGAATTATTTGGCAATTTGAATGCGATCAACCCGAAAAAGAGAGAGATTCTAGAGCTCTCGATGAGCCTTTTGGAGGGAGGGAGGGAGGGAGAGAGGGAGGTGGGGTATATTATATTAATTGTACATGCAAATTAGCCAGGCAGCTTACACATATTATGGTGAGGACTTGGGGGTATTGCCAAAGGAGAGATTTTCCTTCAATTCCAAGATCAAGATCTACCTCACTCACTTTATGAATATATGAGAGAGAGAGAGAGAGAGAGAGAGAGAGAGAGAGAGAGAGAGAGAGAGAGAGAGAGAGAGACCACCATCTTTGAGGAGCCTCTAGGTTGCAATATTGTAAACTCCACAATTCAATTCTTTCTCTTTCTCATGAACTCGCACATTTTCAAATCAATAAAATTTTCTAACACATATGATTAGAATGGTGATTTTTTCTGACATGTATAGTTCAAAACGTTAAAAATTTATATTTCTAGAGCAATGTGTTTTTCTGATTAATTATTCAAGTTTACCATTTACATCATTAAAATAAAACCCACAAAATAGTAAATCAAGATTAGAAAAATACCTACAGCCGCACCACCTTGCAGTGCTTTACATCACCCATTAATTTGTCAAGTGACTAACTAAGGCTCTTCCAGAGAAGTGGAAAAAAGTGAGTAAATGAAATCATCGTCTTATCTCCACGTTAGTTTAAAAAATTAGTCATACATAGATCCCTTACGTTCACAAATTTGCATGGATTGCATGAAAACTCTACCATAAAATCTTACCTACATGATACTATAGTTGGCGGTTGGTTATAAATAGTTTCACTTGGCGCTCCTTAATTAGTCTCACTCCTTAATCCAACCATTAAGTATAAAATTTTTTCTTATCTTTCATTCACAGATGCAGTGACAACACTAACCATCTCCAGAGATGCATCACACTTAATAGGAGTGTCAAACCTATCGTCCCCTTCCAAAATAAAGATGGATGGATGAGATTTATCAGTAGAATTTATTTATTTTTATATTGATTTTTTTTTCGTTTTTTTTTAGGCCCAACACTACCTTGTCGTGTAGCACAACGGAATGTCAATTCTCAAATGTGTCCACTTATTAGGGTTAGGGTTGTGCTTTCTTGTCGCTTAGCCAACACAACGACAACACAAAAAAAAAAAAAAAAAAAAAAAAACCAAAAAAAAATGTTTTTATTTTTTTGTTGGTGTGGGAGAGAAGTCAGTGAGTGGGCGGGGGCCACATTAGGTGGAGGCGTCCTACTTGCTTCCCCTTCCAATGTTTCCTCCTCTCTCACACAAGATATGTGTGGGGTGACGTGTCACCCTTGGCGGGTCTTTTTTTAGCCGCAATTACTCGCTTCTACACGCCCCACACGGCGGGTCATGTGGACCCCACCAGCCCATTTGCGGGGGTGCGTTGGAGAACGGGTGAAATTTGAAAGAGGAAAAGCTATTGCACAGGGTGACATATAGGCATTTGCCCACAGGTTCTCTCTCTTTTCTCTCGCATTCTCACCCTCAAAACCCTAAAACAATAAAGGAGAAAAGGCTTATGGTTTTCCCCTATGAAACCCAATTCTCCTCAGATCTCGTGCTACCGATCCACTCAGGATCTATTCTGATCTCTTCGATCCGTCTCAGGCTGCTGTGCGGCGAAGTTCAATTGGGAGCGGGCGCCGGAGAGAGATGGAATTGGAGCAAAGGTAGCAACTTTGTGATTAGGATTCAAGCGAGGTAATTAACTTTTTTTTTTTTTTTTCCTTTTTTGGGTTTCGGGCTGATTATTAGTCAGAAAGTTGAGCAAATGTGTTTTTTGTTATCATTTAATTCTGTTGTTTTGAATTGAAGCGTTTCGTTTTTTTCCCCTTTCTGGTTTTTTTTTTCCTGCAAAGAAAATTGTATAATTAGCTGAAGGCTTGGTTGGGTTTAATTCAGTTTCGTTGGGGTCCCTCTATTAAAGAGAAGTGCGGTGTTTTTTTTTTTTTTTTTGGGAGAAAAAAGTTCTTGTGTTTTTTAATTTTTTATTTAGAGGTTGAAACTCATTTAATCTGTTGTTTTGAATTGAAGCGTTGCTTTTGATTTGGATAATTAGCTGAAGACTTAATGGGTTTCTATTTTTGATGATTTTTGTTTTTCTTTAGAGATCTTTTTTATTAAAAGAAAAGAGAAGATTATTTTTTTTTTCCAAGGAGAAAATTGTCTTGTTCTTCTGCTAGAAATTAAAATTAGTTTTCTGTAATGGGTTCTTTTGTCAAAATTTTATCTTGAGCATGTATCAGTTACCTCCTATTTATTCATACTTTTTATGAACATAGTCCTCAGTAGGAAACTATAGCTTTATTTGTTTTGACCCTAATTCGTTCTTGCTGATGATTTAAGATGTTATGGTGATAATCGGATACTATTTATATTTCTTGGCAGCTAATTAATACAGTCCTTGTTGTTCTAGTTTCTTGTTAGCAAACTATATCGTATATCACAAAGGTGATTATCTTTTTTGTTTTGTGATCCGTTCTTTTGATTATTTGCATCACTCGAGCTAGCATGTGTCGGTTCACATCTATCTTGAGCTCCATGTATCTTGAGCCCAAGGGAATGGATCCTATTTACTTATATTTCATGTGTTGATCCGTAGCTTTTGCTACATAGTGACCTTTTCGCTCTAGTATTTCATAGTGGGATGTGGATTTGTCATATCGTTCTCGATTAAAATCGCTAATGCAATGCTCCAAGTAGTTCCCTTTCTATGGTTATAACTTGTAGATGTGTGGATTGTTTTGGATGTTTGGACGCTTATTGATATAATTAGATTTGATTAAAATGTCATGTAGATAGGTTCTTGTTCGCTATTTGTTCTATTTGGTGTCGTGTGTTATGATAGTTCAGAAACTAGACATTGCATATATCATTTCATTTTCTGATAGCAAATTATGAGAGAAGCAAGTTTCCTTCTTCTCATCAATAGTTGCATCTAATTAGAAAGAATGCATCATTAATTGCTTAGGCATAAACTCAGTTTTGATGTGAACTCCTTCAATTTTGTGGGACACATAATAGATCTTTAAAAATAGATTTAGTATCTGTGTTTTTTACAAAAATAGGTTTTAAATGATTTTTCTTAAAATGTTTGTGTATATGTGAATGTGATTTATATTTACTGAGATGCGTTTTTCCATAAATAAACCATAGGAAATAATGCTGTAATCATTGAGAAGTATAACTATATATGAAGTTTCTTTATTTGTACTGATTTATTAAATGAATTCTAATGAGATGATGAACTCTTGTTTTTCTGTATAGGACTTGGGTGCTGTCAATTGATTTTATGACATGGAAGTAAATTTGGTAACTGGGATTAAGGAACCTATTCTTGTTTCCAACTCTAGCCATTCTCCAACAAAATCAAAACCTGACGTGCGAGGACTTTTGGCCCAGCAAGAGGCAGACAAGTGCAAGCATTTTACCATCCGGTAAGCTTAGTTGGTTAGCTTGTGAAAATAAAATTTGTAATCAATAATAATTTTTTTTTTTTTTTGTACTTAAGTTATGCTATTTGTTTAAGCATTTTATGGTGGTTGAAACTGTAAATAACAGTTAAATTCACAATTTAATAAATTTATCGGTACTTCTTCAATATTAAGTGTTTTGTTTTCCACTAGTGATCATTTAAAATGTATTACATATTGGATGTACTGCTGTCTTTTACAATTGTAAGAGTATTTCAAACTATAAATTTTACATTCTTAATGTAGTATGGAATAAAAATGTAAGCAGCTTTCCGTATAGAATATTTCCTCTCCATTTATTTTATTTTGCTGTTCTAAGTTTCAGTTTATGGAACATAACGTGGGACAGAATTTTTATGGTAAATATTTGTCTTTTTCTTTCTGCAATCCCTAAATCTTCTGCTAACGAAGATAGATCAGTAGAGATACTAAATGATAAAATCTGGCAGTCCTGTAGAGAAATTTGATTTTTTAAAGGCACTTGCATGTAGCAGTGACAAGTCACAATTTGAGGGATGTCTTCTGCCAACTAAGGATAGGGATCTCTCTAGTTGGCCTAATGAAGTATTCTTGAAAGAGATATAAGAAATGACAAGTTCTTTTAATAGCATCGTCGAGCAGCTTGAAAACATATAATTGGGTATAATAAATGATAAAGCTTGTAACTTTCTTTGTTGGGTGTAATAAATGATAATTTGGATTATTTTGCCTAATTAGTTATCTGCATCTTGTAACACAGTGGTTTCGTTTCTGAGGTTCGAAAGAGAAATGCAAAAATTTGTTGGCCATTCTCTATTCGTGACTATGCATTGGATGGAGATGAGCATACACTTTCTCCCCTACCTGTGAAGAATTTTAGACGATGGGCTTGTGAAGGGTGTGTGCCCAAGCTTATTGCTCCTGAAGCTGTCATAGAAAATGGAGGAAATATTTCAAATGAGACTGGTGGGGCAAAGCTTGAATCTAAGTTACTGCTTGATGATCCCACTAAGGCTCATCATGAGGCAATCAAGTTCCTTGACACGTCCCAACAGCAATCTGAAGAAAACTATCCAGAAGAAATTGAAGTTCAACAAGATAGTTCAGTTCGTGTCGGTAATTGTGAAAAGCAGCCATCTTTGCATTGTAGTGAGAAACATGACGAATCTCAAGCTCCAGACTTGATTAGAGGAGGTCAGCAATAGTTCTCAATCACCAAAAATTTGGTTCCATGTTCAAAACTTTGAACTGATTTTTTTTTTTTTTAATTTAATTTTAGAGCCAAAAAAAACTTTGAACTGATTGTTTTACTGATTTGTTTCCTTCTGCAGATATCAGTGTCACTAAAGGTGGCTATAATAGATTGAAGGAAAGTCATAGTCCGATGAGCAAACCAAATGCTATTGCAGCAGAGCAGGAAGCATCCCAAATGGAAGAGAAGGAAGAAGCAAACAGAGTAGACGATTCAGATATTGCACCTCTCACTGAAGATACTCTCAGAATTTTGCCTTGCGAACGGGATACAATTACATTAGTTCATCGAACTAGAAGGAATAGAACCTCTGGAGAAATGGTTGCACCCTTGGTATTGACCTCTACATCATCTAAAAAAGGACAGAATCAAGGCGTTGGAAAATTAGGAAAAAGGAAGGAACTGGACAGTCATGTAGACAAGGCGCATAGGATGCCATTGGAAGTAGATATAGCAATTCCGGAAGGTGGAGTCATTCCTTCCCCATCAGTTCCTATAACCCCTCATGATTCAAAGGGTTTGGATGGATGTGGCGATGCAGCATCAGATACCTCCATCCATTTGGTCGACGACATGCTTCACGGTCATGATGCTGTTAAAAAACGAGGTGTTTTTGTGGAGAAATCACGTGCTAGGAAGTCTTGCAAAATGCGTACATTATATGAAATCATCAACAGTGAGGGACTGAAAAATGATGGGAAGAAGTACATTTCTAGCGTAGAGACACTTCAGGCACCGAGAGAGAAAATTGAGCATCTGAGTCACGGATTTCATCTGATTCAAAACACTGAAGCAACTGAGATCGAAAGGAACAATGGGAATGAAGCTTTCCCCAGTGACAGTGAAGGAACTCGTTTAATTGATTGGCTAAAGACAGTGCCTAGAAAAGCTAGCTTACATAAGGGGGAGGCAGACAGTAAGCGTATCAATAACGTAGCCAGTGCATCTAAATTTGCTACTAGTAACCTTCAATATTCTGGACCAGGAGAATCTAAGCAGGAACTAATTGGGGAAATGAAGCACAATATGATGACTGAACTTGAAGTCGTGAAGCCTTCTAAGATTTCTCAAGAGGATCGCACAGTACAGAAAGGCCATATTACTACAGAGGATCTACCGAGCAAACATTTGCGTGGCAGAAGAGCAGGGATTCTCGCATCTGATAAAGAGCCGGAAACTCATGATAACATCCCAAAGAAAGTTTCATCAAATAATAAGAATAAGAGAACTCTGGTTGAAGATGGGGCATCTTCCCAACAGTATTTCAAGGTTTGGAATCTGAATTTCTTCATGGTGTTCTTATACTTAGGTTCCTTTTCCTTTATTTCTTACAAGAAACTTTCTTTTTCCTTTATCTTATATTTGAAAATATTTTTTCGTAGTTTAAATACCCTTGGATACAATCATATCCTGTTATTGCTAGTCCAGAAAAATATCTTGAAGTAAATTATTAATGCATATATTTTTGAAGGAAGCAAATCTTATGTAGTAAGGTACTTCCGTGCGATTTCTGTCTGTTATTTTAGAAATACAAGTATTTTAGTTTTTTTTTTTTTTTTTTTCTTTATAAAACGGTGAGTTATTGCCCCCGCGTTCCATTAAAATGACTTTAATAGAACATAGTGAAGTGTTTATAGACTCATACATAGGCAAAAGTGGGTCACAACATAATATATTGCAAAGTACATATTACATAATAATCAGAAACTCCTCCTCCTTCTGAACCGCACGTACTGCTTCTCCCAAAACTAAAGTATTATAGTTTTATTAAAAGATGCATTCTTATGTAGTATTTTGAGTTCATAAATATGGATATCTTCTATATTACTAATTTTACTGTCTTATAATCATTAGCAGAGGTGAAAGAAACATAAATTTCAGTATTCTTTTGGCTTGCAGGAGCAATCTGCGCCCCAAGTACAGAGTAAAGGGAAGAAAAAGCGAAGAATCATGCCAATATCTGAACCAGATGCTGTAGATGACTTTGCTATGGAGATTGTCGAGGTCTTATCAAATATGAGTGCCAAAAATCACAATGCAATTATGAGCAAATCGTCGGAGATGACTATCAGTCTGAAGGATGATGATGGGCGGGACGGCAACACAGCTAACGATGATTCCAGCCCTGTAAGAAACAATAAGGATGATGGATCGGGAGCTTCTCATTCTTCCGCTGGAAGTAAGCAGTGCCATCAGTTTGACCTGAACCAAGAAGCATCCGCTTGTGCCGCAGCTGACTTGCTGGAACCTTCACAACTTGTTGGCCTTTCAGTGAGTGAGGCTCAACTTTCTGTTGTCAATTCCAATAGAAATTATACTCCGAGAAACTTGTTCACAGAGGGAGTGAAGATGGTAGCCTTCTGTTCAGATAATATCAATCGAACAACTGCAGATCACAATGTTTTCAAAACTTCTATTGATGGTTCATTTGGGCTGCCGAATGGTTATCCACTTCCAGTCAATTCTAATTCCATGCATTCAGGAGTGAATCGGCAAGCAGTTGCCCCAAATGCTGATTGTCAAATTTCAGCAAAGCTATCTAAAGATGAGGCTGAATCGTTATTTTGTAGGGGAACTTGTGCAGCCAAATCTTTTGCAGAACCAGGAAATGGTTACTATTCAGATTTGATGCGGCCAGTGAACGTCCAGAATAATGTGGCAGTCTCTGGAGACGGGTACCATCCTAATATGATGCAGCCTGGTATCATACACAGCAATGGGACTGACTCCGCTGTAAGTTTGCTCCGGCTCATGCAGCATTCCCCTCATTCAGTTGAACCTAGACAGTCTTCAGGATATGATGCTTATATGGGGTGTATTCAGTCGAGCAATGGCCATAGCTGGGAGTTTCTCAGGTCACAAGTGTTTGATCCCAAGATGCTCTCAGGTTCCAGTAGCAACTGCAAACTTGATAAGCAACCAAGAGATCTTTGTAGGCCTCTCCGTCCATGCCCCAGGAATATACTGGGACCTCTGTTGCAGATGGAAGTAAACAACTCTTCCAACGATATTGCTGCACCGATTCTTGGTTTTGGGTTTATAGCTAGAGAGTCCAATGCACCCCGATTGGCCTCTGTAGCGAATATCCTGCCCTCCACATCTCGACATGGAGCCTTTGAAAATGTTAGTTCTTCTATTGTCTCCCGTGCAACCTCTGGATACTCTCCGTCAGGGGAAGGCATTGGTCGAGTTGTCACCGGCAGCAGATACAGTACCTTTCAGCCCCTAAGAAGCACCTCTAAAATGCTGGAGTGTCTCCTTAATAGAAATCCTGCTGACTTTGCATCGCCAGATGAAGGCAGTGAGTACATGATAGGGTACGACGAGACGAATACTGATGATTTGCTGCAAAGTGGAACTCTACTGCCCCAAACTCATCTGCATGGAAAGAAAGGGCAGAAAATGAGGAGGCTCAATGATCTAAATCGGTGCAGGAGGGGTTAAGTTTTATGTTCTTTTTTGGAGCAAATCCGGTAGGTAAGTCCCCGTATTTCATTAAATAGATTTTAATGAAACGTGCTGGTACATAGTTAAGATAGAAGTTTGATTATGCCCCGGCTAACGAAGGCTAATGTTACAAATATTTGATTACAATTTGCGCCAATTATTGTTTTTATTTGGTTTCCCTCCCTAATCCTTATCCTCCTCTATTCTCCATTTGGTGGCTCTCCTCCTTGTGTTTCATTCTCCTTTGACGATATGTTTCTATGCAAATGTTCCTCTTGCAGTGCTCCTTCTTCCTATTCCCCTTCCTCTTGCATCGATAGTGTGGGTAGATTCGTCTCCTTCTTGCTTCTCTTTCTGGTTGTTGTGGTTGGCTGTTCCTATATCTCCCCAATAACACTATTAATTCTGTAGCATCTGCATATAATATTTTGACATTTTGATGAAAAGATTCTATTATTTCTCTTAAGGCAGATATACCAACATAAAGTTGCAATAACTTTTCCCCTTGTTGTGTGTTCTTAGTGATATCACTTTGTATAGCGTAACTCTTATATTTTTCCTGATATGTTTTGTTTGTGCTTGTCTTGCAGGTAACAAGCCTTCAGTAAGCAGATTCTATCCTCAAAAGCCGAAGTAGGTGTGTTGGGCTATTAGATTGTGGTGATGGAGAATCTATTAGGGTGCTTGTTTATAGTCTCTCGAGGCATTTTGCAGAACTAGAGGAACTCTATAAATTTGCAAACTGGTCCTCCCAGATAAAAATTGCCTCAATTTGTGTGCACTTTCTATGTTAAGAAAATGAAAAAAAGAAATTGTACTTGAAAAAGTAATTGTTCTCAGTGGTTCAGAACTTGTTGAGATAATAAAATCTGGCAACTAATAATATCTTTAGTATTTTGGCTTTAGTATTGTCTATGGAAATGGATCCCCCGAATACGAATAGGCGTGCTTATCGGGCCGTGCTCGGCACGCCCCGGGCACGGGCATGCCGTGCCGGGCACGGCACGTTTGCCCGGGCTTAGGCCCAGGCTCGGCCTGTCGGCACGGCACGGCGGGCCCGTGCCATGCCCGTGCCGAGCCCGTGCCGGCCCATGTTAATTAAAAAATAGAAAAAAAAATTTAAAGAGGGTACTTAGCTTAGTTAAATTTAATAAGAAGTAATAATAATAAAAAAATATTATATTATATTTAATCTCATTACATTCATATAATTGCTCTATAAATCTCTTTAGAAATTATACAAACCCCGAAGAGAGGGGAGATGACCCTAACCGTCACTCTCAACTTGTTCTTAGTATCTTTTCTAAGAGATTTATGAGTTAAAAATTAAAAAAAAAAAAAATTTGAAAATACATTAAAATCCTTACAAATTTAAATATTTTTAATCATACTTCATTTTCTTCTGGTAAGCCTAAGGTCTCTAGTACAATTTCATTAGTCAAGTCTTATTTCCTATCTTCTCCGTTGTACCAATCATTCAAGCAGACACACATCTTCAATGTGTCCGTAGCCATTGAAATTCTCAACTCTGTGAGCACTCTACCACCTGCGCTAAAAGCAAACTTCGATGCTACAGTAGACACCGGAGGAGTTAGTAGATCACTGACCATGTTGGAAACACGGGATATGTTTTTTCCTGTGATTTCCACAATGCCAAAATATCAAATGATTCATAATTTTCAGGGGATGCGTTATCTTCATAGTTAGCTCTCTTTAAATAATAATGTAATTTATTAAAATATGTACTAGTTTGTCTTGTCTTTTTTCGGTGAAATACAGATAATATTATTGGATTACGAATTTCTCTAGTAGATAGTTCTTTTGTAGTTTGTGCTGGCACACCATACATATCTTCATATGTTTTATACATAATACTTGCTTGGATCTTATTTGTGAGACTTACTTACTTGAGACTTCTTGATCACTTGATTAAAACTTACTACTTGCTTGAGACTTCTTGAGAATTAAATATTTTAGAAGATTTTTTAGAATGGATTTGGTTGTATAAAAATGATGAATGGTAATAGATGAGATAATGACGTATTTATAGAGAAAGTAAGGTTTTAATTTGCAAAAAAAAATTACAAAAACCCCCCAACCGCTATTTTGACCGTTGGGAGGAAAAATCTGCAATTTAAAATTGTAAGAAACCCCCCAACAGATATAAAAATAGCCGTTGGGGGGCTCTTTGCAAAAAAAATTTGCAAACCCCCCCAAATTAAGCCCAACGACTATTTTTTTTTTTTAAAAAAAACCCGTGCCGGGCACAGGCGGGCCACGCCATACCACCGGCACGGCCGGCCTCGGCTCGAGCACGGCCCGAGCGGAGGTGCCGGGCCGTGCCCGGCAGGGCATGCCCAACGGGCCGTCTGGCCCAGTAACCAGCTCTACTCCCGAACGCTTGATTGAAAGGTGTCTTTAGTATTGTGGCTTGCACTCTCTTCTCTTTATTGGTTAGTTGTTCTAAACTTCTTGCAGCACCGATTACTTGGGCATATCTTCAGTCGAGAAGACACAAGTACTTTTGAATATTCAACCAAAGACCTTGCACAGTCCTCTTTGTCAGCAACCATATACGTAACGAATCGACTTTGTCGAATGAAGTGGGCTGCATATTCATCCACGGACCTTCTCCGTGATCTTAGATTGATAAATTGTTGTTCTGTCTTCCTTCTAATCACCTTTGGAAAAAATCTCCCATAGAAGCTCCTTGAGAAATCTTCCCAGGTGACTGGTTGTTCTGGTCGGTCTCCTTTAGCTTGCTACTAAGTCATGGTTACGTTCGCCAGCTGGATCTTTTTTTTGGATTAAAAATAGTGGGTTTATTCCCTCCCCGTTCCATTAAAAATACTTAATAGAACTTGTTTTAGCGTATTACACAAAATTAAGTATAATAAGTTTATATGAAGGTTCCAACACTAGTTATAATAGAGCTGCAAAATTACTGGAGCTCATGCATGCCTGTGGCCCATCAAGCATACCCTCTAGTAAGTAATCATCAAATTTCAAATCCATCCTCCCTTGTGGGAGATGCATCACCATCACATGATGCGGTTGAAGTCTTCCTCTGTGGTCAACCTCATCCCCTGAATCGTCAATCTCCAGAATAATCAGTACTACCTCCGCCTGAGTGTATACCTGTACAATCATGAACATCAACACAAATAAGCCATAAATATTTTTTTTCACAGAGTGAACTGTGTTTCTGAAAATCCTATAATTACGTTCTTTTCATGTGTTCAAACATATGGCATCCATCAACTGGTATACGGTGACCCTTGTTATGGACTAAACGAGTGGGAAAATAGCAAATGACCAGAAAAATGGAGACACAAAGATTTACGTGGAAAACCCCTTCTTGGGTAAAAACCACGGACAAGACAGCAGAATTTATTACTATACAGAAGTAATAATACAAGAGGGAGAGGAGATTGGGGCGAGATTAATGGGAGGGGGGAAGGCTAATTTTATAGCCTTCCCCTCCCTTTCAAATTAGTCCCACACTCGATGTGGGACTAATAATTTCAACATTCTCCCACTTGAAGATTTAATTGAGTTTCAATTAATCTTCACACCATTCTTTCTGCCTTGTCATCATGTTGCTTACGTCTCTGCTAGGCCACAAGAGGATCGACACCAAATGAACTTGTCCGTGTTGACTCCTTTTGTCAAAAAATCTGCTAGGTTCTCTTTAGTGTGTATCTTCTGTACATCCACCGTTCCTTCTTCCACTTTCTCACGAACGAAGTGATACTGAACTCGGATATGCTTGGTTCTTGAATGAAAGGCTGGATTCTTTGCAAGATGCAAAGCGCTCTGACTGTCACAAAACAAAAAAATCTTCTCTTGTTTGTGCCCGAACTCCTCCATCACCAACTTCAACCATATCGCCTCTTTACTGGCTTGTGTAGCTGCTACATATTCTGCTTCTGTAGTTGAGGTTGCAACAACAGACTGCAATTTTGAAACCCAGCTTACAGCTCCACCTGCAAGAATGAACACATATCCAGTAGTGGATTTACTTTTGTCAAGATCACCTGCATAATCAGAGTCAACATATCCATGAACAATTACATCTGATCCTCCATAACATAATGCAACATTTGAGGTTCCTTTCACATATCGTAGAATCCTCTTTACTGTATTCCAATGCTCTTTACCAGGATTTGCCATGTATCGACTAACCACTCCCACTGCATGTGCAATGTCTGGTCTTGTACAGATCATAGCAAACATTAAACTCCCCACTGCTGATGCATACGGTACTCAAGACATCTCTATCCTCTCTTCTTCATTGCTAGGACACATACTTGAGGATAACTTGAAATTAACAGGAAGAGGGGTAGAAACTGACTTACAATCCTGCATATTGAACCTTCGAAGAATTTTCTTCAAATAGTTTTTCTGAGTAAGCCAAATCTTCCTATTACTTCTGTCTCGGTGAATTTGCATCCCTAGAATCTTGTTTGCTGGTCTCAAGTCCTTCATCTCAAACTCCCTAGCCAACTGAGCCTTTAATTCTTGAATCTGACCTTTGTTAGGGCCTGCAACTAACATGTCATCTACATACAATAGCAATATAACAAAGTCGTTATCATCAAACCTCTTGAAATATGCACAAGGGTCTGCATAGAGTCTATTGTATTCCAGGCTCATGATGAAAGAATCAAATCTCTTATACCAGCATTTTGGCGCCTGCTTTAATCTGTATAGAGATTTGTTCAACCTGCAAACCAAGTTCTTCTTTTCTTTTTTCTTCAAAACCTTCTGGTTGGAGCATATAAATTTCTTCTTCAAGATCACCATGAAGAAGTGCTGTCTTTACATCTAATTGCTCTAGATGTAAATCAGAGATAGCACATATAGCCAGGACTACTTGAACTGTATAAAGTTTAACCACAGGAGAAAATATATCATTCAAATCAATACCTTCCTTCTGAGCGTAGCCTTTGACCACCAATCTTGCACGATAACGCTCCAGTTGATCATCACTGTTCCTTCTGATTTTGTAAACCCTTTTGTTGCCAATGGGTTTTCTTCCCGATGGTAGTTGCACAAGATCCGAAGTCTTGTTTTATGAAGAGCTTCGATCTCCTCCTGCATTGCTGTCATCCACTGATATGCATTTGAACTGGTCAATACTTCTTGGAAAGTTGATGGCTCTCCATCTTCAGTTAGAAGGCAGTATGCAACATTACTATCGATATCATAGTCAGCATGCCAAACTGGAGTTTTTCTGTCTCGGCCTGATCGTCTGATCTCTTGCACACCAGAATCAACAGTTTCTGAAATCTGGTTCTCTTCAACTGCTTCAGAGGAATTATCTTTCGCCTGTATCACTGCAGTCTCTGCTTTTGAAGTAGTGCTATCATCTTGGATCTTCTTTTCTGTAAAGATGACATCTCTGCTGATGACAACTTTGTGGGTAGTGGGCTCCCACAAACGATACCCCTTTTACACCATCAGCATACCCTAAGAAAATACACTTTCTGGACTTTGGATCCAACTTAGTAGTTTTCTTGGGAATTATGCATCACATATACAGAAAATTCCAAAAACATGAAGATTTAGAGTAATCGACTGGTTTACCTGTCCACATCTTCATCGGCGTTTTCAACTCAAATGCTGTTGATGGAGTCCGATTGATCACATCACAGGCGGTGTTGCCTGCTTCAGCCCAGAAAGATTTTTCTAAGCCTGCTGCTCCCAACATTACTCTTGTACATTCAAGCAACGTTTCATCCGCTCTGCCACTCCATTCAGTGTATTCTCCTCTTACAAGCGCGCCTTGTACAATCTTCATGATCCCCTTCTCATCTTCAATCTTGCACCCGAGGTCGTCAAGCTGCCCTAAAGACAGCAAGTTCTTCTTTATTCTCTCCACATGTCGCACTTCTTGGATGGTGCGAACTGTCCCGTCAAACATCTTCAATTTGATGGATCCTCTTCCAACAATCTTTAAAGCATGATCATTACAGTTGTAAACCATCCCCTCAGAGACTGGTTCATAGTGATGAAACCATTCTATGTGAGAAGTCATGTTGCTCCATAATCGAACAACCATACATCCTGTAATCTTTTTCTGCCTTCATGTGATGTTGCTGCCTCACATACTAGGGCATTTCCATCATTTGAGCTGTTTGCCACATTTCCTTGAGGACCGGAATTTTGTTTCAAATTCCAACAATCTCTTCTGTAGTGACCCGTCTTGCCACAATTGTAGCATTTGACATTCTTACTCTGTGATTTGGATCTACCGCGACCTTGACTCCCACTGGGGCCAGGTTCCATTGGTCTTCCTCTCGTCACCGTCAAAACTTCTGCTTGGTGTGAACTTGCTTGCCTGTCTTCTTTGTTTTTGCACCGCTTCTCTTCATCTAGGACTGCAGCTGCAATATCATCGAAGTCGAGGCGATCTTCAGCCAAGTTGCTTGTTTTGTTGATGATGAGTTGATCATATGAATCCGGTAGACTTTGGAGTAGAATTTCAGCACGTTCACCCATCTTTATATCATAACCCAAATTCTTGAGTTGTGAAAATAAAGTGTTGAGGGTGTTTATGTGCTCCGTCACTGCAGTGGATTCTGACATCCGAATGGTGTACAACTTCCTCAAAAAAAAATTTATTGTGGAGAGATTTTACCTCGTACAGTTTGATGAGATGATCCCAAATCTCCTTTGCTGTCTTCCTTTTTTTTTTTTTTCTTTTAATGCTGGACAATGTATCATCTCCTAATCCGAGATGGAGATCAGCCTCAGCATCTATCTCCAACCATTTCTCGTCTGAGATATTCTCTGGCCTTTCACCGATGGCAGGAAGGCACTTATCTTTTACCAAGATAGCCCTCATCTTCATCTTCCAGAGACCAAAATTGCCTCTGTTGAATTTTTCAATCTCAAATTTGTGTGTCATTGCTATATCCCAACTCCAACACAACTCCCACTATTCAAAACAAGTGGACGAAAGTGGGCCCCACGAGAACACTATTCACGGAAGTGGGCCCCACAAGAACACTATTCACGGAAGTGGGCCCCACAAGAATACTATTCACGGAAGTGGGCCCTACCAGAACACTATTCACGGAAGTGGGCCCCACAAGAACACTATTCACGAAAGTGGGCCCTACAAGAACAAGTGGGAGAACCAGCGGAAGAAAGTGGGTCCCACAAGAACAAGAACAAGTGGGTGGACCCCGCAAGTGTACCGAGTAGGTTCCACAAAGAAGCAAATACTTATTTTCTGATGTGGAGGGTGGCAACCACAAATGTGGAGGATCCACTTACAGCCACAGAGCATACGATAAGTACCACGACTTTATTGACCTTACTCACACAAGAACAACAACAAGTGGGTGGACTCCGCAAGTATACCGAGTAGGTCCCACAAAGAAGCAAATACTTATTTTCTGATGTGGAGGGTGGCAACCACAAATGTGGAGGATCCACTTACAACCACAGAGCATACTATAAGTACCACAACCTTGCTGACCTTGCTCTGATACCACTGTTATGAAGAAAACCAGTGGGAAAATAGCAAATGACCAGAAAAATGGAGACACAAAGATTTACGTGGAAAACCCCTTCTTGGGTAAAAACCACGGACAAGACAGCAGAATTTATTACTATACAGAAGTAATAATACAAGAGGGAGAGGAGATTGGGGCGAGATTAATGGGAGGGGGGAAGGCTAATTTTATAGCCTTCCCCTCCCTTTCAAATTAGTCCCACACTCGATGTGGGACTAATAATTTCAACAACCCTATCATACCCAGGGTCATGTACTCTCGATCCCAAATGCTCGAATTACTCTCTCCTTCCAATGTCACATTACATGCCAAGAAGCATGTTGTCTAGATGGAACAATTGAAGTCACAATGCATCATGATGTGATCTACGGATTCTTCAGTCCATCCACACAGGACACAGCTATTAGGTCATCCCATGTCAGAACTGCGTTCTTCGCTTATAGCCATAGGATCACTCTTACTATAATAGGGCAACGTATTCCACAAATCTTCTTTGCCTGTTTTAATCAACATTTTGCAAATCGGTACGCTGATCTTACTGAGAAGATGCTGGATGGCTCACATCTCCACAATCGGTCCGCCAACTGGATCTTGACAACTACATTGTTGGCATCTTTGACAATGTCTACCTTGTCTGTATCTGAAATAGGAGCAGCCTGTAGGTGGTTTTCCATCTCGATTAGCCATTGTTCAACTTTCGGTGGTCCAAGCACTCCAGAGAGTTGTAGGATGAAGGCGTTGTAAGTGTGAGATACTCCAAGCTCGTTTTGTTCGAGCTGCGTTTACTTGATACTGTCACCATCACTGTGCTCATCACCTCGGTCTGCTGCTGTTGCACTTGTATCATTCTGCGAAGTGCTTCCGTCATCTCTACAGCATCGATCGAGCTAGTTCGAGATTGTTAAAAATGAATTCATCAAATATTACTTGTATGCCTATAGCTGTGATTTCTAGCCTAAGTGCAGGTCCAAGTTAACTTCGTAGAATCAACGTATCGACAAACCAAGCTCTGTTGCCTTCATCTTCCTAAAAGACAATCTTCGTCCTCCCCCCAAGATAGGGTTTCTTAATGGGGAAGGATGTGATGAAGTGTTTCCACATCTTAGAGATATTCACAATGAGGATGAACTCCATTGTGCATTTTCTTCACGACAACAGTCTCCCTGTCGAAGGTAAAGAGAAATGTGGAGAAGGAGGAGGCCCAAGTGGAGAAGATCAAATGCCTAGACGATCTCCTCCGGAAGTCGAAGAAGATGCTCGAGGATGCTCGTCATGAGGCCAACAACAGGATGCTGGAGAAGCAGAAGCTCTCCACTTAAGTTGACCATCTCTAAGCCA
The DNA here is from genome assembly GCA_036321105.1 of Dracaena cambodiana. NCBI lineage: Eukaryota > Viridiplantae > Streptophyta > Magnoliopsida > Asparagales > Asparagaceae > Dracaena > Dracaena cambodiana. The sequence continues at coordinate 40,673,406 of JAYEPQ010000008.1, read as the reverse complement.
AGAAGGAATAATTGGTGGTGGGGGAACTATACTATATATGGTCGGTGAAGGAGGAGCTTGCCCTGACCAAGTTGGATGATTTTTCGACTGGAGGTAGAGCTTAGCCGGCAGGTCATCCTCCTCCAACGTTATTCCATCATAAAAAGGAAAAAAAAAACTCTCCAAATCTTCCTCTCAAATAATCTCACTGCAATCAATATTCTCCACCTGGGTCAGTCTAGATTCACAAACTCGATTCTGACTCGAGCACAATTTTTTTCAAAATTCATTTATGAATCGATTATTTCATGATGTTTTTTTGGCAAAGTCGCAAGCCTCTGACGTCATCTTCATTCTGTTTTTCATCCAGATTTCTAAATGATCTGGTTCGCAAGCCTCTGACGTCCTCTTTTTCTGTTATATTATGTCTTCGATTGATAATTTGCCAATTTTCTTGCAACCAAAATTTTCTTCATGTTATTCCTCTTTTTGTGATCACATCGTCCATTTATAGTGTAGTCACCCTTTACCAATGCACATGTGAAATGATTCTTGGATTTCCTCACTCTCCTGCCATGATTATTATTTTTCTGATTCACATTATCCTTGTTCAATTTTTGTAATCGTCACGCACGCTTATTTTTTGCACAAAATCATCTCATAGTGCAATCACTTTAATGGTGCATCTTATCTTTTCTTTACGTTACACCTCTTTGATCTTATACATGTGTAATTTTTCTGTTTTTTTTTTTTTCTTCAGATTCTCAATTTATTATACATGCAATTTTGATGTTTCTTCATCTTCGCTCTATCCATAAAAATAAATTGTTATCATAAATTTTCTACAAGTTAGTTCGTTTTTTATCCATTCTCTAAGAAGTGTTGAGATAATAAAACCTAACAAATCTAATTTGATGGGAGCATTAAGATTTTAAAACCTAATAAATTAGATATCATCTCTTAACCAGATATTATGAGTTGTTAGGATTTCAGTTATTAAGATTATTTTTTATTTTAATGTCATCTCTTTGATTTCATACATGTGTAATTTCTTTGTTTTGCTGCTCTATTAATAAGAATAAACTATTCTCCATTTTTCATGTTCTCAATTCATTATGCATACAATTTTGATATTTCTTCGGCTTTTCTCCATTCATAAAAATAAATTGCTACCATAAATTTTCTGTAAGTTAGTTCGTTTTTTATCCATTCTCTGAGAAGTATTGAGATAATAAAACCTAACAAATCTATCTTGAGGGGGGAGAGTTGAGATAATAAAACCTAATTAATTAGATATAATTCCATAACAAGATATTGTGAGTTTTTATGATTTCAGTTGTTAGGATTATATTTTATTCTATTAGTTTAGTTATTTAGAGTTTTGAGTGATCATTCTAACTAAGTTGTTGTTTGATTTTATCCTTATAAATGTCATTGTAATTGTTTATGTATGCTTAATCGAATGAAAAAAAAAAAAAAAAAAATTCAACAAAGTGTGTTGAACATGCTCAGCATCAAAATTACTATGAGTTTATTAAAACGATCTAGAATTATTCCGTATAAAAAAGAGTAAAAAATATTGCCTTCTTGCCATTTCTCACTGGTGATGCTTGTCTAGATTCTCGTCATTCCAAAAGTGTACGAACTATCATGACTTACTATACAAAATTTTGAAAAAATTAACAAGATACCTTTCTCAGAAGAATCGTGTCTTGAGTTTGATGTCACCGTGCTTAATTGATTTGTCTGTTTTTGCTACGACTTCTTTTAGCTACTTTGTATTATTCTTTGTAAGAATAATAATAGATAGGCGCAAGGATCAATTTTTGACCTACTATATAAGAGTACCAGATTCTTCTTCAACATATTCTTTGATTGCAGTCTTTAAATTTTATAATAATCTGTTACATCCCCATCCTTGTCCTGCAATCTTTAAAATATACATCTTTAGGGATCGGCAGATGAGCTCTTTCGAATCATAAAGATAACAACTGTACTAATAGAGAACCCCTCAGACCACTGAAAAAAACTTGAAGTAAATTCCATTTCAGCTACTGCACAGGCAGTGGAATATGAGAACTGGCATGCAATATTAAGTCGAACTTCCTGCATGACGTGATCCCAAATGACTCTAAGATGTCAAGACTCCTAGACTTGATGATCTCGGTGTCAGTTGGCAGCTCCCAATCAAAGGAATAGAGTAGCTCAGCAGGAGGAAGCTCGACCGAAGCCAACCCAAAGAGCGTCCCAGGACACATTCTCGTACCTGCTCCGAATGGTACGGACGCAAAGTCTGTCTCTTTGAAACCAATCGAGCTTCCTTCAAATCTCTCTGGTTGAACCCATAAGCCTCTTTCCAGTACAGTGGATCTCTTCCGATTGCCCATGCATTCACGATAACGATAACCCGTGATTTTGCTAGTATCTCATATCCCAACACCTCGCGTCTCTCTTGATGCTCTCGTGGCAGTAGCAGTGGAAGTGGAGGGTGCAGCCTCGTAGTTTCCTTTATTACTAGTTGCTAGTAGTTCAATTTGGTAATGTCATATTCTGACACTTTAGCCTTTCCTCTCACCGCATCTCTTACCTCCGGCTGTACCTTTTGCATCCCTATGTGATTCCTCATTAACTCTGACATGGCCCATTGCAAGGTTGAAGACGAGGTCTCACAACCGGCACTAAATATGTCCCAGAGAAAGTTGAAGGTAGATGGTCAACCTTTTTAAAAAAACTAGTTTAACTCTCGCACATGTTTTTTACAATATTAATTGACTCTATCAGAGATAGAATGAGAATGGATAGATTAAAGAATCAATTCTTAACATGTACTATTCAAAATTTTGAATTAGAAAAAAAAAATTTCATTTTCAATTCAAATTTTTGAATAGAACATGTGAAAAATTAGCCTTTAAACTTACACATTCTTATATCTAATCAGATGTCAAAGTTGGAACCTCTCATATGTTGATGAAAGTTGATAACGCTTGAGACAAGGCTTATTGACAGGCAAAAGGGTAAGAATTCGGTGTATTAGATTCATCTGATATCTGAAACAAATTCCAATAGACTAACTTGATGTGTTTGATTTACAGTTTTTGTTCTTATTTATCCGATTTGTTGATGGGCTGAAAATACCATATGTAATTAAGAATTCTTTGTCCTAAAGTCTTAATAAACAAATACGAAGTGGGAAAAGAAAAGGGTTTGAAAGTATTACACTATCAGTAGTTTGATTGAATTAATAAGGAGAATTTCTAAATGAGTACGCCACTATTCTTGATGAGCCCATCTCTTGAACTCGTAAGAAAGTACAAGTTCTCCAAATTTTTTAAAGACAAAGTTATCGTTGTCTTCTTCCCTTACAATCACACCCATCTACTTTCTCAAATTTCTAAACCCATAAACCTATAAACCCTAAACCATACTCATCTCCTTATACAAGACGCTGTCCACGCCTATAGGGTTCACAATCTTGCTCTCTCACGAGCATTGGGATGGGTAACAGATGGGGGGCGAAAGAAGATAAGAGAGATGGGAGCAGAAAGGAGATAGGGACAGTGAGGGAAAATGAGTTATCACTCTTCAACACCATTGTCATCATAGCTGACGGGCCTGCGACCACTCATCTCTCCGATGGATAGAGCTTGGAATTGGCTTGGTAAAGTAAAAAAATAAGGAGGAAAACACCAGCGATACGGACTTGAATCCGAAATATAAGAGAAAAAGTTGGTCGAAAGTGGTGAGGGAATCACTGGTCAAGGGGTTCAACCCACCGGCGTTTCCTCCCACCAAGACCTCTTACTCTGGAGAAGAGCTTCTCGCCCTCCTTGTTGCGGCTAGAGGTGGTGAACACATAGCCCCGAGTAAGGGGATGGAAGAGGCATGGAAAATTGTTAAGTCAAGAACCATAATGAAGAAAGAACATGTCGCTACCATTGCATACACTATCCATGGGGATCGAAAAAGAAAGTTCTCTCGGGTGAGGAGACCGGCTCCGGGGAGCCCAGAGACTTGTTGGATCTGTGGAAACTCTGGTCATTTCAAACACGAATGCCCCTTTGTTAGATGCAAGTTCTACAAAGTTCTAGGCCATCGTATTGGAAAGTGTCCGGTTGCTCCGGCAAGGAAGGAGAATACAACAAAAAATACTACCTAAGCCACCCAAGCACACAGACAAGTAGGGGGACAACTTTTCCCTACAGAATCTTCATTAGGACCGTCAGACAAACTCCCAAGATTAAACCGGTGGCCTTCATTCTGACCTCTAAGCCAGCAATCATGGAGCAACAATGCTTTGCTAGAGTACAGGGGGTTATCTACCAGACTCACATCAATCCATCAGTAGATGAGATAGGGAGTACTCTTAAAACACTTTCTCCACTAGCTGCAAGTCATAATTGGAGATTGGACAAGATCGGAGAAAAATATCTTACCCTATTCCCCTCGAAGGAAATTCTTACTGCAGTAGTAAGCAAATCTCCATTTGTATGCCGAGATATCAACACAGGGTTCAGGGTCTGTATCTGGAGAGGGGATGAAGACACCAGACTTACCCTTTTCTCGTAAATGTATGGACTATCGTTCATGGGATTTCCCTTCATCACTGGAACCGGACTGACATTAGCAAGTTATTAGTCAAATTTGTGCATGTAATTGATATCCGTGAACAAACAAGCTAAAAACTAAGCATGGATTCTGCTAAAGTATTTGTGGGTTGTGAAAACTTATGATGATCCCCGACAGTTCCACGCCGTCATCGGCGATCAACTGTGCAGTAGAAAAATAGAGTTCACCTGCAAAATAGATCCCTCAGAGAGGACCTCTCTCTCATCAAATATCACGGATCCTTTGTCCAGAGTAGACACCTCAGCCTCGGTGGGAGAGGGGACAACAACCGGGTGAGCCAGAGTTGTTTTTTCTGATTGGCCATCTCACGGTGTTGTTCTCCTCCCCGCCGGTCCCCCAGGGAGCTACACGTTGGAGAAGGATTGATGACCAGCAAAAATCCACCGATCAAGAGAGGGCTACCAACCCTATTAGTGCAGAAGTACAACCAGATCTGAGCGGTTTGCCAGGGACCAGCCTCAGGGGTGAAAGTGGGAAGAAGACACAACTCATTTTGGGGGAGACCAAAACAACAACCCACATGGGGAAAGAGGGGTCTGGCAATCGAAGAACAGATGAGGAATTACCCTTTCCTTCCCTACAGATCTCACCAAAGCCACTTTCAAATAGAAGGAAAGGTAAGTCGCCGAAACAAGAAAACTCAATGGACAAAGCAAAACAAACCTACACCATAGATCAACAAGACTTTAATTTTGGCTTCATCTGTCGAGATAAGAAGGGTTGTCTGATCCTTGACCTTTCAAAATGGGATAGAGTAGAAGAAATCTCCAGAGACGGAAGAGGAAAAGGGAAGATTTGGGAAGAAGGTGAGCGAAATGGGGCGAAGGAAAAGAGGAAAAGAGTTGACAAGTCATTAATGACTGCGTCAACCGAGGGCGACTCCTCATGGGGGCCGCTCGCCCAGCGCACTCCCAATGATCGCAGTGTTGAGGAAGTGAGAGGGAGGCTCGAGAGGACTCTTTTCAACTCTCAGCTAGGCCCCACCGCTCTTCTAGAAAGAGGGAGAATGGGCTAGACATTGTTGAGGAAGTTGGTCCGTCCCGCTTGGATAATTCAGAAGTCCATGTATTTAAAGAAAATATGGAAGCCCAATTAATCTCAGAACCTCCTTGTTCTAAACCTGTTAATAGAGGAGAAGGCTGCTCTAGTCACCAATCAACGCAAACTGATTATATGGGTTTGTTTACGACTTTGAAAAATTTTGATAAGGATTTCGCTCGAGATACTATAGCAAAGTTATAGGAGAATGTCATGAGAGGGAAGCAGACAAAATTACCCCTCAGATCCCATAGAAGACAGGTTTTCTGTCTACCGAAGTGTATTCGGGACAAGAAGAAACTGTTGTTAAAGCCATCAGACAGGGAATCGAGCAGGACACATGTGTAGCCCCAGAGAATATAGTGCCAGATACACAGACTACTCCAATTATTGAGGCTGAAAAAACTCCGGAGCTTGCCTCTAGAGACAAGAATGTCATGGTTGACTCACAACTGATCACTTCGATAGAGGAAGTGAAGGCTCCGGAACACAGACAGATCATTCATGCTATTGCTCCCAGCAGGCATAGTAAGAGACTGGAAGAGAAGAAGGGTAGTCAACACTATAAATTTGGTCAAGTTGCTGGCTCAGCCACTAGATGCAAAGCACTCTTCGTCGACCTAATTCTAGATACCTCACAAGCTTGCCTTACTATTTTGAATTTAATTCTTGATGATATGTTACTTTCTTTAGCACAGACATGTGATATTGATATGGGGTTAAATGTGAGTAAACATAATAACAACCTTTCACATCTAAGAGATATAGAAACCCTAGGAGGGGAGGAGTCTTATAGGACGGTGGATTAAATCCACCTCTTATATTTGGAGAAGTATTTAGATTGTGTCCTATGAATTGCTTATTTTGGAATGTTCGGGGTTGGGCAACCTAACTAAATGTCGTATGGCTGCTGAAGTCACTCGCACCAACAAAATTGATATAGTATGTCTTACAAAGGCCAAACTCACAGACCCACACCATAGAATACTTAGAACTATTGACCCCAATAATTCTTTCCCGTTTAGACATAAGAACGCCAGGGGGGCTTCGGGAGGATCATTATTGGAGTTAGTAAAATTGATATTTTAGATGTTTGGAAGCAAGAATTTCTCTCTTAGTCAATCTGAAGAGACTTTCTGATGGGTGGATTTAATCAATCATAACAGTGTATGGCCCTAATAATATCCAATTGCATCTTGGATTCTGGGAAAAACTTAGGAGTATAAAGAACAGATAAGGTACTCCATGGATCGTAGGGGGATTTTAATATTACAAGGTTTTCTTACGAGAGAAAGGGAGCAGACCATAATCCCCGAGTTCAGGAGGATTTCAATGAAGTTATGAGCCAATTTCGACTCACAGACTTGCCTCTTTGCAACTGACATTTCACTTGGTCGGATACAAGGGAAGATTCCAAGTTAGCTAGACTAGACAGAGTACTAGTTTGTGACAGATGGGATAGCAAGTTTCCACTAGCAGAACTCAAATCGCTTCAAAGACCAATCTCAGATCATGTCCCGATTTGTTTGGACTCGAGAGATGAGTATAAATTTCTTAGGTGCTTTCGGTTTGAAAAATGATGGTTGGACCACGATGGGGTCCATAATCTGATTAAGGAGAGTTGGTCCTAACCGACCTTAATAGTGGACGTCATAGGTAATATTTGCATTAAACTGCGCCATCTACGAAGAGTCCTATGGAGATGGAAATATAAACATCGTCTTCAATCGCGGGAACAGAAGGATGATATCTTAAGACAAATGGAGATGTTGGAGAAACAGGAAGAGATGAGACAACTCAGTGCGGAGAAGAATATCAGCTTATTGAGGCTGAGGAAATCTACAGAAGAAATTTATAGGAAGGAGGAATTGATTTGGAAACAAAGGGCTCGTTGTAAGTGGTTGAAAGAAGGAGATGCCAATACGACTTTCTTCCACAGGTCCGCATGTATGCCATATAAGACCAACAAGATACATACATTAAGGATGGAGGATGGAGATATACAAGGCCAAAGAACATATTTATCATCACTGTAAACGATTGTTTTTGGAAAAAATCCTTTCAGGCTCCAAATGAAGGGGGGTGCTTGGACAGTCACTGCAAATTTAGCGAATTTGGAAGAAGAATTCCTAGAAGAGGAGATTAAGAAAACTGTATGGGAGCTGGGACCTTATAAGGCGTCAGATCCGGACGGGTTCTCACTAGTCTTCTTTAGAACCTTTTGGATGGGAGTTGAGAATGATTTGAAACGGATGCTCGATGAGGTTTATATAGGTGTGGCTAAACTTGATAGGATCAATTATTCGATGATCATGCTTATCCCTAAGAAGGAACAGGCGGAACGCATTAGGGATTATAGACCAATTGTTCTACTTAATAACACACTCAAGATCATTGCCAAGTTGCTAGCCAATTGTGTTGTATCAAGACTTCAGAAGATAATAGGAGACTATAAGACAAGTTGTATTGTGGGTAGAAACATCTTGGAAGGTGTCACAACAGCCTATGAGGTGATCCATCATGGCAAGAAAACTAGATCGGGGGGCTACCTACTTAAATTGGACTTTGAAACGTCATATGATATGGTAGACTAGGATTGCTTATTGGAAGTGTTACGCTTATGTGGCTTTAGAGAAAGATGGATTTCATTGATAGAGAAGTGACTATCCTCAGCCAAAATGCAAGTTTAGTCAATGGAAAAGTTGGCAAAGAGATAGTACTAAGACGAGGCCTTCGACTTGGAGATTCTCTGTCTCTACTACTTTTTGCTCTGGTTACTGATGACTTGATTATTATGTGCAGAAAGTTGGATAGAGCAGGATTTATTCACGGCCTAACAGGGTCTTTCTCTATCACTATCACTAACCTACAATATGCTGATGATACACTCATTTTTGGAAGGGGTAATGTGAGAGAGGTTATATATATATCAAATGGCTACTTTGTTACTTTTAAGGTTGGTCTGATATGAGAATTAATCTCTTTAAAAGCTCTTTCATTTGTCTAGGACCTAAAAACCTCTCCCTTTATCTTATACTAGACATTTTCAAATGTAAAGAGGCTATGTTCCCGATTAAATACTTAGGTATTCCCATTAAACCATGTAAACTTTTCAAACAAGATTGGAATCGCCTACTTGACACCTTTGAAAAAAGATTAGAAGGTTGGAGAAGAAGTCTGCTTTCTTTAGGAGGAAGGGTGGTGCTACTGAATTCTGTATTATTTACACTACCTTTTTACTATATGTCCTTTTTCTGTTACTTTGCAGGGTAAGAAATAGAATAGACCGTATCAGGAAGAACTTTTTGTAGAATGGTGTGTCTCATTCTAAGAAATATCATTTGATTTCTTGGGGACATATCTGTAGACCTAAAAAAGCTGGAGGATTTGGTATAATTGATCTTAAAACCTTCAACTTATCTCTAATGACGAAATGGTGGTGTCATTTAGTTTCACGTCCTTATGGCTCTTTCCAAAGACTTGTGGCTGCGAAATATCGTCCTAGGAACAATACCTGACTCATAAAACCTCAAAGTTCGTACAACACATTTGGATTCTTGAAGGGCATGATGTTGTCTAGGCATATTGTCTGGCCGAGTCTAGAGCTTAGACTGGGCAATAGACACAATATTGTATTCTGACATAATAGAAAGTGCTCACAAGTCCCGCTAAAAATTTTATTTCCTGAAGCCTACCAACTGTCCAGGGACAAGAAGGCTAAAGTAAGTATATTTTGGGGTCGCACTAGATGGAGTTTAAACCTCCACCATCCTATATCTGTTCATGAAAAAACACAACTTTGGAAGTTGAGAAATCTACTTAATAACTTCAAACCTAATTACATGTTGGATGACTGACCCCACTAAAGATGGAGCAAGGATAGAGACTTTTCTGTTAAGTCCACATATAATCTTTTTGTGGATAGTGGAGTTGTTTTGAAAGACTGTTTACCCATCTAAAGTAAGGATGTTTCTACGGTTGGTCATGAAAAAAACCCTATTCACTTGGCCAGCCTTACAAAAATGATGATGGATACTTCTGAATATCTGTGTACTTTATAATAGGGATGGAAAGTCCACTGTTCACCTATTGTTGAATTGTCACTTTGCTAGAAAACTATGGATAAATTGTGTAAGAAGGTTTGGGATTAATATTAACACATGCACATGCACCAACTTAGGGAGCAAATTATGTGTTAATGGTAATTCATCACAGCTGGCTAGAATCCTTATAGTAGTTTTATGCTGGAATATGCGGAGAGAAATAAATAATAGATTTTTTAATTCTTCAGCACGTTCTTTACATATATATTTGCTTGATTGTTCACTATATTATTCTTTGGGCAGATATATTTTCGGACGATGAGCGTGTGCAGATCTCAGGAAGGACATCAGAAGAGGATTCCAGAGATCCTCTTTCGTCCCCGGATCAGACTTGATGGGAGATCATAGCCCCTTTCATGAAGAGGATTGATGTGCCTGGAGGAATCACTCTACTTTTTTGCTGTTTTGGAAGGACTTTTGTTATTTATGTACTATTTTCTTTAGTTTATCTGTTGCTTTATATTATGTACTTTGTCTTTGTGGGGGTTCACCTAGGCACGTAACAAGAACCTTATTTTAGTTTTATTATCTGCTTGCTAATAGAATACAGAGGGTTTTCACCCGCTGTTTTGGTCAAAAAAAAAATAGCGATGGAAAATGAGGGTGTGCTTTCTAAGAAAATCCGAAAAGAGAGGCTGGGCTCACTTAGCAGGGTGTGCTTAACACGATGGTGTGCTAAGTCCTTCAAACTTTTTGTTCCCTGCTTGTTTAAAATCTTCACGTATTCTCATGCTTATTCCTTTCCTTTGGCCTCCCAAAGCCTTTTGTAATATATATATATATATATATATATATATATATATATATATATATATATATATATATATATATATATATATATATATATATATATATATATATATATTTAATGTATATTCGTAAATGGGTGATTAGCAATGACAACTAGCGTCCCAAGTCTTATTCTTCTCTAGTACAAAAATTCGCTTGTGCGTCGTGTTCTATCTTTTTTTGTCTTCGAATAAACTCGGTTCCTGATTAACCACAGAATTTAGTGAGTTGCATCCAAATCTTTCTATGGGTTGCTTCTTTTGCCTCTTTTATTGTCCCATATAGAAAGAAAGAGTTTGGAGCTCCGGTCTGATGGGGATTCGTTTCATAGTTATTCTGGATTGCTAACGTAGTTAGATGACGCCTGGAGATTCATCTAATTTTGATCCAAGTAAGTCCATAGGCTATAGAATAATAATAACTATATTTGAATCCATCATTTTCATCACTCTCATCACACATATGTGGCACTCATAACTCTAACTCGATTATTTCCTAATTATTTTGTACGTCACAAGTCATGTTCAATTACTAACCAACGGTATATCACTGGTTTACTACATATTGTAGGAAATGATCCCCATAGTTTCGTTATTGATTAGCAACGGGATATGTATATCGTGGTTTGGTTTTTCTTTTCCTTTTTTTTTTTTTTTTTCTGGATCCTATGTGATTTGAAGCAATGTTTAAAATAGCGATAATGGTAACGTAACATTTTGCCTACGTTTGGTTATGTCGCATATAGCGTAACACATAATAGATTATGCAATTTCTTATTAATTTAATAAAAATAAATATAAAACTATATAAAAATATTAAATATCTAAAAAAAGAATATAAAATTATTTTATAATACGTAATCTATTCTAATTTTAAATTAAGTTTTAAAATATTGTTCATATTTATCTTCATAAATTATATTAAGACTGTAACTGTAATTCCAATTAACATCTATGAACATAAGATTTTAATTTTTTATTTCAATTCCAGTTATTATCATTGTTGTAATTTATATTTTGTAATGTACAACTTATTTATAATTATTGATTTTAATTTAGTTAAAAATTCAATAGAATTAACAAATGAGATATTTCATTAATCGAAGAGGAATTATAATAAACAATCAAGGAAACAATTGCAAATTAACAGCAATTTCATAAGCAATCAAACAAACTAACAACTAATTAAGTAAGAAAACTATAGTAATTTACTAATAATCAAAATAATAATTAACAACAATATAGAAATCACTAAAAAAATAATTGTAAATAACGTAACATAACGTATTTTAACATAATGTTACGTAATATAATGTAAAATAACAAAAAAAAAGTACCGTTATGGTGTACTAAATTATTTCCAGTTATTACGTAGCGCTGGGATTCCATTAGGTTTCTTAATGCAATATAACGGATTTCAAAACGATTTATTTTCAATGTTGATTTGAAGCATGTATACTTTAATCATTATGAAAAACCATCTAGTTCAAGTTCAAGATTTACTATTACTGTCTGGATAATTAAACATCCAATTCATAATAATAATAATCCCATTGCATGAGCAGTGTGGCGTATAGTTATGGATCTATCAGGTGGACCGTATAACAATAGCAAATGGTTCTTGGCCTTGCTCAACTATGCCTATGAGCAAAAATATTTTCATTTCTTTTTCTTTTTCCCGCAATTGAAATCGTCACTAATTGTTCAATCTAAGATAGTAGTCAGTTATTCAAGCTTACCTATAAAGAAACATGTTTGATAGAAAATGAGAGGATGGCAAAAGGACGTAAGTGACTTGAGGGTCGAGGGATGGAGATTAGGTAGGAAGAAAGGCACGGAAACAAGAATCGGCATCAAGCTAAAAAAACTGTGAAAAAGACAACAATTTGAAGGACAACGCCTTCCACTAAGATGGATGGCAAAGCCACAACAAGGTCCAGAAGAAAAGAAATCCATGGTCCATGTTTTTTGATAGGCCAGATATCAGACCCTTAGTATATTTAATGAAATCGGACAAGACAATACGGTTCAAAGTTATGGAAATGTCTTCTAATTTGCCAACACATTATTCTCCAAAATTATTAGTTATGGAAATGTCTTCTAATTGGCCAACACATTATTCTCCCCAATTATTACTTAAAATGTTGGAAAGAATATCTTATATCTAGGGCTGAGTAGAAAATCGAGAAAACCAAACCAAATCGTAAAACCAAATCGAATCGAACCGATCGGTTCAGTTTATTCGATTTTCGGTTCGGTTTGGTTTAAAAACTGAAATTAATTTCGGATATCGGGTCGGGTTTCGGTGGCTTTAGCTCCAATCGAAACTGACCGAAAAAACCGAAATTTTACAATTGTAGTTTATTCTTTTTTTAATTTATTTTCAATATGTTTTTCTTTTAAATCTTTGATGAAAAACATGTTATTGTTATTTTAATACGTAGAAAAAGAAAAAATAGAAAGAAAAATTATTATATTTCCTATAAAATACAAGTGTTTACCACATATTTAGTTTCAAACCCAAATAAGCGAAAATCGACAGAACCGAACCGAACCGAAAATTCAGTTTCGGTTTCGATTTCGGATTTTTTTAAAATTCGATCGGTTTTGATTTCGGTTCTACTAGTTCGGTTTGGTTTTCGATAGGAGTTTTTTTCCCTAAAACCGAACCGATCCGATCGATACTCACCCCTACTTATATCAAATGTTCTTTTATAGACTACCTCTGAAATGTGGTAAATAGTACTGGGTTTATTGCTAGGTGAGGTTACAAAAAAGCTTTGAAATTTGACCCATTGATGCACAACTATAGGTATTGTCAAAAAAAAAAAAAATTGGTTTTACCTATCTCAAGCATGATCTAAAGTTAATAACAATAGGAAGAGTTGTAAGCCTAAATAGCATCCCTCTTGAAGTTTTAAAGTGTCCCGTGCTACAAGCTTAGCATGGGTAACTATATATATATATATATAGGGATTACTATAGGTGAGCCGCCAACTCAGGAAAAGTTACGTGAGCTAGCGGCAAAATTATAATGATCCAATGATTTTTCTTTAATTTTTTTTTTACAATTACAATCTCTACCTTCTTAACTTCTTTCGGATTAAATTTCATAAGTTTTAGAGTTCATTTACCCTTTCATCAAGTGCATACAAAATGTTTTATTCATTGAAAATCGTTAATTTTGTATTAATTTGATGGAGGTCCAAATCAAAACTAAAACCCAAGAAATTGGGTATGAGTGAACCCTAGTGGGACGAGATCATAATCCAAAAGAAATTTTTTAAAAAAGATTATTGGAGATAGTGGAAATGAACTGCAGCTCAGGTAACTTGCGTGAGCTGTCAGCTCATTTCCATTTTTCTCATATATATATATATATATATATATATATATATATATATATATATATATGGGATTACTGTAGGTGAGCGGCCAGCTCAGGAAAAATTACATGAGCTAGTGGCAAAACTGTAATGATCCAATGATTTTTCTTCAATTTTTTTTAATCACTATCTCTACCTCTTTAACTTATTTTGGATTAAATTTCATAAATTTTGGATTTCATTTACACTTTCATCAAGTGCATACAAAATGTTTTATTTATTGAAAACCATTAATTTTGTGTTAGCTTGATGGAAAACCAAATTAAAACTAAAATCCAAGAAGTTGGGTATAAGTGAACTCTAGGGGTCGAGATCATAATTCAAAATAATTTTTTTAAAAAAATTATTGGAGATAGTGATAATGAACTGCAGCTCTGGTAACTTGCGTGAGCTGTCAGCTCATTTCCATCTCTCTCTCTCTCTCTCCATATATATATATATATATATATATATATATATATATATATATATATATATATATATATATATATATATATATATATATATATATATATATATATATACATATATACATATATATATATACATATATATATATGTATATATATGTATATATGTATATATATGTATATATGTATATATATATATATATACATATAGATACATATATGTATATATATACATATAGATACATATATGTATATATATACATATATGTATATATATACATATATGTATATATATACATATATGTATATGTATACATATATGTACATATATGTATATATATACATATATATATATACATATATATATATATATATATATATATATATATATATATATATATATATATATATATATATATATATATATATATATATATATATATATATATATATATATATATATATATATATATATATATATATATATATATATATATATATGGCCTGATAGCCTAACATCTTCGGATATAACTTTAGGTCTGATTTTTCACGCTTTTCCATGTGGATGTTTAGTAGCCATGGTATAGAGATAATTGCTAATTTTGACCAAAATTAAGATTATTTGTTGGGAGTTCATATGTGAATATAATCTCATATTGGATCGAACAAGAAGAAAATTGTCTGGAGTTTGTATGTAAGTATAGTTCTACATCTGATAGAATAAGAAAAGCATAGGAAAATTGAGATGTTTATTAGGAGTTCATATGTAAGTATAGTTTCATATCAGATAAAACTTGTCTCTACCTAGCTTTTGTGTGGTTTAGGTTATGCGGAAAGACACTGGTAGAGTTTCCTCCTCTAAATTGCAATATTCATGGACCTAAGGGAGGTCAGGTGTTTTGTGCTAACGTCCCAAGAGTTTTTTTTTTTTTTTTCCATCTTGGATTGTTGCCTCATTTGTTTAATATACCCATGTAATTATGTTTCATTATCATATTTTTATTTTTCCATATAAATTCCTTCATTTGAAACTTTTCTTTCATATTTTTGAGAATTACCTCCAAAAAATTTCTAGATAACGTTTGATAGCTTGCAATTACATTTAATCTTTTTTAAATATGTTTTGATTTTCAAGTTTAATTTCATCCTCTTAGCGAAACTTCTAAGCCGTTTCTTTAAAGCATTGTTATTTTTTTTCTTGAAACTTATACAACAATAATCATCTTTTATTTTCATTTTGTTTCAAATTTAGGCTCGCGATTTATGAAAATTAGAATATGAATAAGGATTCAAATGCGATGAGAGGCCTAGAGGACAAAAAAAAAATGTTATATAACATTAAAATGCAGATGTTTTTCATTTAAACATGTTAAATTAGATATGATGATTGAAAAATAAGTATTAGACAAACAATAATATAAAAAAAATGAACTTTAGAAAAGAAAATTAATATTTAAGAAGAAAAGAGAAAAGTTGTACAGTAAATTCGATTAAAAGAACACAGAAGAAATAGTAATTAGGAATCACAAATTTTAGTATAGGAGCCATTTTCTAATTTTAACACCTTATTAGTCCTATTTTAATCTCAGTTGTTAGTTTTGAGTGAACTATTAAGACCAAAGAAGTGGTCCCAATTTGTATTTAAGATTCGAATCTAAAAGAAATCTATAATGAACATTAAGCCTTCTTAGGGTGAACAAAAATATTTGAATTATGGGTTAATTATATAAATTATTCTGCATTATTGGGGATATATCACTTATATCCCCTTATAAAGAAAAAAAAATCGTAGAAAAACCTCCTCATAGAACATATAAATACAATAAAATTTATTTTTTTTTTGTTACAACTATATTCCTATCGGGGTCTCACTATGAAATAATTTTTTAATGAGGTATTAGTAATACACTGTTGTAATTAATCCTTAAATAATATCAAATTTTATAATGCTTGTGATGTTTTTAAAACAGGGAACAACTCTCCCTTTGGTCTTTCTTTTTCATAAATATAAATAATTCATTCGAGTTTTAATAACTACATATAAAATAACTAATATCGTTAAATAAAAAAAATTTGCTTTAAAGTAAAACTTTGCAACTTTCATTGATCTTATTTTAGTAGTAGTAGTCATAATAATAATAATAATAATAATAATAATAATGATAATGATACTGTATAATTCAAGATCCGATTCGGGAGTTTCCAAAGGAGCACACCATATTTCCTAGTCAGCCCAATTTATGTCTAGATAAAAAAATTCACTGAGAAGTAGGCTCTCTAGGAAACATGGGGAGTTTCTAAAGGAGTTTTCCTAATGAGTCCACTTTACAGGATATTTTTGTTTCGCCGGACAGTGATTAAGTGGGCTCACTAGGAAAAATGTTGTGCCCCTTTAGAAACTCCCGAAATATGGCGTGCTCCTTTGGAATGTTGGTCAGGCAAATACTCATGATCAGTTTCGTTATTTTACAGTGTTTGATAATTGAGGCAACATTGTGGATGGCGAGTGTGAAGGGCAGCAAGAAGGCCCAGACTGTCGAAGCCCTGACAAGAAACATTAGCCAAAATGTTCGGCGCACCGAGTGCGGGAGCCAGTCCATTAAAGACTCGCAAGCTGATGTTACCAAAGGTACCACGCTCTTTTATTTGGCGCCTAGGTCGGCAGAGACATTGGTCATGGTTATAAAATAAAGAAATAATGCAAAAGTTTGATAATTTTTAACTTCAATGAGTCCAGATATCTTCTTGCCCTCGAAATTTGAAATGTCGTGTCACACATAAAAATAGAAGAACCGAACTTGTTTTGATGAGTAATACCATGAAGCAGGTTTTTTTATTTGGTTTTGATAGGAAAGTTACTGATTGAGCTTCATGGCTGTTTAGGCAACAAGGTTCGCAGTTTGAATTTTGGTTGTCAAAATTTTGGATACTTAGATGTGAGTCCTAGCTCTGGAGATGGATCATAAGATCCGTAAAACACTGTTTATATTAGACACGCCAGCGTCAGCCCGAAACTTAGTCCCATTATTCTGAAACTTTTGCCTCCCTTACTCCTAAAATATTAAGCTTTTGCATTTGCTGATATTTCTTGCTCATTGCCAGCCTTCTATTGGTGTACTATTATTTTCACTTGTAGTGTGCATAGATTTTTGTCTGTTCTAGGAATATTTGGTTGATAGATTAAGTTTATGTTACCGTTAACATGTATCTCTTGTGTAATTTATGAAATTAATAACAAATATTACGGAAAGGCAACAGCCGCATGGATCATAATAACTGTGTCCATTTTTTCGCAATTTCGGTGAGCTTCAGTTTGTTTTTTCTTTTTCCAATATTTTTGGCAAGATACACTTGTTATACTCAGGACTTGTGCCTCCAAGCATGAATATCATGATGTGTTCCCTGATAATATATATTTCCAATGACATTTCGCTACTTATGTCATCCTGGACTGCTTGCATTTTGTTTAACATGCTGATCCGTTTAGTTTCTGGCTAACCTTTATATTGTCCCTTGAATGTGTTGAAATTATTAGTCCCACATCGAGTGTGGGACTAATTTGAAAGGGAGGGGAAGGCTATAAAATTAGCCTTCCCCCCTCCCATTAATCTCGTCCCAAAATCTCTCCTCTCCCCTGTATTATTACTTCAGTGCATAGTAATAAATTCTGCTGTCTTGTCCGTGGTTTTTACCCGAGAAAGGGTTTTCCACGTAAATCTTTGTGTCTCCATTTTTCTGGTCTGTGGTCATTTGCTATTTTCCCACTCGTTTAGTCCATAACAGTGGTATCAGAGCAAGGTCAGCAAGGTTGTGGTACTTATAGTATGCTCTGTGGCTGTAAGTGGATCCTCCACATTTGTGGTTGCCACCCTCCACATCAGAAAATAAGTATTTGCTTCTTTGTGGGACCTACTCGGTATACTTGCGGGGTCCACCCACTTGTTCTTGTGTGAGTAAGGTCAATAAGGTCGTGGTACTTATCGTATGCTCTGTGGCTGTAAGTGGATCCTCCACATTTATGGTTGCCACCCTCCACATCAGAAAATAAGTATTTGCTTCTTTGTGGAACTTACTCGGTACACTTGCGGGGTCCATCCACTTGTTCTTGTTCTTGTGGGACCCACTTTCTTCCGCTTGTGCTCCCACTTGTTCTGGTAGGGCCCACTTTCGTGAATAGTGTTCTTGTAGGGCCCACTTCAGTGAATAGTATTCTGGTAGGGCCCACTTTCGTGAATAGTGTTCTTGTGGGGCCCACTTCCGTGAATAGTATTTTGGTAGGGCCCACTTCCGTGAATAGTATTCTTGTGGGGCCCACTTCCGTGAATAGTGTTCTTGTGGGGCCCACTTCCGCGAATACTGTTCTCGTGGGGCCCACTTTCGTCCACTTGTTTTGAATAGTGGGAGTTGTGTTGGAGTTGGGATATAGCAATGACACGCAAATTTGAGATTGAAAAATTCACTGGAGGCAATTTTGGTCTCTGGAAGATGAAGATGAGGGCTATCTTGGTAAAAGATAAGTGCCTTCCTGCCATCGGTGAAAGGCCAGAGAATATCTCAGACGAGAAATGGTTGGAAATGGATGCTGAGGCTATTTCAGATCTCCATCTCGGATTAGGAGATGATTTATTGTCCAGCATTCAAGAGAAGAAGACAGCAAAGAAGATTTGGGACCATCTCATCAAACTGTACGAGGTAAAATCTCTCCACAATAAAATTTTTCTTAAGAGGAAGTTGTACACCATTCGGATGTCAGAATCCACTGTAGTGACGGAGCACATAAACACCCTCAACACTTTATTTTCACAACTCAAGAATTTGGGTTATGATATAAAGATGGGTGAACGTGCTGAAATTCTACTCCAAAGTCTACCGGATTCATATGATCAACTCATCATCAACAAAACAAGCAACTTGGCTGAAGATCGCCTCGACTTTGATGATATTGCAGCTGCAGTCCTAGATGAAGAGAAGCGGCGCAAAAACAAAGAAGAAAGGCGAGCAAGTTCACACCAAGCAGAAGCATTGTCGATGACGAGAGGAAGATCAATGGAGCCTGGCCCCAGTGGGAGTCAAAGTCACGGTAGATCCAAATCACGGAGTAAGAAGAATGTCAAATGCTACAATTGTGGCAAGAAGGGTCACTACAAAAAGGATTGTTGGAATTTGAAACAAAATTCCGGTCCTCAAGGAAATGTGGCAAGCAGCTCAAATGATGGAAATGCCCTAGTATGTGAGGCAGCAACGTCACATGAAGGCAGAAAAAGATTACAGGATGTATGGTTGTTCGATTCTGGAGCAACATTTCACATGACTTCTCGCAGAGAATGGTTCTATCACTATGAATCAGTCTCTGGGGGAATGGTTTACAGCTGTAACGATCATACCTTAAAGATCGTTGGAAAAGAATCCATCAAATTGAAGATGTTTGACGGGACAGTTCGCACCATCCAAGAAGTGCGACATGTGGAGGGAATAAAGAAGAACTTGCTGTCTTTAGGACAGCTTGACGACCTCGGGTGCAAAATGGAAGGTGAGAAGGGGATCATGAAGATTGTGCGAGGCGCGCTTGTGATCATGAAAGGAGAAAAGCTAGCTGCAAACTTGTACCTACTCAAGGGAGAGACTCTG
Source organism: Dracaena cambodiana (assembly GCA_036321105.1). NCBI lineage: Eukaryota > Viridiplantae > Streptophyta > Magnoliopsida > Asparagales > Asparagaceae > Dracaena > Dracaena cambodiana. The sequence goes on along the minus strand of JAYEPQ010000008.1, from coordinate 40,653,448 downwards.
CAGGAAGGAGAAGCATCAGTTGTCACAAACAATGATGATGAGAAGACTGCAACGATGTGGCATCAAAAACTTTGCCACATATCGGAGCAGGGAATGAAGATTCTTGCAGATAGAGAGCTACTTCCGGGTCTCACGAAGGTTTCTCTACCATTCTGTGAGCAATGTGTGACAAGCAAGCAGCACCGGCTAAAATTCAGCACATCAAATTCTAGAAGCCTTCAAATTCTAGAATTGGTTCACTCTGATGTATGGCAGGCACCAGGTATGTCTCTTGGAGGAGCAAAATATTTTGTAACATTTATTGATGACTATTCCAGGAGATGTTGGTTGTATCCAATCAGAAGTAAGGCAGATGTGCTTCCAACCTTCAAGATTTTCAAGGCGCAGGTGGAACTTGAGACTAGTAAAATGATCAAATGTCTCAGGTCAGATAATGGAGGAGAATACACTGGTAATGATTTTGATAAATTCTGCAAGCAGGAAGGTATCAAAAGACAGTTCACGACGGCGTACACCCCTCAACAGAATGGAGTGGCAGAGCGGATGAATAGAACGTTGCTTGAACGTACAAGAGCAATGTTGGGAGCATCAGGCTTAGAAAAATCTTTCTGGGCCGAAGCAGTCAACACCGCCTGTTATGTGATCAATCGGACTCCATCAACAGCAATTGAGTTGAAAACGCCGATGGAGATGTGGACAGGTAAACCAGTAGATTACTCTAATCTTCATGTTTTCGGAAGTTCTGTATATGTGATGTATAATTCCCAAGAAACTACTAAGTTGGATCCAAAATCCAGAAAGTGTATTTTCTTAGGGTATGCTGATGGTGTAAAGGGGTATCGTTTGTGGGATCCCACTACCCACAAAGTTGTCATCAGCAGAGATGTCATCTTTACAGAAAAGAAGATCCTAGATGATAGCACTTCAAAAGCAGAGACTGCAGTAATACAGGCGAAAGATAATTCCTCTGAAACAGTTGAAGAGAACCAGATTTCAGAACATGTTGATTCTGGTGTGCAAGAGATCAGACGATCAAGCCGAGAAAGAAAAGCTCCAGTTTGGCATTCTGACTATGATGTGGATAGCAATGTTGCATATTGCCTTCTAACTGAAGATGGAGAGCCATCAACTTTCCAAGAAGCAACGGTCAGTTCGGATGCATATCAGTGGATGGCAGCAATGCAAGAGGAGATCGAAGCTCTTCATAAAAATGAGACTTGGGATCTTGTGCAACTACCACCAGGAAGAAAACCCATTGGCAACAAATGGGTATACAAAATCAAAAGGAACAGTGATGATCAACTGGAGCGTTATCGTGCAAGATTGGTGGTCAAAGGCTACGCTCAGAAGGAAGGTATTGACTTTAATGATATCTTTTCTCCTGTGGTTAAACTTTCTACAGTTCGAGTAGTTCTGGCTATATGTGCTATCTCTGATTTACATCTAGAGCAATTAGATGTAAAGACAGCATTTCTTCATGGTGATCTTGAAGAAGAGATTTATATGCTCCAACCAGAAGGTTTTGAAGAAAAAGAAAAGAAGAACTTGGTTTGCAGGTTGAACAAATCTCTATACGGATTAAAGCAGGCGCCGAGATGTTGGTATAAGAGATTTGATTCTTTCATCATGAGCCTGGAATACAATAGACTCTATGCAGACCCTTGTGCATATTTCAAGAGGTTTGATGATAACAACTTTGTTATATTGCTATTGTATGTAGATGACATGTTAGTTGCAGGCCCTAACAAAGGTCAGATTCAAGAATTAAAGGCTCAGTTGGCTAGGGAGTTTGAGATGAAGGACTTGGGACCAGCAAACAAGATTCTAGGGATGCAAATTCACCGAGACAGAAGTAATAGGAAGATTTGGCTTACTCAGAAAAACTATTTGAAGAAAATTCTTCGAAGGTTCAATATGCAAGATTGTAAGTCAGTTTCTACCCCTCTTCCTGTTAATTTCAAGTTATCCTCAAGTATGTGTCCTAGCAATGAAGAAGAGAGGATGGAGATGTCTCAAGTACCGTATGCATCAGCAGTGGGTAGTTTAATGTTTGCTATGATCTGTACAAGACCAGACATTGCACATGCAGTGGGAGTGGTTAGTCGATACATGGCAAATCCTGGTAGAGAGCATTGGAATACGGTAAAGAGGATTCTGCGATATGTTAAAGGAACCTCAGATGTTGCATTATGTTATAGAGGATCAGATGTAATTGTTCGTGGATATGCTGACTCTGATTATGCAGGTGATCTTGACAAAAGTAAATCCACTACTGGATATGTGTTCACTCTTGCAGGTGGGGCTGTAAGCTGGGTTTCAAAATTGCAGTCTGTTGTTGCAACCTCAACTACAGAAGCAGAATATGTAGCAGCTACACAAGCCAGTAAAGAGGCGATATGGTTGAAGTTGGTGATGGAGGAGTTCGGGCACAAACAAGAGAAGATTTCCTTGTTTTGTGACAGTCAGAGCGCTTTGCATCTTGCAAAGAATCCAGCCTTTCATTCAAGAACCAAGCATATCCGAGTTCAGTATCACTTCGTTCGTGAGAAAGTGGAAGAAGGAACGGTGGATGTACAGAAGATACACACTAAAGAGAACCTAGCAGATTTTTTGACAAAAGGAGTCAACACGGACAAGTTCATTTGGTGTCGATCCTCTTGTGGCCTAGCAGAGATGTAAGCAACATGATGACAAGACAGAAAGGATGGTGTGAAGATTAATTGAAACTCAATTAAATCTTCAAGTGGGAGAATGTTGAAATTATTAGTCCCACATCGAGTGTGGGACTAATTTGAAAGGGAGGGGAAGGCTATAAAATTAGCCTTCCCCCCTCCCATTAATCTCGTCCCAAAATCTCTCCTCTCCCCTGTATTATTACTTCAGTGCATAGTAATAAATTCTGCTGTCTTGTCCGTGGTTTTTACCCGAGAAGGGGTTTTCCACGTAAATCTTTGTGTCTCCATTTTTCTGGTCTGTGGTCATTTGCTATTTTCCCACTCGTTTAGTCCATAACAGAATGCACATTTCGTGGATTAAACATTTCACCTCGACCTAACAAACATTTTGAGTATCGAGTTATACTAGCTATTAAATTTATTTCATTTCAAAAGATTGATGCAACATGGTTCTAGTTTCAGCATACTTATTGTCTTACTGCATTCCAAATCTCTATGATTCTCTCTTTCTTTCTGTTGGCTTCTGCTTCCCTGAACCTTATCCATCTTAAATCATTTCACTTACACAGTTCATTATGGATGTAATGTAGTTCTGTAAGTTATATTATTGTTCTAACCTGGCACCTTGTTTTTTTAGAGTACATTTGAGATGTCTTGTAAGAGTTGTTCACCCCTAGCTTTCATATGGTGCTCTAATTGTAATTTTTTTCTTCTTCATCTCTTGCAGTTGATTCGAGATGAGATTAGGTCTGGGAAAAGTGATAAAGAAATCTACAAAAAAACCTTGAGGAAGATTTTGGGGAAACAGTACTCTATACACCTCGTTTTGACATCCAGACAGCAGCTTTGTGGCTGTCTCCAGTATGTACTATGAGAACTTCAAGTATAGGCATATATCAAATAATTCAACTATGTGCATATGAAGATAAAAATATATAAATAAACAATATCTCAGATCGAGTGACCAAGTTCACTAGCTATTACAATGATGGGAACAGGTCGGTCAAATCAAAGCCTAACGATAGTTCAATCCCTTCATACAATTCTTGAATGCTTCTGTAGAGCTATCTTGATCCTTAAAACTTGTTTTCCTAATGGCTGCTCTCATTATTGTGTCATTGGTCATCCGAACCACCAACTTACTAATTTTTATGGCAGAACTATGATGAGCATGAGGAAGTATATTGGATGAGATTCGAAGCCTCTTCCTCCAAGATGGAATGGAAGGAGTGTATGCATTTGGTGCTTAAGAGTTCCAAGGGACAGATCTCTTGCAGCTGCTGCCAATACTCACTGTAAGGCCCAAAGGACAAGTTCTTGCCGTTGTTTGAAAGGATGTCTGATACAGGAAACAGGGATCTGGTAGCAATGGTTACACAGCGTGTCTTCATGATATCTTTGGCTGCAGTAGGAGAGGCCGTGATGACCATAGACACCTTGCCAAGCTTCAAGTGCATGAGGGGGCCAACTGTTGTGGATAGTTCTTAAAAGAGCTTGTGTGGCAGCTGCGAGCCAAGTAAGTGATGGATGATGCTGAGTATTGGTAGTTGCCGTGGCCCGGTGGAGTTTTGAGTGTGGATAATATTCATTTTTGAGCTTGAGCACCAGGAGGATTAACATGGTTTAGAAGAACTGAGAGGCTGTATATAGGTTCCATGGTCATGGATGGATTGAAGAAAGCATATACGGCCTCCTCTTATGATGGAGAATTATTTGCAAGCTCAAAGACACACTTGAATTGATGCCAAGGGATCTGTAGGCGGAGGATCCACTGCTTGCTATCACACTTGAATTTTGTCTTGGAGTAGTTTCAGTGAAATAATCGAAGTGCCTTGATCAATTTACATGTAGTTTTGAAATAAAATATGATGAATTTCTACTTGAAATTGAATATAATTTGTGCTAGTATACGGATATTAGAACCTAGTTATGATGTGTGCATCGAATTGGTCCAGTATAATAGTTGTTGGTATAGTGTAAATACATGCTAATTGTTGGCATCTACATAGACGGCCAACATGGACATGGCACTGATACGCCTCCAAAATGAGAGTAGGTTGCATGCATTTGACATGACACAATTTCACAAAATTGCAGACTGACAATGCCTAGAATCATTTCATCACTTTTACCTCTTCCTCTTTATATCCAAAAAGGAAGAAAAAAGAAAAGAGATGAGAAAAATAGTAACAGAGTCTTAGTTGAATAGATATACTGAAAGAGTTGAGTTGCACACTGAAAATAAATCATGGTACGAGAATTTTCTTTATGGCATCTGTCACAGTATAGGATGGGGAACATGAAGGGTGGCATGTAATATCAGGTCGAACCTCCTCCTGCTAGTTATCCCAAACGATTCCGAGATGTCAAGATTCTGGGACTTGATTTCAGAGGCAGTTGGCAGCTCCCAGTCAAAATAGTAGAGTAACTCTGCAAGAGGAAGTTCCATAGATGCCAGCCCAAATGTCATCCCAGGACACATCCTCCTACCTGCTCCAAATGGTAAAAACTCGAAATTTGTCCCCTTGAAATCAATGGAATTTCCTTCAAATCTCTCTGGCTTAAACTCTTCGGCATCTTGCCAGTACTGTGGATCTCTTCCAATTGCCCATGTGTTCACGATGACCCTTGATTTTTCTGGTATCTCATACCCCAGCAGCTCGCATTTCTTTTGGCACTCTCGTGGCAGTAGCAACGGAATTGGAGGGTGCAGCCTCAAAGTTTCTTTGATTACTAGTTGCATACAGTTCAGCTCCTTGATGTCAGCCTCTGTTATTTTAGTCTTACCTTGGAGAGCATTTCGTACCTCCATCTGTACCTTTCTCCTCACTTTTGGATTCCTCATCAGCTCCGTCATGGCCCATTGTAAGGTTGATGAAGAGGTTTCACTTCCAGCCGCGAGCATGTCCTAGAGATTAGTAAATACATATGGTCAACTAGTATATAAAGTAGGAATGAGCACTCTTAGTTCGTAGAAAATTTGAGAAGCCAAATCCAATGTAGTAGCCGGGCATGAACTCGGCCCCTCAAAAACAGTTGTTCTTATCAATTGTAGACGGGTTGAAAAGGGCTGTAACTAAGTCTTAATTGCATGCAATCTTTTACAGCTGTCCACAATCTGATAGAGAAAGTGTCGCTCCTTCCTGTATATGAGAAAATCCCTAATTTTAAACCTATGATTTCTCCATTACAGGTGATTTATCAACATTTCAAGATTTCTCTTTACTGACAGATAATACACCAACTGTTCTATAGTTTGTTTAGATGGCATGATCAAGAGATTTATTGAATAGCCTTCTTGAGAAGAGAGATTAATGGTGACATCTCTGTGGATGCAGGTGCTTTTGCTAGTACTGACCTGAGATCATCGATGAAGCTTTGAAGCTTACTACATATACAGCTGCCAGATTCATATTCTAAGTGATATTTGCATCGTCCAACAGATTACTAATCGTAAGCCCTCGTCCTTTTTCGCATATCATATAGAAAACACATTCATCTTTCTGGTATTTGATGCATTAAATATATATATATATATATATATATATATATATTTCTAATTGCATAACTCTCTGTCTCTTGTTCATTTAGTGTGTACTAATTTAGAGATTTCCAAATGCTGTTGGATGCTATAATTGTCAAATTTGGTAGCATATTGTTTCTTTTCTTCACCAAATGACCCTAGTTAAATTAGTTATGCCTTGAGAACAGATTACTAGCTCTCTTATTTTTGAAATGAGTAAACAAAGAAAAGTTGTAGAGTAAATACCAAAATGAGGGCCTTGATGCCATCGTTGGTGAGCTCAAATTGAAGTTCACCATTGTCCTGAAGTCGCAGGAGCACGTCCATCAAATCTTCAGCGACTTGTTCTTTGCCACTGCAGCCGTCACCTGATATTCTTTTCTTCTCTTTATGTTCTTGTACTATGCTTTCAAGTATACTGTCTAGCTTCTGGTGGCACCTCTCGACCTTAGATGTAGATCGACTGACCAAGTTCGCTAGCCATGATAATGATGGAAATAGGTCCGTCAGGTCAAAACCTGCAGCTAATCTAACCCCTTCGTTCAGAGCTTCTATGAATCTGTCTTTTTCTTTAGACTTGTCCCCCATGGCCGCTCGCATTGTTATGTCATTGGCCATCTGAACCAGCATCTTACTGAGGTTTACCATAGAACCATCTCGAACAGTCATGGAAATAGATCGGATGAGACTCTGAGCCTCTTCCTCCCTGATGCACTGAAACGAGTGAACACGCTTGGCACTTAACAACTCCAAGACAACGATCTTTCGCAACTGCCGCCAACGCTCACCATAAGGCCCAAAGGTCAAGCTCTTGCCGCGGTAGGAGAGGACGTCTATGGCTGGAAACAAGGGTCTAGTTGCGAAGGTCACATCGTGTGTCTTCATGATCTCTCTGGCGGCATCAGGAGAGGAGGCCACAACCATAGAGACCTCCCCGAGCTTCAAGTGCATGAGGGGGCCGTACACCTTGGAGAGCTGTTGAAAGCGGATGTGGGGCAGCTCTGATCCAATCAAGTGATGGATGCTGCCGATGATTGGAAGTTTCCATGGACCTGGGGGGAGTTTCGGACGGGATTTGTTTGTGAGTTTGAACAAGAGGATGCTGAACAAGGTAAGGAGGAAGAAGAGATTGTATAGAGATTCCATGGCGAGGGATGAAGTGAGCCGAGTGTGGACGACTCGTATTTAGGTGGATGATCTATAAGGCAGAAGAAATGGTCATGGATAGTTTAGCTCATGGAGAGGAAGCTGCAGGCGTGGGGTGGGGTCCACTCGATATTAAAACCCCTCAACTTTGTCTCCGCTTTGATAGTTGTTCATGCAGAGGAAGCTGCAGGCATGAGAATGATTGGCAGCTCACAATTTTTAAGGCATGCCACTATTTAAAAATTTGAATTAGAAATAAAATTTTTATTTTTTTAATTTAAAATTATGAATTGGACGGATAAGAATAAGAATGCGCCTATGAATTCATTCATTCTCATCCTAACGCTCATCAATATTAGAATCCTTCTTATCCGAAACAATCTCCAAATTATTCATGTTTATCTTTAACTATAAATTTTGATTTATTATCATGTAAATACTCATTTAATTAATAGTCTTAATGGTCTTTAATTTTGTACAGCTAATCCACTTAATTGATAGTTATAATTATTAATTGATAGTTATAATTATGACACGATTGACTCTCTTATAAAATGAAAGTTATTGAGGAAAATATTTATCAATATCCTAATTTGCTTTTGGACATATCATGTTAATTCCGCTCGCTAAGATTCTGTTTGGTTTGAGGGAAAAAGATGAAAACAAAAAGAAAATAAAAAAGAAAATATTTTCTATTGTTTGCTTTAAGAGAAAATTTAAAAGAAAAGAAAATATTTTCTTTCTAACGAAACATTAAAAAAAAACAATTTCCGCCTTTTTTTTTCTTTTGTCTTCTCTTTTTCTTTCTCTTTCTTTTTCTTTCTTCCATTTTCTTTTTCTTTCTTCCATTTTCTTTTAAACCAAACACAGTCTAAGGGACTGCTTTAATATTGGAAGCAGAGAAAGTAAAAAATAAAATTAGAAGCAGCTTCCAAAATGAAAGTTTAGGAAAAATAGCTTCTAATTTTTTTTGTTAATTCTTGAAAGTAGAAAGTAAATGAGATTATTTTATTATTTAATAAAATATTATCTTGTTTTGTTCCTAGAGCTTCATAAATTTTTCCACTCAAAAAAAGGTGAAGAGAAATTTGAAAGTAAAGTTATAATATAGTATTCATATCATCCAATGGAAATAAGTTCTAATTAGCTTTTTGCCCAAATAAACATATAAAGTAACGAAAGTAGCCTTAATTCTACTACTTCTATTTTTACTTTTGTACAAACAAATACACTCTAAGTCATTAAGTAGATATCAAATCTTTTAACAAAAGTCCTAGTCTTTCCTTTCGCTAGTAGATATCAAATCTTTTAACAAAAGTCCTAGTCTTTCCTTTTGTTAGATTGCTTGCTGGCACTGAGCCATGGCAGAAGAACTAGATGCTCTTCAACGAAGCGGAACCTTACCTGAAGAGAAGAGTGTTATTGGTTGTCGGAACAATCTCATCCTCTTACCAAGTTTTACAATCCTATGACCGATTCTTGACGTTCAAAACCTCAGCCAATACCATAGGCAACTACCTTAAATACTGATGATTGAAACCTCAACTTTGTCTCCTTCCTCCTCTATTTGACTTCATAACTTTAAGCCCTCGTGTTGCCATTCTACCAACCATTCTAATTTAAGATAGTAAACTCCCAAATATCCATCATATACCCACAGCATACATATTTCATTATGAAACAGCATGAGGATGAAGAGGAAGGTTACAAGAAGCAAGAGACTGTCTCCATGATCAGGGATGGACCAAAAACAGCATAGGCAGTCTCTCGCCCATTATGTATTGGAGAATGATTCAAAGATCAGATGATATAATACAGTTTCATTCAAACAAACATCTCTCTCGCTTGTTGACTAACAAGAAATGAAAAGTTTTCGCTTGCTGATAGCAACCACCCGAGCGCATTTCACAAGCAATCCATCCGCTACACAATACAACAACAACAACAACTAAGCCTTTTATCCCAAGTATTTGGGGTAGGTTACATGAACCAAATAAAGAATAACGCCGGATCGATCACTTTGATATTCCTTCTCTATTCATTTCTATCAAGTAATATCTCCTTATTTAAACCTCTAGACTCCATATCTTTACATATCACTCGCCCATTATGTATTGGAGAATGATTCAAAGATCAGATGATATAATACAGTTTCATTCAAACAAACATCTCTCTCGCTTGTTGACTAACAAGAAATGAAAAGTTTTCGCTTGCTGATAGCAACCACCCGAGCGCATTTCACAAGCAATCCATCCGCTACACAATACAACAACAACAACAACTAAGCCTTTTATCCCAAGTATTTGGGGTAGGTTACATGAACCAAATAAAGAATAACGCCGGATCGATCACTTTGATATTCCTTCTCTATTCATTTCTATCAAGTAATATCTCATTATTTAAACCTCTAGACTCCATATCTTTGCATATCAGTTCCATCCATGTCACACATTATGACATAAGCCAAAATATGAATTTCATCCGCTACACAATAATAAACATCAAATTTCTATCACAAGCTGATGGAGTTCAGGATTAGATTAGATTAGATTAGATTAGATTAGATTAGGATTTGGATTGTATTAGATATTTGATTTGATTAGGAGTTTGGATTTTATTAGGATTCTGTTTGTTAGGGTTTCCCTATATGTAGGGGTTGTATGGAGTATTGAAGAGGGGAATAATATTTTGAGAAAAATTCTTGAGAAATTTCTGGCGTGGATTTCGCCGAGTTAAATCTTTCCTCGTGGATTCGTGGAGAGTGGGCGTGGGCCTGGCTGGATTCCCAATCCCAAAAGTTTTTCCCAATCCATCTTTTCTTCCCCAATTCCCTTAGAAAACCGTAATTTCGAAACCCTAACCCTAATTCTGCTTCCGTCCACTTCCGTCCTGCGTCAAATTGGTATCAGAGACTAAAATTATTTTTTCCTCCTCCACCTGATCCTCCTCCACCTGATCCAGCCACCCTCATCCTCACCCTCCATCAACCAGCAAGAGAGAGAGAAAAAAAAAAAATTCTGACAGATAAAAAAAAAAAAAAAAAAATCTGATCTGCAGAGAAGAGAGAGGCAAAAATAAAAAATAAAAAATAAAAAAATAAAATAAAAAAGAAGAAGAAGAAGACTCTCTTTCTCCCTCAAATCCCCCCACTCTTTCTTCCTCCTCTTCCACCCGACCCCCAAAAAGCCCCCAAAACTCAAAACCCAAACCCCCCCTAAACCCTAGTCGCCACCCAAAAAAAAAAACTCCACCTCCACCCGCTGCCTCCCGCCCTTCTCCCGCAGCACCCAGCCCGCCCGCCTCCGTCCTCCGACCGACCCCCCAAGCAAGCCCCCTTCTTCCGCCTCCGCCTCCGCCTGCCTCCGCACTGTCCGCCGCCCGCCTCCGTCGCCTTTTTCAGCCAAAGCAGCATCAGCGGTGCTCCGCCTGCCTCCGCCCCGTCCGTCGCCCGCCTCCGCCGCCTTCTTCAGCCAAAGCAGCAGCAGCAGCACCGCCCCCTTCTTCCGCCTGCCTCCGCACTGTCCGCCGCCCTCTCCGTCGCCGCCTCCGCCTTTGTTAGAGACGCCGCTGCCGTAGGCGCTGCTCGGATCGAGAGGGCTCCAGCAGAGAGAGATCAGTTTCATCAGCGGGCCCCTTGCGGCCCTCTCCGTCGCCGCCTCGCCTCCGCCTGCCTTCGCCGCCTCCGCCCGCTGTCCGCCGCTTGCCTCCCGCTATCAACTCACCTCCGCCTGCCGCCTCCGCCGCCGTCTCCGCCCGCCGCCTCCGCCGCCGTCTCCGCCCGCCGCCTGCCAGCAACCCCGCCGCTGCGGCCGTCCTCCCTCCACTTCAACAGCGACCACTTCATCATCTCCTTCCTTCCCCCTCAACTGCAGCCAGAGAAAGAGGAAGAAAGCTATCGGGCTTTGGGTTTGGTTCTGATCCACTTATTCAGACCCACTCTTGGTTCAGATCAGTATAACAGTGCAGACCCGCTGACAGTGCATACCCGTTAAGAAAAAAAAAGTGGTGATTCAAAGTTTATTTGGACGTGAACTACTCATCTCTCCAGGTGATACTTAACTTGAACTGAATTTTAACTACTAAATTCTTTGCAAATATTATTGGATTGCAATAATTTGTGACAGAATGGTTAATTGTTTCTCTCTAGTGATCTCATATTCATTTGCATTTAGCAATTAATTTATTAGGAGAAATTAATTTAATGCATGCATTTGGTTTGTCTGAGTCTTAGATTTTGCACTATCATGTGTATACTTAACTAATTTGCATTGCATGATCCATTCCTTATATTAAGCATGTCTCATTTTACAGCACGATCTAGTCGCCACTCGGAGTCAAAGAGATCCCATTATATTTATGATCTGCGTGCTGCTAGAGAAATAATAGATGAAAAATTCTGGTATAAAGATCCTGTATTTGATGGGTATTCCTCTACTCACGACTTTATTGATTGGTTAGTGAATATGGAATGTTATTTTGACTGTTATGAAATATCTAGAAAACGTAAATTTCAATTTGCTAAGAGACGAATAGTGGGACAAGCCAAAAATTTTTGGATTTCAGTAGAGATAGATCGTGAGGAACGTTATAGGAATCCTATAAACTCGTGGGAAGAGATGAAAGATATTCTTATTGAGGAGTATCTTCCTACGTATTATAGGACTCGTCTTTTAGATAAATTGGAAAATAGATTCACTCTAAAAGTTAGAACACAGTGTCCTAAATGCGACAAATATGGACACTCTGCCTTTCAATGTACCATGATCAAGTGTTCTAAGTGTCGCATATCTTGGCATTTCGATTATGAGTGTCCCCTCAAGAGTGTACCCATAGATATCATGCCCCCTAATCACGTTGACGATTCAGAAGTTATTGAGGTTCATGTTTCCAAGGAAAGTACTGTAGTTAAATCACAATTGGAATCGAACATGTCTATTCTTATTGCCGATACTCATATTCCTTTTATACTTAATGATGATATTATTAATGAGGCACAAGAGTCTAATATACAGATTCATATTCCTATTGAAATCCATGCTACTGTAGAGAATACTACTGATACTACTGATGCTCAGAATGTTTTGGTAGAGTCTAGTACACCCCCATATGATACTGGATCTTCAATTTTGGAGTCAAATGTAGATGAAGAGACCGAGTATGAAATAGTTGACACTAATATTGCTACCGGTAAGTCTTTGAGCATCATTCCCATATTTTGGCAGATTAATCCTAATATATTATTTTCTAGAGATCGTTTGGAGTTCCTTTCGAGATTCATCAAATTCCCACACAGTGTAGTGATGTTATATCATTTGCGGTGACTGATGTATGTCATTTTAGGGAACCAACATATCTGTTTTTTGGAGTTGTACCACTTGAGTCTGTTGCATTGCATTTGCCTGATATGCATGTTATGCATGATGAGATCTCTAGACAGATAGCAATTTACAATGATGAGTACAAATTTGTTGTATATCTACATAATATTTTGCAAGAATTTGTACTTGATAATAAAGTGAAAGTTTTGGTTCCTCCCAAGAGATGTGATGCACGAGCTATGGTTCCTCGACCACCACCATGGCCTAATTGGGATAATTCGTGGATGCCGATCAGTTCAACCCGGACGTGTTTATCATTACTTATCTCCACATTCATCGGGGATGAATGCTTTGAAGCCGGAGAGAATTAATGGAGATCAGGATTAGATTAGATTAGATTTGATTTGATTTGATTTGATTAGGATTTGGATTGTATTAGATATTTGATTTGATTAGGAGTTTGGATTTTATTAGGATTCTGTTTGTTAGGGTTTCCCTATATATAGGGGTTGTATGGAGTATTGAAGAGGGGAATAATATTTTGAGAAAAATTCTTGAGAAATTTCTGGCGTGAATTTCGCTGAGTTAAATCTCGTGGATTCGTGGAGAGTGGGCGTGGGCCTGGGTGGATTCTCAAATCCCAAAAGTTTTTCCCAATCCATCTTTTCTTCCCCAATTCTCCTAGAAAACCCTAATTTCGAAACCCTAACCCTAATTTCGCTTCCGTCCGCTTCCGTCCTGCGTCACAAGCCCATGTCATATATACTTGTGAAACTGTTTCATAATACAATAAGATGTATCCTTACTCCATAAGAGTAATTAGCATGCATATAATGCCAGAACCAGAAACATACTAGACGTAATGAACATTACCTTCATACATTTGACAAAAAGTTAGGTATAAAACAAACTAGAGAACCAAAAGTTCCCGATGTCCACACAACAAAGTCTCGTCGGCTGACTTGGATAACTAGAGAAGTTTCTGAACAGTAGCACATATACTTCAGGATAACATGTCGAGATGAGCAGCAGGCTACGGCACTAGGCAACACATGTACTTCCGCATACCCAATTCCTGCGTGATAAGCAAATTTATTGCCCATAGTGTTGAACCATAAAAAGCCAAACACAAAAGAATGCAAAAGAATTTTAACTCCTTAGGTAATTCTGAAAAAAGTGTAAAGCTAATTAGCGTATTACATGAAAGCCAGTATACGTAAATGGCAGAGAATACATTTGGTTCCTCACCAATATGTGATTCTGTATGAAATAGATATTGGATTACAATGCGTAAATTTTCACTATGTAATTTCCCTCAACTTTTTGTTGAAAAGATAGCATACAGTCACATAAAATTTATTCCGTAGTAAAATATATCTAAGAACACATTTGACCCCACTTGTCAGATCACATCATAATTGTACTAGAGTATCAGATATGCCGGTGCCCAACTCCATAACTGACATTGTTGGCAAGGTTTTAAATATGGGCTAACGGATTAAATCGGTTGCAAAATTATCATAATGGATATTGTTATCGAGAAGATATCTCATAATGGATATTGTTATCGGGAAGATATCGCGGATATTTAGTAAATTTCATAAAATATATAGATTCGTTACCACAATTTCAGTCATCAACAAACAAGAAAACATTATTTTTAATTTATTTATTTCAGTTTCAATCATTACAAATGCTAAATTTATATTTTGTAATATTCAATTCATAATTCATCTTATTTGTAATTGTTCATTTTAGTTCAGCTGAGAGTTTAATAGAATTAATAGCAAGTAAAAAATTCAACCAAAAAGATTTACAAAAAACAAGTAAGCAATCGCAAAATAAGGAAGCAAACAACAAGAAATCAAGTAAAGAAAAAAAATAGTAAATAACGTAATATAATGTAACATAACTTACACACCGTTACGGTGCAATGGTTATAGATACAATTTATGTTAGGTATCATAACACAATATAACAGGTTCCGTAACGAGTTATTTTCAACATTACCCTATCCTTAACACTGAACCTATCATAATATAGAACTTGAACCCTGTCTGTTGTACCTTCCTAATCACATCATAAGTACCTATCCTAATAAAATATGGCATTTGTATTACCACTATTCTAAATATCAGCTGCAATGAACAAAAATATTTGCTGATATATCGTTTTGGGGGGACCACCAAACTCACAATTCCAAAGTATCAGATATGACAAGTACCTAAGTGCCTAACTCCCTAACTAACATTATTGTAGGGTAATAGATGCACTCAAAAGTCATCTTACGCATTGCCGGTAACTTTTCCAAAGTTTGTTTGTTTGATGTAGATGCCTTTTGTCAAAATGTAATCATCTTTTTGCTGAACATTACAATTAAAAGAATACAATAGGAGGAAACTTTCCCAATCTCTGCTTTGTGACTAATAGCTTCAACTAGCAGTATCGGGCATTTACTTGCCATTTGTAAGTTTATAACCCCGTAAAATTCAGAAAATGACATATGCCAATTATTTCTAATACGCATTCCAAATCCCACTTTAGTTTACCAGAAGATGACATGTGCCAGTTATTTCTAATACGCATTTCAAATCGCACTTTATTTTACCAGTCTATCCCATAATTACCCCTTTGAAAATTGATAATGATGCCCCTTGCATATTGAGAATTAACATATCCATCTTTACATCAAAATAGTATCACATGATGCCATTGGAATTGATTTTTAAAATTTTAGACTAAACTACAGTTTTAGTATAGACAATACTAAAATAAATTGTTAAACAAAGTAATTTTTGTATTATCCTACTCTTAACCAAGACCTTTTCCTATACACCTGTCTATTCCAAACCCCATCATAAAGCCCTACTTGGAACCCTATCCTTTAACCCTTGAACCTATCACAATCCAAAACGTAAACTCCATCTGAAATTTATCCATAAAACATTGTACCTTTCCTAATCACATCATAAGCACCTATTTTAATAAAATAACCACATTCGTGTTCCCACTATTCTAAATATCAGTTCACCTACAATACAAAAGCTCGATATTGACCTCATATTCCCGATATATCGTCCGATATCATACGACCACTTATGCGTCGCTATTTAGCGGCTAATACCGCTATTTAGCAGCTCAATTTTGAGCAATTGCATTAAAATTTCTTCTGCATAAGTATCTTCTCTTGTACTCTTCACTTTATTGACTGTATTTAACTTCTACTTCCTGAAGTACTTTGATATTGTAGTCTGGCCCGCTTTAGAAACTTTTGGGCGTTTGATTTCCTAGTCCAACTCTGGTTTCATGCCCTTTTCCTTGTATAATTTGGATTACCTGCAAAAGACACTAAAAATACCCGAGTAGTATTTATTTATATACAAAAACAGATAAAGTATGAGAGGAAAAATACAATATATGATATTCATCACGTACCAAGACTTCAGAAGATAATAGGAGACTATCAGACAAGTTTTATTGTGGGTAGAAACATCTTGGAAGGTGTCGCAACAGCCTATGAGGTGATCCCTCATAGCAAGAAAACTAGATCGGGGGACTACCTACTTAAATTGGACTTTGAAACATCATATGATATTGTAGACTAGGATTGCTTATTGGAAGTGTTAGGCTTATGTGGCTTTAGAGAAAGATGGATTTCATTGATAGAGAAGTGACTATCTTTAGCCAAAACGCAAGTTTTAGTCAATGGAAAAGTTGGCAAATTGATAGTACTAAGACGAGGCCTTCGACTTGGAGATTCTCTGTCTCTACTACTTTTTGCTCTGGTTACTGATGACTTGATTATTATGTGCAGAAAGTTGGATAGAGCAGGATTTATTCACGGCATAACAGGGTCTTTCTCTATCACTATCACTAACCTAGAATATGCTGATGATACACTCATTTTTGGAAGGGATAATGTAAGAGAGGTTATATATATCAAATGGTTACTTTGTTACTTTTAAGGTTGGTCTGATATGAGAATTAATCTCTCTAAAAGCTCTTTCATTTGTCTAGAACCTAAAAACCTCTCCCTTTGTCTTATACCAGACATTTTCAAATGTAAAGAGGTTATGTTCCCGATTAAATACTTAGGCATTCCCATTAAACCATGTAAACTTTTCAAACAAGATTGGAATCGCCTACTTGACACCTTTGAAAAAAAGATTAGAAGGTTGGAGAAGAAGTCTGCTTTCTTTAGGAGGAAAGGTGGTGCTACTGAATTCTGTATTACCTACACTACTTTTTTACTATATGTCATTTTTCAGTTACTTTGCAGGATGAGAAATATAATAGACCGTATCAGGAAGAACTTTTTATGGAATGGTGTGTCTCATTCTAAAAAATATCATTTGATTTCTTGGGGGCATATTTGTAGACCTAAAAAAGCTGGAGGATTTGGTATAATTGATCTTAAAACCTTCAACTTATCTCTAATGACGAAATGGTGGTGTCATTTAGTTTCACGTCCTTATGGCTCTTTCCAAAGACTTGTGGCCGCGAAATATCGTCCTAGGAACTGTACCTGACTCATAAAACCTCAAAGTTCGTACAATACATTTGGATTCTTGAAAGGCATGATGTTGCCTAGGCATATTGTCTGGCCGAGTCTAGAGCTTAGACTGGGCAATAGACACAATATTGTATTCTGGCACAATAGAAAGTGCTCACAAGTCCCACTAAAAATTTTATTTCCTGAAGCCTACCAACTGTCCAGGGACAAGAAGGCTAAAGTAAGGGGTCGCTCTAGATGGAGTTTAAACCTCCACCATCCTATATCTGTTCATGAAAAAACACAACTTTGGAAGTTGAGAAATCTACTTAATAACTTCAAACCTAATCACATGTTGGATGACTAACCCCACTAAAGATGGAGCAAGGATCGAGACTTTTCTGTTAAGTCCACATATAATCTTTTTGTGGATAGTGGAGTTGTTTTGAAAGACTGTTTGCCCATCTAAAGTAAGGGTGTTTCTATGGTTGGTCATAAAAAAACCCTACTCACTTGGCCAGCCTTACAAAAAAGATGATGGATACGTCTGAATATCTGTGTACTTTATAATAGGGATGGAAAGTCCACTGTTCACCTATTGTTGAATTGCCACTTTGCTAGAAAACTATGGATAAATTGTGTAAGAAGATTTGGGATTAATATTAACATAGGCACATGCACCAAATTAGGGAGCAAATTATGTGTTAATGGCAATTCATCACAGCTGGCTAGAATCCTTATAGTAGCTTTATGCTGGAATGTGCGGAGAGAAATAAATAATAGAATTTTTAATTCTTCAGCATGTTCTTTACATATATATATATATATTTGCTTGATTATTCACTATATTATTCTTTGGGCAGATAAACCTTCGGACGATGAGTGTGTGCAGATCTCAGGAAGGACA
This sequence comes from Dracaena cambodiana, assembly GCA_036321105.1. Taxonomy (NCBI): domain Eukaryota; kingdom Viridiplantae; phylum Streptophyta; class Magnoliopsida; order Asparagales; family Asparagaceae; genus Dracaena; species Dracaena cambodiana. The sequence goes on along the minus strand of JAYEPQ010000008.1, from coordinate 40,635,387 downwards.
TCAGGAGAGGATTCCGGAGATTCTCTTTCGTCCCCGGATCAGACTTGATGTAATATATATATATATATATATATATATATATATATATATATATATATATATATATATATATATATATATATATATATATATATATATATATATATATATATATATATATATATATATATATATATATATATATATATATATATATATATATATATATATATATATATATTAATGTATATTCGTTATATTCGTAAATGGGTGATTAGCAATGAAAACTAGCGTCCCAAGTCTTATTCTTCCCTAGTACAAAAATTCGCTTGTGCGTTGTGTTCTATCTTTTTTTGTCTTCAAATAAACTCGGTTCCTGATTAACCACAGAATTTAGTGAGTTGCATCCAAATCTTTCTATGGGTTGCTTCTTTTGCCTCTTTTATTGTCCCATATAGAAAGAAAGAGTTTGGAGCTCCGGTCTGATGGGGATTCGTTTCATAGTTATTCTGGATTGCTAACGTAGTTAGATGACGCCTGGAGATTCATCTAATTTTGATCCAAGTAAGTCCATAGGCTATAGAATAATAATAACTATATTAGAATCCATCATTTTCATCACTCTCATCACACATATGTGGCACTCATAACTCTAACTCGATCATTTCCTAATTATTTTGTACGTCACAAGTCATGTTCAATTACTAACCCACAGTATATCACTGGTTTACTACATATTGTAGGAAATGATCCCCATAGTTTCGTTATCGATTAGCAACGGGATATGTATATCGTGGTTTGGTTTTTCTTTTCCTTTTTTTTTTTTTTTTTCGGATCCTATGTGATTTGAAGCAATGTTTAAAATAGCGATAATGGTAACGTAATGTTTTGCCTACGTTTGGTTATATCGCATATAGCGTAACACATAATAGATTATGCAATTTCTTATTAATTTAATAAAAATAAATATAAAACTATATAAAAATATTAAATATTTAAAAAAAGAATATAAAATCATTTTGTAATACGTAATCTATTCTAATTTTAAATTAAGTTTTAAAATATTGTTCATATTTATCTTCATAAATTATATTAAGACTGCAACTGTAATTCCAATTAACATCTATGAACATAAGATTTTAATTTTTTATTTCAATTCCAGTTATTATCATTGTTGTAATTTATATTTTGTAATGTACAACTTATTTATAATTATTGATTTTAATTTAGTTAAAAATTCAATAGAATCAACAAATGAGATATTTCATTAATCGAAGAGGAATTATAATAAACAATCAAGGAAACAATTGCAAATTAACAGCAATTTCATAAGCAATCAAATAAACTAACAACTAATTAAGTAAGAAAACTATAGTAATTTACTAATAATCAAAATAATAATTAACAACAATATAGAAATCACTAAAAAAAATAATTGTAAATAACGTAACATAACGTAATTTAACATAATGTTACGTAATATAATGTAAAATAACAAAAAAAAAGTACCGTTATGGTGTACTAAATTATTTCCAGTTATTACGTAGCGCTGGGATTCAATTAGGTTTCTTAATGCAATATAATGGATTTCAAAACGATTTATTTTCAACATTGATTAGAAGCATGTATACTTTAATCATTATGAAAAACCATCTAGTTCAAGTTCAAGATTTACTATTACTGTCTGGATAATTAAACATCCAATTCATAATAATAATAATCCCATTGCATGAGCAGTGTGGCGTATAGTTATGGATCTATCAGGTGGACCGTATAACAATAGCAAATGGTTCTTGGCCTTGCTTAACTATGCCTATGAGCAAAAATATTTTCATTACTTTTTCTTTTTCCCGCAATTGAAATCGTCACTAATTGTTCAATCTAAGATAGTAGTCAGTTATTCAAGCTTACCTATAAAGAAACATGTTTGATAGAAAATGAGAGGATGGCAAAAGGACGTAAGTGACTTGAGGGTCGAGGGATGGAGATTAGGTAGGAAGAAAGGCACGGAAACAAGAATCGGCATCAAGCTAAAAAAACTGTGAAAAAGACAACAATTTGAAGGACAACGTCTTCCACTAAGATGGATGGCAAAGCCACAACAAGGTCCTGAAGAAAAGAAATCCATGGTCCATGTTTTTTGATAGGCCAGATATCAGACCCTTGGTATATTTAATGAAATCGGACAAGACAATATGGTTCAAAGTTATGGAAATGTCTTCTAATTGGCCAACACGTTATTCTCCCCAATATTAGTTATGGAAATGTCTTCTAATTGGCCAACACATTATTCTCCCCAATTATTACTTAAAATGTTGGAAAGAATATCTTATATCTAGGGCTGAGTAGAAAACCGAGAAAACCAAACCAAACCTTAAAACCAAATCAAATCGAACTGATCGGTTCGATTTATTCGATTTTCGGTTCGGTTCGGTTTAAAAACCGAAATTAATTTCGGATTTTGGGTCGGGTTTCGGTGGCTTTAGCTCCAATCGAAACCGACCGAAAAAACCGAAATTTTATAATTGTAGTTTATTTTTTATTTTTTTTATTTTCAATATGTTTTTCTTTTAAATTTTTGATGAAAAACATGTTATTGTTATTTTAATAGGTAGAAAAAGAAAAAATAGGAAGTAAAATTATTATATTTCCTATAAAATACACATGTTTACCACATATTTAGTTTCAAACCCAAATAACCGAAAATCGACCGAACCGAAAATTCGGTTTCGGTTTCGGTTTCGGTTTTGGTTTTTTTAAAAATTCGGTCGGTTTTGATTTCGGTTCTACTAGTTCGGTTTGGTTTTCGATAGGAGTTTTTTCTCCAAAACCGAACCGATCTGATCTATACTCACCCCTACTTATATCCAATGTTCTTTTATAGACTACCTCTGAAATGTGGTAAATAGTACTAGGTTTATTGCTAGGTGAGGTTACAAAAAAGCTTTGAAATTTGACCATTGATGCACAACTATAGGTATTGTCAAAAAAAAAAAATTGGTTTTACCTCTCTCAAGCATAATCTAAAGTAAATAACAATAGGAAGAGTTGTAAGCCTAAATAGCATCCCTCTTGAAGTTTTAAAGTGTCCCGTGCTACAAGCTTAGCATGGTTATATATATATATATATATATATATATATATATGGGATTACTGTAGGTGAGCCGCCAGCTCAGAAAAAATTACGTGAGTTAGCGGCAAAACTGTAATGATCCAATGGATTTTCTTCCATTTTTTTTAACAATCACTACCTCTACCTCTTTAACTTATTTCGGATTAAATTTCATAAATTTTGAATTTCATTTACCCTTTCATCAAGTGCATACAAAATGTTTTATTCATTGAAAAGTGTTAATTTTGTGTTAGCTTGATGGAGAACCAAATTAAAACTAAAACCCAAAAAGTTGGGTATAAGTGAACCCTAGGGGGTCGAGATCATAATCCAAAAGAATTTTTTTAAAAAAATTATTGGAGATAGTGATAATGAACTGCAGATCAAGTAACTTGCGTGAGCTGTCAGCTCATTTCCATCTCTCTCTCTCTCTCTCTCTCTCTCTCTCTCTCTCTCTCTCTCTCTCTCTCTCTCTCTCTCTCCTGATAGCCTAACATCTTCAGATATAACTTTAGGTCTGATTTTTCACGCTCTTCCATGTGGATGTTTAGTAGCCATGGTATAGAGATAATTGCTAGTTTAGACCAAAATTAAGATTATTTGTTGGGAGTTCATATGTGAATATAATCTCATATTGGATCGAACAAGAAGAAAATTGTCTGGAGTTTGTATGTAAGTATAGTTCTACATCTGATAGAACAAGAAAAGCATAGGAAAATTGAGATGTTTATTAGGAGTTCATATGTAAGTATAGTTTCATATCAGATAAAACTTGTCTCTACCTAGCTTTTGTGTGGTTTAGGTTATGCGGAAAGACACTGGTAGAGTTTCCTCCTCTAAATTGCAATATTCATGGACCTAAGGGAGGTCAGGAGTTTTGTGCTAACGTCCCAAGAGTTTTTTTTTTTTTTTCCATCTTGGATTGTTGCCTCATTTGTTTAATATACCCATGTAATTATGTTTCATTATCATATTTTTATTTTTCCATATAAATTCCTTCATTTGAAACTTTTCTTTCATATTTTTGAGAATTACCTCCAAAAAATTTCTAGATAACGTTTGATAGCTTGCAATTACATTTAATCTTTTTTAAATATGTTTTGATTTTCAAGTTTAATTTCATCCTCTTAGCGAAACTTCTAAGCCGTTTCTTTAAAGCATTGTTATTTTTTTTCTTGAAACTTATACAACAATAATCATCTTTTATTTTCATTTTGTTTCAAATTTAGGCTCGCGATTTATGAAAATTAGAATATGAATAAGGATTCAAATGCGATGAGAGGCCTAGAGGACAAAAAAAAAATGTTATATAACATTAAAATGCAGATGTTTTTCATTTAAACATGTTAAATTAGATATGATGATTGAAAAATAAGTATTAGACAAACAATAATATAAAAAAAATGAACTTTAGAAAAGAAAATTAATATTTAAGAAGAAAAGAGAAAAGTTGTACAGTAAATTCGATTAAAAGAACACAGAAGAAATAGTAATTAGGAATCACAAATTTTAGTATAGGAGCCATTTTCTAATTTTAACACCTTATTAGTCCTATTTTAATCTCAGTTGTTAGTTTTGAGTGAACTATTAAGACCAAAGAAGTGGTCCCAATTTGTATTTAAGATTCGAATCTAAAAGAAATCTATAATGAACATTAAGCCTTCTTAGGGTGAACAAAAATATTTGAATTATGGGTTAATTATATAAATTATTCTGCATTATTGGGGATATATCACTTATATCCCCTTATAAAGAAAAAAAAATCGTAGAAAAACCTCCTCATAGAACATATAAATACAATAAAATTTATTTTTTTTTTGTTACAACTATATTCCTATCGGGGTCTCACTATGAAATAACTTTTTAATGAGGTATTAGTAATACACTGTTGTAATTAATCCTTAAATAATATCAAATTTTATAATGCTTGTGATGTTTTTAAAACAGGGAACAACTCTCCCTTTGGTCTTTCTTTTTCATAAATATAAATAATTCATTCGAGTTTTAATAACTACATATAAAATAACTAATATCGTTAAATAAAAAAAATTTGCTTTAAAGTAAAACTTTGCAACTTTCATTGATCTTATTTTAGTAGTAGTAGTCATAATAATAATAATAATAATAATAATAATAATGATAATGATACTGTATAATTCAAGATCCGATTCGGGAGTTTCCAAAGGAGCACACCATATTTCCTAGTCAGCCCAATTTATGTCTAGATAAAAAAATTCACTGAGAAGTAGGCTCTCTAGGAAACATGGGGAGTTTCTAAAGGAGTTTTCCTAATGAGTCCACTTTACAGGATATTTTTGTTTCGCCGGACAGTGATTAAGTGGGCTCACTAGGAAAAATGTTGTGCCCCTTTAGAAACTCCCGAAATATGGCGTGCTCCTTTGGAATGTTGGTCAGGCAAATACTCATGATCAGTTTCGTTATTTTACAGTGTTTGATAATTGAGGCAACATTGTGGATGGCGAGTGTGAAGGGCAGCAAGAAGGCCCAGACTGTCGAAGCCCTGACAAGAAACATTAGCCAAAATGTTCGGCGCACCGAGTGCGGGAGCCAGTCCATTAAAGACTCGCAAGCTGATATTACCAAAGGTACCACGCTCTTTTATTTGGCGCCTAGGTCGGCAGAGACATTGGTCATGGTTATAAAATAAAGAAATAATGCAAAAGTTTGAAAATTTTGAACTTCAATGAGTCCAGATATCTTCTTGCCCTCGAAATTTGAAATGTCGTGTCACACATAAAAATAGAAGAACCGAACTTGTTTTGATGAGTAATACCATGAAGCAGGTTTTTTTATTTGGTTTTGATAGGAAAGTTACTGATTGAGCTTCATGGCTGTTTAGGCAACAAGGTTCGCAGTTTGAATTTTGGTTGTCAAAATTTTGGATACTTAGATGTGAGTCCTAGCTCTGGAGATGGATCATAAGATCCGTAAAACACTGTTTATATTAGACACGCCAGCGTCAGCCCGAAACTTAGTCCCATTATTCTGAAACTTTTGCCTCCCTTACTCCTAAAATATTAAGCTTTTGCATTTGCTGATATTTCTTGCTCATTGCCAGCCTTCTATTGGTGTACTATTATTTTCACTTGTAGTGTGCATAGATTTTTGTCTGTTCTAGGAATATTTGGTTGATAGATTAAGTTTATGTTACCGTTAACATGTATCTCTTGTGTAATTTATGAAATTAATAACAAATATTACGGAAAGGCAACAGCCGCATGGATCATAATAACTGTGTCCATTTTTTCGCAATTTCGGTGAGCTTCAGTTTGTTTTTTCTTTTTCCAATATTTTTGGCAAGATACACTTGTTATACTCAGGACTTGTGCCTCCAAGCATGAATATCATGATGTGTTCCCTGATAATATATATTTCCAATGACATTTCGCTACTTATGTCATCCTGGACTGCTTGCATTTTGTTTAACATGCTGATCCGTTTAGTTTCTGGCTAACCTTTATATTGTCCCTTGAATGCACATTTCGTGGATTAAACATTTCACCTCGACCTAACAAACATTTTGAGTATCGAGTTATACTAGCTATTAAATTTATTTCATTTCAAAAGATTGATGCAACATGGTTCTAGTTTCAGCATACTTATTGTCTTACTGCATTCCAAATCTCTATGATTCTCTCTTTCTTTCTGTTGGCTTCTGCTTCCCTGAACCTTATCCATCTTAAATCATTTCACTTACACAGTTCATTATGGATGTAATGTAGTTCTGTAAGTTATATTATTGTTCTAACCTGGCACCTTGTTTTTTTAGAGTACATTTGAGATGTCTTGTAAGAGTTGTTCACCCCTAGCTTTCATATGGTGCTCTAATTGTAATTTTTTTCTTCTTCATCTCTTGCAGTTGATTCGAGATGAGATTAGGTCTGGGAAAAGTGATAAAGAAATCTACAAAAAAACCTTGAGGAAGATTTTGGGGAAACAGTACTCTATACACCTCGTTTTGACATCCAGACAGCAGCTTTGTGGCTGTCTCCAGTATGTACTATGAGAACTTCAAGTATAGGCATATATCAAATAATTCAACTATGTGCATATGAAGATAAAAATATATAAATAAACAATATCTCAGATCGAGTGACCAAGTTCACTAGCTATTACAATGATGGGAACAGGTCGGTCAAATCAAAGCCTAACGATAGTTCAATCCCTTCATACAATTCTTGAATGCTTCTGTAGAGCTATCTTGATCCTTAAAACTTGTTTTCCTAATGGCTGCTCTCATTATTGTGTCATTGGTCATCCGAACCACCAACTTACTAATTTTTATGGCAGAACTATGATGAGCATGAGGAAGTATATTGGATGAGATTCGAAGCCTCTTCCTCCAAGATGGAATGGAAGGAGTGTATGCATTTGGTGCTTAAGAGTTCCAAGGGACAGATCTCTTGCAGCTGCTGCCAATACTCACTGTAAGGCCCAAAGGACAAGTTCTTGCCGTTGTTTGAAAGGATGTCTGATACAGGAAACAGGGATCTGGTAGCAATGGTTACACAGCGTGTCTTCATGATATCTTTGGCTGCAGTAGGAGAGGCCGTGATGACCATAGACACCTTGCCAAGCTTCAAGTGCATGAGGGGGCCAACTGTTGTGGATAGTTCTTAAAAGAGCTTGTGTGGCAGCTGCGAGCCAAGTAAGTGATGGATGATGCTGAGTATTGGTAGTTGCCGTGGCCCGGTGGAGTTTTGAGTGTGGATAATATTCATTTTTGAGCTTGAGCACCAGGAGGATTAACATGGTTTAGAAGAACTGAGAGGCTGTATATAGGTTCCATGGTCATGGATGGATTGAAGAAAGCATATACGGCCTCCTCTTATGATGGAGAATTATTTGCAAGCTCAAAGACACACTTGAATTGATGCCAAGGGATCTGTAGGCGGAGGATCCACTGCTTGCTATCACACTTGAATTTTGTCTTGGAGTAGTTTCAGTGAAATAATCGAAGTGCCTTGATCAATTTACATGTAGTTTTGAAATAAAATATGATGAATTTCTACTTGAAATTGAATATAATTTGTGCTAGTATACGGATATTAGAACCTAGTTATGATGTGTGCATCGAATTGGTCCAGTATAATAGTTGTTGGTATAGTGTAAATACATGCTAATTGTTGGCATCTACATAGACGGCCAACATGGACATGGCACTGATACGCCTCCAAAATGAGAGTAGGTTGCATGCATTTGACATGACACAATTTCACAAAATTGCAGACTGACAATGCCTAGAATCATTTCATCACTTTTACCTCTTCCTCTTTATATCCAAAAAGGAAGAAAAAAGAAAAGAGATGAGAAAAATAGTAACAGAGTCTTAGTTGAATAGATATACTGAAAGAGTTGAGTTGCACACTGAAAATAAATCATGGTACGAGAATTTTCTTTATGGCATCTGTCACAGTATAGGATGGGGAACATGAAGGGTGGCATGTAATATCAGGTCGAACCTCCTTCTGCTAGTTATCCCAAACGATTCCGAGATGTCAAGATTCTGGGACTTGATTTCAGAGGCAGTTGGCAGCTCCCAGTCAAAATAGTAGAGTAACTCTGCAAGAGGAAGTTCCATAGATGCCAGCCCAAATGTCATCCCAGGACACATCCTCCTACCTGCTCCAAATGGTAAAAACTCGAAATTTGTCCCCTTGAAATCAATGGAATTTCCTTCAAATCTCTCTGGCTTAAACTCTTCGGCATCTTGCCAGTACTGTGGATCTCTTCCAATTGCCCATGTGTTCACGATGACCCTTGATTTTTCTGGTATCTCATACCCCAGCAGCTCGCATTTCTTTTGGCACTCTCGTAGCAGTAGCAACGGAATTGGAGGGTGCAGCCTCAAAGTTTCTTTGATTACTAGTTGCATATAGTTCAGCTCCTTGATGTCAGCCTCTGTTATTTTAGTCTTACCTTGGAGAGCATTTCGTACCTCCATCTGTACCTTTCTCCTCACTTTTGGATTCCTCATCAGCTCCGTCATGGCCCATTGTAAGGTTGATGAAGAGGTTTCACTTCCAGCCGCGAGCATGTCCTAGAGATTAGTAAATACATATGGTCAACTAGTATATAAAGTAGCAATGAGCACTCTTAGTTCGTAGAAAATTTGAGAAGCCAAATCCAATGTAGTAGCCGGGCATGAACTCGGCCCCTCAAAAACAGTTGTTCTTATCAATTGTAGACGGGTTGAAAAGGGCTGTAACTAAGTCTTAATTGCATGCAATCTTTTACAGCTGTCCACAATCTGATAGAGAAAGTGTCGCTCCTTCCTGTATATGAGAAAATCCCTAATTTTAAACCTATGATTTCTCCATTACAGGTGATTTATCAACATTTCAAGATTTCTCTTTACTGACAGATAATACACCAACTGTTCTATAGTTTGTTTAGATGGCATGATCAAGAGATTTATTGAATAGCCTTCTTGAGAAGAGAGATTAATGGTGACATCTCTGTGGATGCAGGTGCTTTTGCTAGTACTGACCTGAGATCATCGATGAAGCTTTGAAGCTTACTACATATACAGCTGCCAGATTCATATTCTAAGTGATATTTGCATCGTCCAACAGATTACTAATCGTAAGCCCTCGTCCTTTTTCGCATATCATATAGAAAACACATTCATCTTTCTGGTATTTGATGCATTAAATATATATATATATATATATATATATATATATATATATATATATATATATATATATATATATATATATATATATATATATATATATTTCTAATTGCATAACTCTCTGTCTCTTGTTCATTTAGTGTGTACTAATTTAGAGATTTCCAAATGCTGTTGGATGCTATAATTGTCAAATTTGGTAGCATATTGTTTCTTTTCTTCACCAAATGACCCTAGTTAAATTAGTTATGCCTTGAGAACAGATTACTAGCTCTCTTATTTTTGAAATGAGTAAACAAAGAAAAGTTGTAGAGTAAATACCAAAATGAGGGCCTTGATGCCATCGTTGGTGAGCTCAAATTGAAGTTCACCATTGTCCTGAAGTCGCAGGAGCACGTCCATCAAATCTTCAGCGACTTGTTCTTTGCCACTGCAGCCGTCACCTGATATTCTTTTCTTCTCTTTATGTTCTTGTACTATGCTTTCAAGTATACTGTCTAGCTTCTGGTGGCACCTCTCGACCTTAGATGTAGATCGACTGACCAAGTTCGCTAGCCATGATAATGATGGAAATAGGTCCGTCAGGTCAAAACCTGCAGCTAATCTAACCCCTTCGTTCAGAGCTTCTATGAATCTGTCTTTTTCTTTAGACTTGTCCCCCATGGCCGCTCGCATTGTTATGTCATTGGCCATCTGAACCAGCATCTTACTGAGGTTTACCATAGAACCATCTCGAGCAGTCATGGAAATAGATCGGATGAGACTCTGAGCCTCTTCCTCCCTGATGCACTGAAACGAGTGAACACGCTTGGCACTTAACAACTCCAAGACAACGATCTTTCGCAACTGCCGCCAACGCTCACCATAAGGCCCAAAGGTCAAGCTCTTGCCGCGGTAGGAGAGGACGTCTATGGCTGGAAACAAGGGTCTAGTTGCGAAGGTCACATCGTGTGTCTTCATGATCTCTCTGGCGGCATCAGGAGAGGAGGCCACAACCATAGAGACCTCCCCGAGCTTCAAGTGCATGAGGGGGCCGTACACCTTGGAGAGCTGTTGAAAGCGGATGTGGGGCAGCTCTGATCCAATCAAGTGATGGATGCTGCCGATGATTTGAAGTTTCCATGGACCTGGGGGGAGTTTCGGACGGGATTTGTTTGTGAGTTTGAACAAGAGGATGCTGAACAAGGTAAGGAGGAAGAAGAGATTGTATAGAGATTCCATGGCGAGGGATGAAGTGAGCCGAGTGTAGACGACTCGTATTTAGGTGGATGATCTATAAGGCAGAAGAAATGGTCATGGATAGTTTAGCTCATGGAGAGGAAGCTGCAGGCGTGGGGTGGGGTCCACTCGATATTAAAACCCCTCAACTTTGTCTCCGCTTTGATAGTTGTTCATGCAGAGGAAGCTGCAGGCATGAGAATGATTGGCAGCTCACAATTTTTAAGGTATGCCACTATTTAAAAATTTGAATTAGAAATAAAATTTTTATTTTTTTAATTTAAAATTATGAATTGGACGGATAAGAATAAGAATGCGCCTATGAATTCATTCATTCTCATAATGCGCCTATGAATTCATTCATTCTCATCCTAACGCTCATCAATATTAGAATCCTTCTTATCCGAAACAATCTCCAAATTATTCATGTTTATCTTTAACTATAAATTTTGATTTATTATCTTGTAAATACTCATTTAATTAATAGTCTTAATGGTCTTTAATTTTGTACAGCTAATCCACTTAATTTTGTACAGCTAATCCACTTAATTGATAGTTATAATTATTAATTGATAGTTATAATTATGACACGATTGACTCTCTTATAAAATGAAAGTTATTGAGGAAAATATTTATCAATATCCTAATTTGCTTTTGGACATATCATGTTAATTCCGCTCGCTAAGATTCTGTTTGGTTTGAGGGAAAAAGATGAAAACAAAAAGAAAATAAAAAAGAAAATATTTTCTAGTGTTTGCTTTAAGAGAAAATTTAAAAGAAAAGAAAATATTTTCTTTCTAACGAAACATTAAAAAAAAACAATTTCCGCCTTTTTTTTCTTTTGTCTTCTCTTTTTCTTTCTCTTTCTTTTTCTTTCTTCCATTTTCTTTTTCTTTCTTCCATTTTCTTTTAAACCAAACACAGTCTAAGGGACTGCTTTAATATTGGAAGCAGAGAAAGTAAAAAATAAAATTAGAAGCAGCTTCCAAAATGAAAGTTTAGGAAAAATAGCTTCTAATTTTTTTTGTTAATTCTTGAAAGTAGAAAGTAAATGAGATTATTTTATTATTTAATAAAATATTATCTTGTTTTGTTCCTAGAGCTTCATAAATTTTTCCACTCAAAAAAAGGTGAAGAGAAATTTGAAAGTAAAGTTATAATATAGTATTCATATCATCCAATGGAAATAAGTTCTAATTAGCTTTTTGCCCAAATAAACATATAAAGTAACGAAAGTAGCCTTAATTCTACTACTTCTATTTTTACTTTTGTACAAACAAATACACTCTAAGTCATTAAGTAGATATCAAATCTTTTAACAAAAGTCCTAGTCTTTCCTTTCGCTAGTAGATATCAAATCTTTTAACAAAAGTCCTAGTCTTTCCTTTTGTTAGATTGCTTGCTGGCACTGAGCCATGGCAGAAGAACTAGATGCTCTTCAACGAAGCGGAACCTTACCTGAAGAGAAGAGTGTTATTGGTTGTCGGAACAATCTCATCCTCTTACCAAGTTTTACAATCCTATGACCGATTCTTGACGTTCAAAACCTCAGCCAATACCATAGGCAACTACCTTAAATACTGATGATTGAAACCTCAACTTTGTCTCCTTCCTCCTCTATTTGACTTCATAACTTTAAGCCCTCGTGTTGCCATTCTACCAACCATTCTAATTTAAGATAGTAAACTCCCAAATATCCATCATATACCCACAGCATACATATTTCATTATGAAACAGCATGAGGATGAAGAGGAAGGTTACAAGAAGCAAGAGACTGTTTCCATGATCAGGGATGGACCAAAAACAGCATAGGCAGTCTCTCGCCCATTATGTATTGGAGAATGATTCAAAGATCAGATGATATAATACAGTTTCATTCAAACAAACATCTCTCTCGCTTGTTGACTAACAAGAAATGAAAAGTTTTCGCTTGCTGATAGCAACCACCCGAGCGCATTTCACAAGCAATCCATCCGCTACACAATACAGCAACAACAACAACTAAGCCTTTTATCCCAAGTATTTGGGGTAGGTTACATGAACCAAATAAAGAATAACGCCGGATCGATCACTTTGATATTCCTTCTCTATTCATTTCTATCAAGTAATATCTCATTATTTAAACCTCTAGACTCCATATCTTTGCATATCAGTTCCATCCATGTCACACATTATGAAATGAGCCAAAATATGAATTTCATCCGCTACACAATAATAAACATCAAATTTCTATCACAAGTTGATGGAGATCAGGATTAGATTAGATTAGATTTGATTTGATTTGATTAGGATTTGGATTGTATTAGATATTTGATTTGATTAGGAGTTTGGATTTTATTAGGATTCTGTTTGTTAGGCTTTCCCTATATGTAGGGGTTGTATGGAGTATTGAAGAGGGGAATAATATTTTGAGAAAAATTCTTGAGAAATTTCTGGCGTGAATTTCGCTGAGTTAAATCTCGTGGATTCGTGGAGAGTGGGCGTGGGCCTGGGTGGATTCTCAAATCCCAAAAGTTTTTCTCAATCCATCTTTTCTTCCCCAATTCCCCTAGAAAACCCTAATTTCGAAACCCTAACCCTAATTTCGCTTCCGTCCGCTTCCGTCCTGCGTCACAAGCCCATGTCATATATACTTGTGAAACTGTTTCATAATACAATAAGATGTATCCTTACTCCATAAGAGTAATTAGCATGCATATAATGCCAGAACCAGAAACATACTAGACGTAATGAACATTACCTTCATACATTTGACAAAAAGTTAGGTATAAAACAAACTAGAGAACCAAAAGTTCCCGATGTCCACACAACAAAGTCTCGTCGGCTGACTTGGATAACTAGAGAAGTTTCTGAACAGTAGCACATATACTTCAGGATAACATGTCGAGATGAGCAGCAGGCTACGGCACTAGGCAACACATGTACTTCCGCATACCCAATTCCTGCGTGATAAGCAAATTTATTGCCCATAGTGTTGAACCATAAAAAGCCAAACACAAAAGAATGCAAAAGAATTTTAACTCCTTAGGTAATTCTGAAAAAAATGTAAAGCTAATTACGTATTACATGAAAGCCAGTATACGTAAATGGGCAGAGAATACATTTGGTTCCTCACCAATATGTGATTCTGTATGAAATAGATATTGGATTACAATGCGTAAATTTTCACTATGTAATTTCCCTCAACTTTTTGTTGAAAAGATAGCATACAGTCACATAAAATTTATTCCGTAGTAAAATATGTCTAAGAACACATTTGACCCCACTTGTCAGATCACATCATAATTGTACTAGAGTATCAGATATGCCGGTGCCCAACTCCATAACTGACATTGTTGGCAAGGTTTTAAATATGGGCTAACGGATTAAATCGGTTGCAAAAATATCATAATGGATATTGTTATCGAGAAGATATCTCATAATGGATATTGTTATCGGGAAGATATCGCGGATATTTAGTAAATTTCATAAAATATATAGATTCGTTAACACAATTTCAGTCATCAACAAACAAGAAAACATTATTTTTAATTTATTTATTTCAGTTTCAATCATTACAAATGCTAAATTTATATTTTGTAATATTCAATTCATAATTCATCTTATTTGTAATTGTTCATTTTAGTTCAGCTGAGAGTTTAATAGAATTTATAGCAAGTAAAAAATTCAACCAAAAAGATTTACAAAAAACAAGTAAGCAATCGCAAAATCAAGCAAACAACAAGAAATCAAGTAAAGAAAAAAAATAGTAAATAACGTAATATAATGTAACATAACTTACACACCGTTACGGTGCAATGGTTAATATTAGATACAATTTATGTTAGGTATCATAACACAATATAACAGGTTCCGTAACGAGTTATTTTCAACATTACCCTGTCCTTAACCCTGAACCTATCATAATTTAGAACTTGAACTCTGTCTGTTGTACCTTCCTAATCACATCATAAGTACCTATCCTAATAAAATATGGCATTTGTATTACCACTATTCTAAATATCAGCTGCAATGAACAAAAATATTTGCTGATATATCGTTTTGGGGGGACCACCAAACTCACAATTCCAAAGTATCAGATATGACAAGTACCTAAGTGCCTAACTCCCTAACTTACATTATTGTAGGGTAATAGATGCACTCAAAAGTCATCTTAAGCATTGCCGGTAACTTTTCCAAAGTTTGTTTGTTTGATGTAGATGCCTTTTGTCAAAATGTAATCATCTTTTTGCTGAACATTACAATTAAAAGAATACAATAGGAGGAAACTTTCCCAATCTCTGCTTTGTGACTAATAGCTTCAACTAGCAGTATCGGGCATTTACTTGCCATTTGTAAGTTTATAACCCCGTAAAATTCAGAAAATGACATATGCCAATTATTTCTAATACGCATTCCAAATCCCACTTTAGTTTACCAGAAAATGACATGTGCCAGTTATTTCTAATACGCATTTCAAATCGCACTTTGTTTTACCAGTCTATCCCATAATTACCCCTTTGAAAATTGATAATGATGCCCCTTGCATATTGAGAATTAACATATCCATCTTTACATCAAAATAGTATCACATGATGCCATTGGAATTGATTTTTAAAATTTTAGACTAAACTACAGTTTTAGTATAGACAATACTAAAATAAATTGTTAAACAAAGTAATTTTTGCATTATCCTACTCTTAACCAAGACCTTTTCCTATACACCTGTCTATTCCAAACCCCATCATAAAGCCCTACTTGGAACCCTATCCTTTAACCCTTGAACCTATTCACAATCCAAAACGTAAACTCCATCTGAAATTTATCGATAAAACATTGTACCTTTCCTAATCACATCATAAGCACATATTTTAATAAAATAACCACATTCGTGTTCCCACTATTCTAAATATCAGTTCACCTACGATACAAAAGCTCGATATTGACCTCATATTCCTGATATATCGTCCGATATCATACGACCACTTATGCGCCGCTATTTAGCGGCTAATACTGCTATTTAGCGGCTCAATTTTGAGCAATTGCATTAAAATTTCTTCTGCATAAGTATCTTCTCTTGTACTCTTCACTTTATTGACTGTATTTAACTTCTACTTCCTGAAGTACTTTGATATTGTAGTCTCGCCCGCTTTAGAAACTTTTGGGCGTTTGATTTCCTAGTCCAACTCTGGTTTCATGCCCTTTTCCTTGTATAATTTGGATTACCTACAAAAGACACTAAAAATACCCAAGTAGTATTTATTTATATACAAAAACAGATAAAGTATGAGAGGAAAAAAAAACAATATATGATATTCATCAAGTACCAAGACTTCAGAAGATAATAGGAGACTATCAGACAAGTTTTATTGTGGGTAGAAACATCTTGGAAGGTGTCGCAACAGCCTATGAGGTGATCCCACATGGCAAGAAAACTAGATCGGGGGGCTACCTACTTAAATTGGACTTTGAAACGTCATATGATATTGTAGACTAGGATTGCTTATTGGAAGTGTTAGGCTTATGTGGCTTTAGAGAAAGATGGATTTCATTGATAGCAAAAACTTGATGTGTTATATTTACTGCAAGCGCACAGTGTCGTTGTAGCGCTGTGCAGGTGGTCTCTCAAGGATCTAAGGTGTTTCTGCGTTCTTACTTTCTCTATCGTTCACTGGACTAACCAAAGGTTCTAGGTTGAGGTCGGATTAATCTAAGTAGCCTAGGATATAGAATCCACTAATTTCCAACCATATTCTTACTTCTACTATTTTCTTCTATCATAAAAATTTAATCTTTTTAGTTTAGTTTTCATTTAAAGTGCCCTAAGCATGAGCTATCAAGTGTTGTGCAAGTATAGCTCATCAAAAGATACTACTTCATATAAAAATAAACTAAATATTTTAGATAATTCAAATAAAAAGACAAAACCAGCAACCCCAATCCCTAACTAAGCATAGATTATCAAGAATCCTAATTCAAGTATAACCTATCAAAGTTCTAAACTTCGGGTCCTTATATTTTAATCTTTCATTTGAAAAATCATGGCTTTATTAATTTTATTTAAGAAGAAAAATATTAGAAAATAATTGCATGGTGGATCTTAGCTTCATCTACATCCTAGAGCTGATCTAATTAGCTACTCATGATTTTTGCTAAGGAAGATCAAATTTTAATTCATACAATGATAAACCCTAATCTAGAAAGCGATAAACCCTAATCTAGAAAGCAATAAACCCTAAATAGAATGCAATCAAATCTATGCAGAAAGAAAATAAGAATCTCAAAACAATGGGTTACCTCTGGACACGGTGTTGTGGCCGTCGACCTTCAGTAAAAATCCCAACTTTATTGAATAGCAAAATCGCAATACAAAAATAATTCCAGTGTCCAGAATATCCGTCAAAATACAAGGGTTAGCCAATAAATAGGCATCGGAAACCAAACCCAATTTCTATCCGAACCTAAAAGTGAAACAAATTACAACGAAGCCACAGGAAAATATCAGCGCATGAGGCCCAAAGTGGGCCGCTAAATAGCGGTAAAAACCGCTAAATAGCGGCTTAAATTTGAGATAAATTCATGAAATTTTGTACACATGTAAATCTTGTCTTCTAGATTTAATATTCCTGACTTTATTCGACTTTTAGTCTCTACAGAATCATATTCGCGTAGTCTTGCCCACTTTAGTAACTTTTCGGACTCTGATTTCCGACTCCGACTCTTATTTCATGCCTTCTCCTTGTATAATTCGGATTACCTGCAAAAGACACTAAAAATACCCGAGTAGCATTTATTTATATACAAAAATAGATAAAGTATGAGAGGAAAAATACAATATATGTTATTCATCAATAGAGAAGTGACTATCTTTAGCCAAAACGCAAGTTTTAGTCAATGGAAAAGTTGGCAAATTGATAGTACTAAGACGAGGCCTTCGACTTGGAGATTCTCTGTCTCTACTACTTTTTGCTCTGGTTACTGATGACTTGATTATTATGTGCAGAAAGTTGGATAGAGCAGGATTTATTCACGGCCTAACAGGGTCTTTCTCTATCACTATCACTAACCTACAATATGCTGATGATACACTCATTTTTGGAAGGGATAATGTAAGAGAGGTTATATATATCAAATGGTTACTTTGTTACTTTTAAGGTTGGTCTGATATGAGAATTAATCTCTCTAAAAGCTCTTTCATTTGTCTAGAACCTAAAAACCTCTCCCTTTGTCTTATACCAGACATTTTCAAATGTAAAGAGGTTATGTTCCCGATTAAATACTTAGGCATTCCCATTAAACCATGTAAACTTTTCAAACAAGATTGGAATCGCCTACTTGACACCTTTGAAAAAAGATTAGAAGGTTGGAGAAGAAGTCTGCTTTCTTTAGGAGGAAAGGTGGTGCTACTGAATTCTGTATTATCTACACTACTTTTTTACTATATGTCATTTTTCAGTTACTTTGCAGGATGAGAAATAGAATAGACCGTATCAGAAAGAACTTTTTATGGAATGGTGTGTCTCATTCTAAGAAATATCATTTGATTTCTTGGGGACATATTTGTAGACCTAAAAAAGCTGGAGGATTTGGTATAATTGATCTTAAAACCTTCAACTTATCTCTAATGACGAAATGGTGGTGTCATTTAGTTTCACGCCCTTATGGCTCTTTCCAAAGACTTGTGGCCGCGAAATATCGTCCTAGGAACTGTACCTGACTCATAAAACCTCAAAGTTCGTACAATACATTTGGATTCTTGAAAGGCATGATGTTGCCTAGGCATATTGTCTGGCCGAGTCTAGAGCTTAGACTGGGCAATAGACACAATATTGTATTCTGGAACAATAGAAAGTGCTCACAAGTCCCACTAAAAATTTTATTTCCTGAAGCCTACCAACTGTCCAGGGACAAGAAGGGTAAAGTAAGTATATTTTGGGGTCGCTCTAGATGGAGTTTAAACCTCCACCATCCTATATCTGTTCATGAAAAAACACAACTTTGGAAGTTGAGAAATCTACTTAATAACTTCAAACCTAATCACATGTTGGATGACTAACCCCACTAAAGATGGAGCAAGGATAGAGACTTTTCTGTTAAGTCCACATATAATCTTTTTGTGGATAGTGGAGTTGTTTTGAAAGACTGTTTGCCCATCTAAAGTAAGGGTGTTTCTATGGTTGGTCATAAAAAAACCCTACTCACTTGGCCAGCCTTACAAAAAAGATGATGGATACGTCTGAATATCTGTGTACTTTATAATAGGGATGGAAAGTCCACTGTTCACCTATTGTTGAATTGCCACTTTGCTAGAAAACTATGGATAAATTGTGTAAGAAGGTTTGGGATTAATATTAACATAGGCACACGCACCAAATTAGGGAGCAAATTATGTGTTAATGGCAATTCATCATAGCTGGCTAGAATCCTTATAGTAGCATTATGCTGGAATGTGCGGAGAGAAATAAATAATAGAATTTTTAATTCTTCAGCATGTTCTTTACATATATATATATATTTGCTTGATTATTCACTATATTATTCTTTGGGCAGATAAACCTTCGGACGACGAGTGTGTGCAGATCTCAGGAAGGACATCAGGAGAGGATTCCAGAGATCCTCTTTCGTCCCCGGATCAGACTTGATGGGAGATCATAGCCCCTTTCATGGAGAGGATTGATGTGCCTGGAGGAATCACTCTACTTTTTTGCTGTTTTGGAAGGACTTTTGTTATTTATGTACTATTTTCTTTAGTTTATCTGTTGCTTTCTATTATGTACTTTGTCTTTGTGGGGGTTCACCTAGCTAGGCACATAACCAGAATCTTATTGTAGTTTTATTATCTGCTTGCTAATAGAATACGGAGGGTTTTCACTCGCCGTTTTGGTCCAAAAAAAAAAATAGCGATGGAAAATGAGGGTGTGCTTTCTAAGAAAATCCGAAAAGAGAGGTTGGGCTCACTTAGCAGGGTGTGCTTTTACAATGGTGTGCCAAGTCCTTCAAACTTTTTGTTCCCTGCTTGTTTAAAATCTTCACGTATTCTCATGCTTATTCCTTTCCTTTGGCCTCCCAGAGCCTTTTGTAATATATATATATATATATATATATATATATATATATATATATATATATATATATATATATATATATATATATATATATATATATATATATATATATATATTAATGTATATTCGTAAATGGGTGATTAGCAATGAAAACTAGCGTCCCAAGTCTTATTCTTCCCTAGTACAAAAATTCGCTTGTGCGTTGTGTTCTATCTTTTTTTGTCTTCGAATAAACTCGGTTCCTGATTAACCACAGAATTTAGTGAGTTGCATCCAAATCTTTCTATGGGTTGCTTCTTTTGCCTCTTTTATTGTCCCATATAGAAAGAAAGAGTTTGGAGCTCCGGTCTGATGGGGATTCGTTTCATAGTTATTCTGGATTGCTAACGTAGTTAGATGACGCCTGGAGATTCATCATTTTCATCACTCTCATCACACATATGTGGCACTCATAACTCTAACTCGATTATTTCCTAATTATTTTGTACGTCACAAGTCATGTTCAATTACTAACCCACGGTATATCACTGGTTTACTACATATTGTAGGAAATGATCCCCATAGTTTCGTTATCGATTAGCAACGGGATATGTATATCGTGGTTTGGTTTTTCTTTTCCTTTTTTTTTTTTTTTTCTGGATCCTATGTGATTTGAAGCAATGTTTAAAATAGCGATAATGGTAACGTAACGTTTTGCCTACGTTTGGTTATGTCGCATATAGCGTAACACATAATAGATTATGCAATTTCTTATTAATTTAATAAAAATAAATATAAAACTATATAAAAATATTAAATATCTAAAAAAAGAATATAAAATTATTTTGTAATACGTAATCTATTCTAATTTTAAATTAAGTTTTAAAATATTGTTCATATTTATCTTCATAATATATATTAAGATTGCAACTGTAATTCCAATTAACATCTATGAACATAAGATTTTAATTTTTTATTTCAATTCCAGTTATTATCATTGTTGTAATTTATATTTTGTAATGTACAACTTATTTATAATTATTGATTTTAATTTAGTTAAAAATTCAATAGAATCAACAAATGAGATATTTCATTAATCGAAGAGGAATTATAATAAACAATCAAGGAAACAATTGCAAATTAACAGCAATTTCATAAGTAATCAAACAAACTAACAACTAATAAAGTAAGAAAACTATAGTAATTTACTAATAATCAAAATAATAATTAACAACAATATAGAAATCACTAAAAAAATAATTGTAAATAACGTAACATAACGTAATTTAACATAATGTTACGTAATATAATGTAAAATAACAAAAAAAAAAGTACCGTTATGGTGTACTAAATTATTTCCAGTTATTACGTAGCGCTGGGATTCCATTAGGTTTCTTAATGCAATATAACGGATTTCAAAACGATTTATTTTCAACATTGATTTGAAGCATGTATACTTTAATCATTATGAAAAACCATCTAGTTCAAGTTCAAGATTTACTATTACTGTCTGGATAATTAAACATCCAATTCATAATAATAATAATCCCATTGCATGAGCAGTGTGGCGTATAGTTATGGATCTATCAGGTGGACCGTATAACAATAGCAAATGGTTCTTGGCCTTGCTTAACTATGCCTATGAGCAAAAATATTTTCATTTCTTTTTCTTTTTCCCGCAATTGAAATCGTCACTAATTGTTCAATCTAAGATAGTAGTCAGTTATTCAAGCTTACCTATAAAGAAACATGTTTGATAGAAAATGAGAGGATGGCAAAAGGACGTAAGTGACTTGAGGGTCGAGGGATGGAGATTAGGTAGGAAGAAAGGCACGGAAACAAGAATCGGCATCAAGCTAAAAAAACTGTGAAAAAGACAACAATTTGAAGGACAACGTCTTCCACTAAGATGGATGGCAAAGCCACAACAAGGTCCAGAAGAAAAGAAATCCATGGTCCATGTTTTTTGATAGGCCAGATGTCAGACCCTTGGTATATTTAATGAAATCAGACAAGACAATATGGTTCAAAGTTATGGAAATGTCTTCTAATTGGCCAACACGTTATTCTCCCCAATTATTAGTTATGGAAATGTCTTCTAATTGGCCAACACATTATTCTCCCCAATTATTACTTAAAATGTTGGAAAGAATATCTTATATCTAGGGCTGAGTAGAAAACCGAGAAAACCAAACCAAACCGTAAAACCAAATCGAATCGAACCGATCGGTTCGATTTATTCGATTTTCGGTTCGGTTCGGTTTAAAATCCGAAATTAATTTCGGATTTCGGGTCGGGTTTCGGTAACTTTAGCTCTAATCGAAACCGACCGAAAAAATCGAAATTTTACAATTGTAGTTTATTTTTTATTTTTTTTATTTTCAATATGTTTTTCTTTTAAATTTTTGATGAAAAACATGTTATTGTTATTTTAATAGGTAGAAAAAGAAAAAATAGGAAGTAAAATTATTATATTTCCTATAAAATACACATGTTTACCACATATTTAGTTTCAAACCCAAATAACCGAAAATCGACCGAACCGAAAATTCGGTTTCGGTTTCGGTTTCGGTTTTGGTTTTTTTAAAAATTCGGTCGGTTTTGATTTCGGTTCTACTAGTTCGGTTTGGTTTTCGATAGGAGTTTTTTCTCCAAAACCGAACCGATCCGATCGATACTCACCCCTACTTATATCCAATGTTCTTTTATAGACTACCTCTGAAATGTGGTAAATAGTACTGGGTTTATTGCTAGGTGAGGTTACAAAAAAGCTTTGAAATTTGACCATTGATGCACAACTATAGGTAGTGTCAAAAAAAAAAATTGGTTTTACCTCTCTCAAGCATAATCTAAAGTAAATAACAATAGGAAGAGTTGTAAGCCTAAATAGCATCCCTCTTGAAGTTTTAAAGTGTCCCGTGCTACAAGCTTAGCATGGTTAACTATATATATATATATATATATATATATATATATATATATATATATATATATATATATATATATATATATATATATATATATATATATATATATATGGGATTACTGTAGGTGAGCCGCCAGCTCAGGAAAAATTACGTGAGTTAACGGCAAAACTGTAATGATCCAATAATTTTTCTTCCATTTTTTTTAACAATCACTACCTCTACCTCTTTAACTTATTTCGGATTAAATTTCATAAATTTTGAATTTCATTTACCCTTTCATCAAGTGCATACAAAATGTTTTATTCATTGAAAACCGTTAATTTTGTGTTAGCTTGATGGAGAACCAAATTAAAACTAAAACCCAAAAAGTTGGGTATAAGTGAACCCTAGGGGGTCGAGATCATAATCCAAAAGAATTTTTTTAAAAAAATTATTGGAGATAGTGATAATGAACTGCAGATCAAGTAACTTGCGTGAGCTGTCAGCTCATTTCCATCTCTCTCTCTCTCTCTCTCTCTCTCTCTCTCTCTCTCTCTCTCTCTCTCCCTCTCCCTAACATCTTCAGATATAACTTTAGGTCTGATTTTTCACGCTCTTCCATGTGAATGTTTAGTAGCCATGGTATAGAGATAATTGCTAGTTTAGACCAAAATTAAGATTATTTTTTGGGAGTTCATATGTGAATATAATCTCATATTGGATCGAACAAGAAGAAAATTGTCTGGAGTTTGTATGTAAGTATAGTTCTACATCTGATAGAACAAGAAAAGCATAGGAAAATTGAGATGTTTATTAGGAGTTCATATGTAAGTATAGTTTCATATCAGATAAAACTTGTCTCTACCTAGCTTTTGTGTGGTTTAGGTTATGCGGAAAGACACTGGTAGAGTTTCCTCCTCTAAATTGCAATATTCATGGACCTAAGGGAGGTCAGGAGTTTTGTGCTAACGTCCCAAGAGTTTTTTTTTTTTTCCATCTTGGATTGTTGCCTCATTTGTTTAATATACCCATGTAATTATGTTTCATTATCATATTTTTATTTTTCCATATAAATTCCTTCATTTGAAACTTTTCTTTCATATTTTTGAGAATTACCTCCAAAAAATTTCTAGATAACGTTTGATAGCTTGCAATTACATTTAATCTTTTTTAAATATGTTTTGATTTTCAAGTTTAATTTCATCCTCTTAGCGAAACTTCTAAGCCGTTTTTTTAAAGCATTGTTATTTTTTTTCTTGAAACTTATACAACAATAATCATCTTTTATTTTCATTTTGTTTCAAATTTAGGCTCGCGATTTATGAAAATTAGAATATGAATAAGGATTCAAATGCGATGAGAGGCCTAGAGGACAAAAAAAAAATGTTATATAACATTAAAATGCAGATGTTTTTCATTTAAACATGTTAAATTAGATATGATGATTGAAAAATAAGTATTAGACAAACAATAATATAAAAAAAATGAACTTTAGAAAAGAAAATTAATATTTAAGAAGAAAAGAGAAAAGTTGTACAGTAAATTCGATTAAAAGAACACAGAAGAAATAGTAATTAGGAATCACAAATTTTAGTATAGGAGCCATTTTCTAATTTTAACACCTTATTAGTCCTATTTTAATCTCAGTTGTTAGTTTTGAGTGAACTATTAAGACCAAAGAAGTGGTCCCAATTTGTATTTAAGATTCGAATCTAAAAGAAATCTATAATGAACATTAAGCCTTCTTAGGGTGAACAAAAATATTTGAATTATGGGTTAATTATATAAATTATTCTGCATTATTGGGGATATATCACTTATATCCCCTTATAAAGGAAAAAAAAATCGTAGAAAAACCTCCTCATAGAACATATAAATACAATAAAATTTATTTATTTTTTTGTTACAACTATATTCCTATCGGGGTCTCACTATGAAATAACTTTTTAATGAGGTATTAGTAATACACTGTTGTAATTAATCCTTAAATAATATCAAATTTTATAATGCTTGTGATGTTTTTAAAACAGGGAACAACTCTCCCTTTGGTCTTTCTTTTTCATAAATATAAATAATTCATTCGAGTTTTAATAACTACATATAAAATAACTAATATCGTTAAATAAAAAAAATTTGCTTTAAAGTAAAACTTTGCAACTTTCATTGATCTTATTTTAGTAGTAGTAGTCATAATAATAATAATAATAATAATAATAATAATGATAATGATACTGTATAATTCAAGATCCGATTCGGGAGTTTCCAAAGGAGCACACCATATTTCCTAGTCAGCCCAATTTATGTCTAGATAAAAAAATTCACTGAGAAGTAGGCTCTCTAGGAAACATGGGGAGTTTCTAAAGGAGTTTTCCTAATGAGTCCACTTTACAGGATATTTTTGTTTCGCCGGACAGTGATTAAGTGGGCTCACTAGGAAAAATGTTGTGCCCCTTTAGAAACTCCCGAAATATGGCGTGCTCCTTTGGAATGTTGGTCAGGCAAATACTCATGATCAGTTTCGTTATTTTACAGTGTTTGATAATTGAGGCAACATTGTGGATGGCGAGTGTGAAGGGCAGCAAGAAGGCCCAGACTGTCGAAGCCCTGACAAGAAACATTAGCCAAAATGTTCGGCGCACCGAGTGCGGGAGCCAGTCCATTAAAGACTCGCAAGCTGATGTTACCAAAGGTACCACGCTCTTTTATTTGGCGCCTAGGTCGGCAGAGACATTGGTCATGGTTATAAAATAAAGAAATAATGCAAAAGTTTGAAAATTTTGAACTTCAATGAGTCCAGATATCTTCTTGCCCTCGAAATTTGAAATGTCGTGTCACACATAAAAATAGAAGAACCGAACTTGTTTTGATGAGTAATACCATGAAGCAGGTTTTTTTATTTGGTTTTGATAGGAAAGTTACTGATTGAGCTTCATGGCTGTTTAGGCAACAAGGTTCGCAGTTTGAATTTTGGTTGTCAAAATTTTGGATACTTAGATGTGAGTCCTAGCTCTGGAGATGGATCATAAGATCCGTAAAACACTGTTTATATTAGACACGCCAGCGTCAGCCCGAAACTTAGTCCCATTATTCTGAAACTTTTGCCTCCCTTACTCCTAAAATATTAAGCTTTTGCATTTGCTGATATTTCTTGCTCATTGCCAGCCTTCTATTGGTGTACTATTATTTTCACTTGTAGTGTGCATAGATTTTTGTCTGTTCTAGGAATATTTGGTTGATAGATTAAGTTTATGTTACCGTTAACATGTATCTCTTGTGTAATTTATGAAATTAATAACAAATATTACGGAAAGGCAACAGCCGCATGGATCATAATAACTGTGTCCATTTTTTCGCAATTTCGGTGAGCTTCAGTTTGTTTTTTCTTTTTCCAATATTTTTGGCAAGATACACTTGTTATACTCAGGACTTGTGCCTCCAAGCATGAATATCATGATGTGTTCCCTGATAATATATATTTCCAATGACATTTCGCTACTTATGTCATCCTGGACTGCTTGCATTTTGTTTAACATGCTGATCCGTTTAGTTTCTGGCTAACCTTTATATTGTCCCTTGAATGCACATTTCGTGGATTAAACATTTCACCTCGACCTAACAAACATTTTGAGTATCGAGTTATACTAGCTATTAAATTTATTTCATTTCAAAAGATTGATGCAACATGGTTCTAGTTTCAGCATACTTATTGTCTTACTGCATTCCAAATCTCTATGATTCTCTCTTTCTTTCTGTTGGCTTCTGCTTCCCTGAACCTTATCCATCTTAAATCATTTCACTTACACAGTTCATTATGGATGTAATGTAGTTCTGTAAGTTATATTATTGTTCTAACCTGGCACCTTGTTTTTTTAGAGTACATTTGAGATGTCTTGTAAGAGTTGTTCACCCCTAGCTTTCATATGGTGCTCTAATTGTAATTTTTTTCTTCTTCATCTCTTGCAGTTGATTCGAGATGAGATTAGGTCTGGGAAAAGTGATAAAGAAATCTACAAAAAAACCTTGAGGAAGATTTTGGGGAAACAGTACTCTATACACCTCGTTTTGACATCCAGACAGCAGCTTTGTGGCTGTCTCCAGTATGTACTATGAGAACTTCAAGTATAGGCATATATCAAATAATTCAACTATGTGCATATGAAGATAAAAATATATAAATAAACAATATCTCAGATCGAGTGACCAAGTTCACTAGCTATTACAATGATGGGAACAGGTCGGTCAAATCAAAGCCTAACGATAGTTCAATCCCTTCATACAATTCTTGAATGCTTCTGTAGAGCTATCTTGATCCTTAAAACTTGTTTTCCTAATGGCTGCTCTCATTATTGTGTCATTGGTCATCCGAACCACCAACTTACTAATTTTTATGGCAGAACTATGATGAGCATGCGGAAGTATATTGGATGAGATTCGAAGCCTCTTCCTCCAAGATGGAATGGAAGGAGTGTATGCATTTGGTGCTTAAGAGTTCCAAGGGACAGATCTCTTGCAGCTGCTGCCAATACTCACTGTAAGGCCCAAAGGACAAGTTCTTGCCGTTGTTTGAAAGGATGTCTGATACAGGAAACAGGGATCTGGTAGCAAAGGTTACACAGCGTGTCTTCATGATATCTTTGGCTGCAGTAGGAGAGGCCGTGATGACCATAGACACCTTGCCAAGCTTCAAGTGCATGAGGGGGCCAACTGTTGTGGATAGTTCTTAAAAGAGCTTGTGTGGCAGCTGCGAGCCAAGTAAGTGATGGATGATGCTGAGTATTGGTAGTTGCCGTGGCCCGGTGGAGTTTTGAGTGTGGATAATATTCATTTTTGAGCTTGAGCACCAGGAGGATTAACATGGTTTAGAAGAACTGAGAGGCTGTATATAGGTTCCATGGTCATGGATGGATTGAAGAAAGCATATACGGCCTCCTCTTATGATGGAGAATTATTTGCAAGCTCAAAGACACACTTGAATTGATGCCAAGGGATCTGTAGGCGGAGGATCCACTGCTTGCTATCACACTTGAATTTTGTCTTGGAGTAGTTTCAGTGAAATAATCGAAGTGCCTTGATCAATTTACATGTAGTTTTGAAATAAAATATGATGAATTTCTACTTTAAATTGAATATAATTTGTGCTAGTATATGGATATTAGAACCTAGTTATGATGTGTGCATCGAATTGGTCCAGTATAATAGTTGTTGGTATAGTGTAAATACATGCTAATTGTTGGCATCTACATAGACGGCCAACATGGACATGGCACTGATACGCCTCCAAAATGAGAGTAGGTTGCATGCATTTGACATGACACAATTTCACAAAATTGCAGACTGACAATGCCTAGAATCATTTCATCACTTTTACCTCTTCCTCTTTATATCCAAAAAGGAAGAAAAAAGAAAAGAGATGAGAAAAATAGTAACAGAGTCTTAGTTGAATAGATATACTGAAAGAGTTGAGTTGCACACTGAAAATAAATCATGGTACGAGAATTTTCTTTATGGCATCTGTCACAGTATAGGATGGGGAACATGAAGGGTGGCATGTAATATCAGGTCGAACCTCCTCCTGCTAGTTATCCCAAACGATTCCGAGATGTCAAGATTCTGGGACTTGATTTCAGAGGCAGTTGGCAGCTCCCAGTCAAAGTAGTAGAGTAACTCTGCAAGAGGAAGTTCCATAGATGCCAGTCCAAATGTCATCCCAGGACACATCCTCCTACCTGCTCCAAATGGTAAAAACTCGAAATTTGTCCCCTTGAAATCAATGGAATTTCCTTCAAATCTCTCTGGCTTAAACTCTTCGGCATCTTGCCAGTACTGTGGATCTCTTCCAATTGCCCATGTGTTCACGATGACCCTTGATTTTTCTGGTATCTCATACCCCAGCAGCTCGCATTTCTTTTGGCACTCTCGTGGCAGTAGCAACGGAATTGGAGGGTGCAGCCTCAAAGTTTCTTTGATTACTAGTTGCATATAGTTCAGCTCCTTGATGTCAGCCTCTGTTATTTTAGTCTTACCTTGGAGAGCATTTCGTACCTCCATCTGTACCTTTCTCCTCACTTTTGGATTCCTCATCAGCTCCGTCATGGCCCATTGTAAGGTTGATGAAGAGGTTTCACTTCCAGCCGCGAGCATGTCCTAGAGATTAGTAAATACATATGGTTAACTAGTATATAAAGTAGGAATGAGCACTCTTAGTTCGTAGAAAATTTGAGAAGCCAAATCCAATGTAGTAGCCGGGCATGAACTCGGCCCCTCAAAAACAGTTGTTCTTATCAATTGTAGACGGGTTGAAAAGGGCTGTAACTAAGTCTTAATTGCATGCAATTTTTTACAGCTGTCCACAATCTGATAGAGAAAGTGTCGCTCCTTCCTGTATGTGAGAAAATTCCTAATCTTAAATCTATGATTTCTCCATCACAGGTGATTTATCAACATTTCAAGATTTCTCTTTACTGACAGATAATACACCAACTGTTCTATAGTTTGTTTAGATGGCATGATCAAGAGATTTATTGAATAGCCTTCTTGAGAAGAGAGATTAATGGTGACATCTCTGTGGATGCAGGTGCTTTTGCTAGTACTGACCTGAGATCATCGATGAAGCTTTGAAGCTTACTACATATACAGCTGCCAGATTCATATTCTAAGTGATATTTGCATCGTCCAACAGATTACTAATCGTAAGCCCTCGTCCTTTTTTGCATATCATATAGAAAACACATTCATCTTTCTGGTATTTGATGCATTAAAAAACATTTTTTGCATATCATATAGAAAACACATTCATCTTTCTGGTATTTGATGCATTAAATATATATATATATATATATATATATATATATATATATATATATATATATATATATATATATATATATATATATATATATATATATATATATATATATATATATTTCTAATTGCATAACTCTCTGTCTCTTGTTCATTTAGTGTGTACTAATTTAGAGATTTCCAAATGCTGTTGGATGCTATAATTGTCAAATTTGGTAGCATATTGTTTCTTTTCTTCACCAAATGACCCTAGTTAAATTAGTTATGCCTTGAGAACAGATTACTAGCTCTCTTATTTTTGAAATGAGTAAACAAAGAAAAGTTGTAGAGTAAATACCAAAATGAGGGCCTTGATGCCATCGTTGGTGAGCTCAAATTGAAGTTCACCATTGTCCTGAAGTCGCAGGAGCACGTCCATCAAATCTTCAGCGACTTGTTCTTTGCCACTGCAGCCGTCACCTGATATTCTTTTCTTCTCTTTATGTTCTTGTACTATGCTTTCAAGTATACTGTCTAGCTTCTGGTGGCACCTCTCGACCTTAGATGTAGATCGACTGACCAAGTTCGCTAGCCATGATAATGATGGAAATAGGTCCGTCAGGTCAAAACCTGCAGCTAATCTAACCCCTTCGTTCAGAGCTTCTATGAATCTGTCTTTTTCTTTAGACTTGTCCCCCATGGCCGCTCGCATTGTTATGTCATTGGCCATCTGAACCAGCATCTTACTGAGGTTTACCATAGAACCATCTCGAGCAGTCATGGAAATAGATCGGATGAGACTCTGAGCCTCTTCCTCTCTGATGCACTGAAACGAGTGAACACGCTTGGCACTTAACAACTCCAAGACAACGATCTTTCGCAACTGCCGCCAACGCTCACCATAAGGCCCAAAGGTCAAGCTCTTGCCGCGGTAGGAGAGGACGTCTATGGCTGGAAACAAGGGTCTAGTTGCGAAGGTCACATCGTGTGTCTTCATGATCTCTCTGGCGGCATCAGGAGAGGAGGCCACAACCATAGAGACCTCCCCGAGCTTCAAGTGCATGAGGGGGCCGTACACCTTGGAGAGCTGTTGAAAGCGGATGTGGGGCAGCTCTGATCCAATCAAGTGATGGATGCTGCCGATGATTGGAAGTTTCCATGGACCTGGGGGGAGTTTCGGACGGGATTTGTTTGTGAGTTTGAACAAGAGGATGCTGAACAAGGTAAGGAGGAAGAAGAGATTGTATAGAGATTCCATGGCGAGGGATGAAGTGAGCCGAGTGTAGACGACTCGTATTTAGGTGGATGATCTATAAGGCAGAAGAAATGGTCATGGATAGTTTAGTTCATGGAGAGGAAGCTGCAGGCGTGGGGTCCACTCGATATTAAAACCCCTCAACTTTGTCTCCGCTTCGATAGTTGTTCATGGAGAGGAAGCTGCAGGCGTGAGAATGATTGGCAGCTCACAATTTTTAAGGTATGCCACTATTTAAAAATTTGAATTAGAAATAAAATTTTTATTGTTTTAATTCAAAACTTTGAATTGGACGGATAAGAATAAGAATGCGCCTATGAATTCATTCATTCTCATCCTAACGCTCATCAATATTAGAATCCTTCTTATCCGAAACAATCTCCAAATTATTCATATTTATATTTAACTATAAATTTTGATTTATTATCTTGTAAATACTCATTTAATTAATAGTCTTAATGGTCTTTAATTTTGTACAGCTAATCCACTTAATTGATAGTTATAATTATTAATTGATAGTTATAATTATGACACGATTGACTCTCTTATAAAATGAAAGTTATTGAGGAAAATATTTATCAATATCCTAATTTGCTTTTGGACATATCATGTTAATTCCGCTAAGATTCTGTTTGGTTTGAGGGAAAAAGATGAAAACAAAAAGAAAATAAAAAAGAAAATATTTTCTATTGTTTGCTTTAAGAGAAAATTTAAAAGAAAAGAAAATATTTTCTTTCTAACGAAACATTAAAAAAAAACAATTTCCTCTTTTTTTTTCTTTTGTCTTCTCTTTTTCTTTCTCTTTCTTTTTCTTTCTTCCATTTTCTTTTTCTTTCTTCCATTTTCTTTTAAACCAAACACAGTCTAAGGGACTGCTTTAATATTGGAAGCAGAGAAAGTAAAAAATAAAATTAGAAACCTCAACTTTTACAATCCTGAAGAGAAGAGTGTTATTGGTTGTCGGAACAATCTCATCCTCTTACCAAGTTTTACAATCCTATGACCGATTCTTGACGTTCAAAACCTTAGCCAATACCATAGGCAACTACCTTAAATACTTAAATACTGATGATTGAAACCTCAACTTTGTCTCCTTCCTCCTCTATTTGACTTCATAACTTTAAGCCCTCGTGTTGCCATTCTACCAACCATTCTAATTTAAGATAGTAAACTCCCAAATATCCATCATATACCCACAGCATACATATTTCATTATGAAACAGCATGAGGATGAAGAGGAAGGTTACAAGAAGCAAGAGACTGTCTCCATGATCAGGGATGGACCAAAAACAGCATAGGCAGTCTCTCGCCCATTATGTATTGGAGAATGATTCAAAGATCAGATGATATAATACAGTTTCATTCAAACAAACATCTCTCTCGCTTGTTGACTAACAAGAAATGAAAAGTTTTCGCTTGCTGATAGCAACCACCCGAGCGCATTTCACAAGCAATCCATCCGCTACACAATACAACAACAACAACAACTAAGCCTTTTATCCCAAGTATTTGGGGTAGGTTACATGAACCAAATAAAGAATAACGCCGAATCGATCACTTTGATATTCCTTCTCTATTCATTTCTATCAAGTAATATCTCCTTATTTAAGCCTCTAGACTCCATATCTTTGCATATCACCTCCATCCATATCACACATTATGACATGAGCCAAAATATGAATTTCATCCGTTACACAATAATAAACATCAAATTTCTATCACAAGCTGATGGAAATCAGGATTAGATTAGATTTGATTTGATTTGATTTGATTAGGATTTGGATTGTATTAGATATTTGATTTGATTAGGAGTTTGGATTTTATTAGGATTCTGTTTGTTAGGATTTCCCTATATGTAGGGGTTGTATGGAGTATTGAAGAGGGGAATAATATTTTGAGAAAAATTCTTGAGAAATTTCTGGCGTGGATTTCGCTGAGTTAAATCTTTCCTCGTGGATTCGTGGAGAGTGGGCGTGGGCCTGGGTAGATTCCCAAATCCCAAAAGTTTTTCCCAATCTATCTTTTCTTCCCCAATTCCCCTAGAAGACCCTAATTTCGAAACCCTAACCCTAATTCCGCTTCCGTCCGCTTCCGTCCTGCGTCAAATTGGTATCAGAGACTAAAATTATTTTTTCCTCCTCCACCTGATTCTCCTCCACCTGACCCAGCCACCCTCATCCTCACCCTCCATCAACCAGCAAGAGAGAGAGAAAAAAAAAAAAAAAAAGCTCTGACAGATAAAAAAAAAAAAAAAAAAATCTGATCTGCAGAGAAGAGAGAGACAAAAAATAAAAATAAAAATAAAAAAATAAAATAAAAATGAAGAAGAAGAAGACTCTCTCTCCCTCAAATCCCCCCACTCTTTCTTCCTCCTCTTCCACCCGACCCCGAAAAAGCCCCCAAAACTCAAAACCCAACCCCCCCCCCCCCCTAAACCCTAGCCGCCGCCCAAAAAAAAAAACTCCACCTCCACCCGCCGCCTCCCGCCCTTCTTCCGCAGCACCCAGCCCGCCCGCCTCCGTCCTCCGACCGACCCCCCAAGCAAGCCCCCTTCTTCCGCCTCCGCCTCCGCCTGCCTCCGCACTGTCCGCCGCCCGCCTCCGCCGCCTTTTTCAGCCAAAGCAGCAGCAGCGGTGCTCCGCCTGCCTCCGCCCCGTCCGCCCCCCGCCTCCGCCGCCTTCTTCAGCCAAAGCATCAGCACCGCCCCCTTCTTCCGCCTCCGCTTCCGCCTGCCTCCGCACTGTCCGCCGCCCTCTCCGTCGCCGCCTCCGCCTCTGTTAGAGATGCCGCCGCCGTAGGCGCTGCTCGGATCGAGAGGGCTCAAGAAGAGAGAGATCAGTTTCATCAGCGGGCCCCTTGCGGCCCTCTCCGTCGCCGCCTCGCCTCCGCCTTCCTTCGCCGCCTCCGCCCGCCGCCTCCGCCGCCGCCTCCGCCGCCGTCTCCGCTGGCCGCCTGCCAGCAACCCCGCCGCCGTGGCCGTCCTCCCTCCACTTCAACAGTGACCACTTCATCATCTCCTTCCTTCCCCCTCAACTGCAGCCAGAGAAAGAGGAAGAAAGCTATCGGGCTTTGGGTTTGATTCTGATCCACTTATTCAGACCCACTCTTGGTTCAGATCAGTATAACAGTGCAGACCCGCTGACAGTGCATACTCGTTAAGAAAAAAAAGTGGTGATTCAAAGTTTATTTGGACGTGAACTACTCATCTCTCAAGGTGATACTTAACTTGAACTGAATTTCAACTACTAAATTCTTTGCAAATATTATTGGATTGCAATAATTTGTGACGGAATGGTTAATTATTTCTCTCTAGTGATCTCATATTCATTTGCATTTAGCAATTAATTTATTAGGATAAATTAATTTAATGCATGCATTTGGGTTGTCTGAGTCTTAGATTTTGCACTATCATCTGTATACTTGACTAATTTGCATTGCATGATCCATTCCTTATATTAAGCATGTCTCATTTTACAGCACGATCTAGTCGCCACTCGGAGTCAAAGAGATCCCATTATATTTATGATCTGCGTGCTGCTAGAGAAATAATAGATGAAAAATTCTGGTATAAAGATCCTGTATTTGATGGGTATTCCTCTACTCACGACTTTATTGATTGGTTAGTGAATATAGAATGTTATTTTGACTGTTATGAAATGTCTAGCAAACGTAAATTTCAATTTGCTAAGAGACGAATAGTGGGACAAGCCAAAAATTTTTGGATTTCAGTAGAGATAGATCGTGAGGAACGTTATAGGAATCCTATAAACTCGTGGGAAGAGATGAAAGATATTCTTATTGAGGAGTATCTTCCTACGTATTATATGAATCGTCTTTTAGATAAATTGGAAAATAGATTCACTCTAAAAATTAGAACACAGTGTCCTAAATGCGACAAATATGGACACTCTGCCTTTCAATGTACCATGACCAAGTGTTTCTAAGTGTCGCATATCTTGGCATTACGATTATGAGTGTCCCCTCAAGAGTGTACCCATAGATATCATGCCCCCTAATCACGTTGACGATTCAGAAGTTATTGAGGTTCATGTTTCTAAGGAAAGTACTGTAGTTAAATCACAATTGGAGTCGAACATGTCTATTCTTATTGCCGATACTCATATTCCTTTTATACTTAATGATAATATTATTAATGAGGCACAAGAGTCTAATATACAGATTCATATTCCTATTGAAATCCATGCTACTGTAGAGAATACTACTGATACTCAGAATGTTTTGGTAGAGTCTAGTAACCCCCACATGATACTGGATCTTCAATTTTGGAGTCAAATGTAGATGAAGAGACCGAGTATGAAATAGTTGACACTAATATTGCTACCGGTAAGTCTTTGAGGATCATTCCCATATTTTGGCAGATTAATCCTAATATATTATTTTCTAGAGATCATTTGGAGTTTCCTTTCGAGATTCATCAAATTCCCACACAGTGTAGTGATGTTATATCATTTGCGGTGATTGATGTATGTCATTTTAGGGAACCAACATATGTTATGCATGATGAGATCTCTAGACAGATAGCAATTTGCAATGATGAGTACAAATTTGTTGTATATCTACATAATATTTTGCAGGAATTTGTACTTGATAATGAAGTGAAAGTTTTGATTCCTCCTAAGAGATGTGATGCACGAGCTATGGTTTCTCGACCACCACCATGGCCTAATTGGGATAATTCGTGGATGCCGATCAGTTCAACCCGGACGTGTTTATCATTACTTATCTCCACATTCATCGGGGATGAATGCTTTGAAGCCGGAGAGAATTGAGGGAGATCAGGATTAGATTAGATTAGATTTGATTTGATTTGATTAGGATTTGGATTGTATTAGATATTTGATTTGATTAGGGGTTTGGATTTTATTAGGATTCTGTTTGTTAGGGTTTCCCTATATATAGGGGTTGTATGGAGTA
The DNA here is from genome assembly GCA_036321105.1 of Dracaena cambodiana. Classification (NCBI taxonomy): domain Eukaryota; kingdom Viridiplantae; phylum Streptophyta; class Magnoliopsida; order Asparagales; family Asparagaceae; genus Dracaena; species Dracaena cambodiana. The sequence continues at coordinate 40,599,523 of JAYEPQ010000008.1, read as the reverse complement.
TTGAAGAGGGGAATAATATTTTGAGAAAAATTCTTGAGAAATTTCTGGCGTGAATTTCGCTGAGTTAAATCTTTTCTCGTGGATTCGTGGAGAGTGGGCGTGGGCCTGGGTGGATTCCCAAATCCCAAAAATTTTCCCCAATCCATCTTTTCTTCCCCAATTCCCCTAGAAAACCCTAATTTCGAAACCCTAACCCTAATTCCGCTTCCGTCCGCTTCCGTCCTGCGTCACAAGCCCATGTCATATATACTTGTGAAACTGTTTCATAATACAATAAGATGTATCCTTACTCCATAAGAGTAATTAGCATGCATATAATACCAGAACCAGGAACATACTAGACGTAATGAACATTACCTTCATACATTTGACAAAAAGTTAGGTATAAAACAAACTAGAGAACCAAAAGTTCCCGATGTCCACACAACAAAGTCTCGTCGGCTGACTTGGATAACTAGAGAAGTTTCTGAACAGTAGAACATATACTTCAGGATAACATGTCGAGATGAGCAGCAGGCTACGGCACTAGGCAACACATGTACTTCCGCATACCCAATTCCTGCGTGATAAGCAAATTTATTGCCCATAGTGTTGAACCATAAAAAGCAAAACACAAAAGAATGCAAAAGAATTTTAACTCCTTGGGTAATTCTGAAAAAAGTGTAAAGCTAATTACGTATTACATGAAAGCCAGTATACGTAAATGGGCAGAGAATACATTTGGTTCCTCACCAATATGTGATTCTGTATGAAATAGATATTGGATTACAATGCGTAAATTTTCACTATGTAATTTCCCTCAACTTTTTGTTGAAAAGATAGCATACAGTCACATAAAATTTATTCCGTAGTAAAATATGTCTAAGAACACATTTGACCCCACTTGTCAGATCACATCATAATTGTACTAGAGTATCAGATATGCCGGTGCCCAACTCCATAACTGACATTGTTGGCAAGGTTTTAAATATGGGCTAACGGATTAAATCGGTTGCAAAAATATCATAATGGATATTGTTATCGAGAAGATATCTCATAATGGATATTGTTATCGGGAAGATATCGCGGATATTTAGTAAATTTCATAAAATATATAGATTCGTTACCACAATTTCAGTCATCAACAAACAAGAAAACATTATTTTTAATTTATTTATTTCAGTTTCAATCATTACAAATGCTAAATTTATATTTTGTAATATTCAATCATAATTCATCTTATTTGTAATTGTTCATTTTAGTTCAGCTGAGAGTTTAATAGAATTAATAGCAAGTAAAAAATTCAACCAAAAAGATTTACAAAAAACAAGTAAGCAATCGCAAAATAAGCAAGCAAACAACAAGAAATCAAGTAAAGAAAAAAAATAGTAAATAACGTAATATAATGTAACATAACTTACACACCGTTACGGTGCAATGGTTAATATTAGATACAATTTATGTTAGGTATCATAACACAATATAACAGGTTCCGTAACGAGTTATTTTCAACATTACCCTATCCTTAACCCTGAACCTATCATAATATAGAACTTGAACCCTGTCTGTTGTACCTTCCTAATCACATCATAAGTACCTATCCTAATAAAATATGGCATTTGTATTACCACTATTCTAAATATCAGCTGCAATGAACAAAAATATTTGCTGATATATCGTTTTGGGGGGACCACCAAACTCACAATTCCAAAGTATCAGATATGACAAGTACCTAAGTGCCTAACTCCCTAACTAACATTATTGTAGGGTAATAGATGCACTCAAAAGTCATCTTAAGCATTGCCGGTAACTTTTCCAAAGTTTGTTTGTTTGATGTAGATGCCTTTTGTCAAAATGTAATCATCTTTTTGCTGAACATTACAATTAAAAGAATACAATAGGAGGAAACTTTCCCAATCTCTGCTTTGTGACTAATAGCTTCAACTAGCAGTATCGGGCATTTACTTGCCATTTGTAAGTTTATAACCCCGTAAAATTTAGAAAATGACATATGCCAATTATTTCTAATACGCATTCCAAATCCCACTTTAGTTTATCAGAAGATGACATGTGCAAGTTATTTCTAATACGCATTTCAAATCGCACTTTGTTTTACCAGTCTATCCCATAATTACCCCTTTGAAAATTGATAATGATGCCCCTTGCATATTGAGAATTAACATATCCATCTTTACATCAAAATAGTATCACATGATGCCATTGGAATTGATTTTTAAAATTTTAGACTAAACTACAGTTTTAGTATAGACAATACTAAAATAAATTGTTAAACAAAGTAATTTTTGTATTATCCTACTCTTAACCAAGACCTTTTCCTATACACCTGTCTATTCCAAACCCCATCATAAAGCCCTACTTGGAACCCTATCCTTTAACCCTTGAACCTATCACAATCCAAAACGTAAACTCCATCTGAAATTTATCCATAAAACATTGTACCTTTCCTAATCACATCATAAGCACCTATTTTAATAAAATAACCAGATTCGTGTTCCCACTATTCTAAATATCAGTTCACCTACGATACAAAAGCTCGATATTGACCTCATATTCCCGATATATCGTCCGATATCATACTACCCTATATGAACCCCCCCCCCCCCCAAAAAAACAAAAAAAAAAAAAAAAAAAAAAAAAAATCCGATATGAACCCAATATATGTTATTTAGTACCTTGCACATTCTAATCTCCAATGTGAAACTACACTGTAACCATATCTAAATATTGTTCAATCAGTATCCAACCAGAATCTAACTCTATCCACACAACCGATTAACAGCTTAACCAACGCTGGTCAGCATCCTAACCCTCAACTTTCCCCTAATTTGGGTTAAGTTCAATTTAGGATTTAGGTTGTGTATTGGGATAGTCATAGGATAAGCAACTAGGCTTGGCTAAGAAATATCTAGAATCATGGATTCTGGTATATAGTAAGTACAGGGATCAAATAGGGCTATGAATCAGCATCAGGAAAATTTTGGATACTTCACCCATTTCTTTTTATGGGGTCAGGAAGAGATCATCTTATCAATATTCCCAAAATCAATAGAAGGGGAAGTCAGCAGGGGGAGAAGGAATAAACTCGTAAAACATGGGGAATGACTCAAAAAGGTCTCTTCTAACAGTAGCTATTGGAACATTACTTGAAGATGGGGCAGGACATAATTGTAAGGAAAAACGGGAAGTTCGTCCAAAATAAGACAACATTATCAACAATATATCCATTCAATAAATTCAAAATTCATAAAATCTTATTTAATAGACTTTTTTGTGCATATACATTCAGGTTTAACAGGAGAATATTTCATTTATAATGTGGCCTACACAAAATCCGGAGAATCCTAAATGTAAGAGTAGCAAATTAATTGTATATAACTGGCTGGTGTCAACCATCAAGAAAGGAGTTTTTAACCATTGACCAAGTTTAGGCAATTGTTTCGCTCCATTTTATCCTTAAGTATAGGGTATAAAACTATAAATTAAAAGTCAAACCCCTATTCTCTTATTTCTATTTGAAAGAACAAGCAGCATTAGGATGACATTTCTTTATACAATTTAAACCCTTAGTTCCACAATGTTGAGCTTTGTGGTTACCCATTTACATATCAACATTCAAGATACTCGTCTATTTGTAGGGTCAGAGGCGCAACTTGACTTTCACAAAATAGAAAGTTTTATGGTCATGCGTCTATTTGGGAAGCATACTAATGTACTGCGGTTTTAATTCGTAGTAATTACCCACTACGTGTGGAAGTTTGATGCATGATGGTAATGAAGTACGCAACGGGTAACATCGATCCTGAAGGATCGGGATCGGCTGGTCCATCTTGTCTCCCATGAACAAATCTGATCTTACAAGTCGACCAAATTGATCACGGGTCCAATGTGGTATGAACCAGCTACCGTGAGTGTATGCGTGAACTTTCTAAGCTAATGCAAGAAGTGGAGTGTGGTGGAGAGATAAAACGGTGGAATAGATATGATCAAATAAAAATGTGATTTCTACTGTTCCTAATTTTTTTATTTTTATTATTATTTTTTTTTTAATTTTTCTACAGAACCAGGAAACAAAACTACAGAAACAGAGAAAAACTGGGTTCAGAAAATACCTCTCAGACCGCTAAATAGCGGTTTGAGCCGCTGAATAGCGGCTAAGCTATAGAGTTTGATTTGTGAATTTTTTCCACTTGGTCCAGAGACTCTTCCAATCCTTTAAAGCTTCCTGTATCTGCAATATATATTTCCTGCACACTCACACACACTGTTAATTCCGTAAAACGTCAGAAAAAGCAAGAAAAACACCGTCGATCCCCGGCAACGGCGCCAAAAACTTGATGTGTTATATTTACTGCAAGCGCACATATCGTTGTAGCGCTGTACAGGTCGTCTCACAGGGATTTAGGGTGTTTCTGCGTTCTTACTTTCTCTATCGTTCACCGGACTAACCAAAGGTTCTAGGTTGAGATCGGATTAATCTAAGTAGCCTAGAATATAGAATCCACTAATTTCCAACCATGTTCTTAGAATATAGAATCCACTAATTTCCAACCATGTTCTTACTTCTACTATTTTCTTCTATCATAAAAATTTAATCTTTTTAGTTTAGTTTTAACTTAAAGTGCCCTAAGCATGAGCTATCAAGTGTTGTGCAAGTATAGCTCATCAAAAGATGCTACTTCATATAAAAATAAACTAAATATTTTAGATAATTCAAATAAAAAGACAAAACCAGCAACCCCAATCCCTAACTAAGCATAGATTATCAAGAATCCTAATTCAAGTATAACCTATCAAAGTTCTAAACTTCGGGTCCTTATATTTTAATCTTTCATTTGAAAAATCATGGATTTATTAATTTTATTTAAGAAGAAAAATATTAGAAAATAATTGCATGGTGGATCTTAACTTCATCTACATCCTAGAGCTGATCTAATTAGCTACTCATGATTTTTGCTAAGGAAAATCAAATTTTAATTCATACAATGATAAACCCTAATCTAGAAAGCGGTAAACCCTAATCTAGAAAGCAGTAAACCCTAAATAGAATGCAATCAAATCTATGCAGAAAGAAAATAAGAATCTCAAGAACAATGGGTTACCTCTGGACACGGTGTTGTGGCCGTCGACCTTCAGTAAAAACCCCAACTTTATTGAACAGCAAAATCGCAATACAAAAATTCCAGAATTCAGAATCTCGTCAAAATATAAGGGTTAGCCCATAAATAGGCATCGGAAACCAAACCCTATTTCTAGCAGGACCACAAGACCTATCAATTTACAATTAAGCCCACGACAAAAATTACTCTTATAGCGGCTCAATTTTGAGCAATTGCATTAAAATTTCTTCTGCAGATTTATCTTCTCTTGTACTCTTCACTTTATTGACTGTATTTAACTTATACTTCCTGAAGTACTTTGATATTGTAGTCTCGCCCGCTTTAGAAACTTTTGGGCGTTTGATTTCCTAGTCCAACTCTGGTTTCATGCCCTTTTCCTTGTATAATTTGGATTATCTGCAAAAGACACTAAAAATACCCAAGTAGCATTTATTTATATACAAAAACAGATAAAGTATGAGAGGAAAAATACAATATATGATATTCATCACGTACCAAGACTTCAGAAGATAATAGGAGACTATCAGACAAGTTTTATTGTGGGTAGAAACATCTTGGAAGGTGTCGCAACAGCCTATGAGGTGATCCCTCATGGCAAGAAAACTAGATCGGGGGGCTACCTACTTAAATTGGACTTTGAAACGTCGTATGATATTGTAGACTAGGATTGCTTATTGGAAGTGTTAGGCTTATGTGGCTTTAGAGAAAGATGGATTTCATTGATAGAGAAGTGACTATCTTTAGCCAAAACGCAAGTTTTAGTCAATGGAAAAGTTGGCAAATTGATAGTACTAAGACGAGGCCTTCGACTTGGAGATTCTCTGTCTCTACTACTTTTTGCTCTGGTTACTGATGACTTGATTATTATGTGCAGAAAGTTGGATAGAGCAGGATTTATTCACGGCCTAACAGGGTCTTTCACTATCACTATCACTAACCTACAATATGCTGATGATACACTCATTTTTGGAAGGGGTAATGTAAGAGAGGTTATATATATCAAATGGTTACTTTGTTACTTTTAAGGTTGGTCTGATATGAGAATTAATATCTCTAAAAGCTCTTTCATTTGTCTAGAACCTAAAAACCTCTCCCTTTGTCTTATACCAGACATTTTCAAATGTAAAGAGGCTATGTTCCCGATTAAATACTTAGGCATTCCCATTAAACCATGTAAACTTTTCAAACAAGATTGGAATCGCCTACTTGACACCTTTGAAAAAAGATTAGAAGGTTGGAGAAGAAGTCTGCTTTCTTTAGGAGGAAAGGTGGTGCTACTGAATTCTGTATTATCTACACTACTTTTTTACTATATGTCATTTTTCAGTTACTTTGCAGGATGAGAAATAGAATAGACCATATCAGGAAGAACTTTTTATGGAATGGTGTGTCTCATTCTAAGAAATATCATTTGATTTCTTGGGGACATATCTGTAGACCTAAAAAAGCTGGAGGATTTGATATAATTGATCTTAAAACCTTCAACTTATCTCTAATGACGAAATGGTGGTGTCATTTAGTTTCACATCCTTATGGCTCTTTCCGAAGACTTGTGGCCGCGAAATATCGTCCTAGGAACTGTACCTGACTCATAAAACCTCAAAGTTCGTACAATACATTTGGATTCTTGAAAGGCATGATGTTGTCTAGGAATATTGTCTGCCCGAGTCTAGAGCTTAGACTAGGCAATAGACACAATATTGTATTCTGGCACAATAGAAAGTGCTCACAAGTCCCACTAAAAATTTTATTTCCTGAAGCCTACCAACTGTCCAGGGACAAGAAGGCTAAAGTAAGTATATTTTGGGGTCGCTCTAGATGGAGTTTAAACCTCCACCATCCTATATCTGTTCATGAAAAAACACAACTTTGGAAGTTGAGAAATCTACTTAATAACTTCAAACCTAATCACATGTTGGATGACTAACCCCACTAAAGATGGAGCAAGGATAGAGACTTTTCTGTTAAGTCCACATATAATCTTTTTGTGGATAGTGGAGTTGTTTTGAAAGACTGTTTGCCCATCTAATGTAAAGGTGTTTCTATGGTTGGTCATAAAAAAACCCTACTCACTTGGCCAGCCTTACAAAAAAGATGATGGATACGTCTGAATATCTGTGTACTTTATAATAGGATGGAAAGTCCACTGTTCACCTATTGTTGAATTGCCACTTTGCTAGAAAACTATGGATAAATTGTGTTAGAAGGTTTGGGATTAATATTAACATAGGCACATGCACCAAATTAGGGAGCAAGTTATGTGTTAATGACAATTCATCACAGCTGGCTAGAATCCTTATAGTAGCTTTATGCTGGAATGTGCGGAGAGAAATAAATAATAGAATTTTTAATTCTTCAGCATGTTCTTTACATATATATATATTTGCTTGATTATTCACTATATTATTCTTTGGGCAGATAAACCTTCGGACGATGAGTGTGTGCAGATCTCAGGAAGGACATCAGAAGAGGATTCCGGAGATCCTCTTTCGTCCCCGGATCAGACTTGATGGGAGATCATAGCCCCTTTCATGGAGAGGATTGATGTGCCTGGAGGAATCACTCTACTTTTTTGCTGTTTTGGAAGGACTTTTGTTATTTATGTACTATTTTCTTTAGTTTATCTGTTACTTTCTATTATGTACTTTGTCTTTGTGGGGGTTCACCTAGCTAGGCACATAACCAGAATCTTATTGTAGTTTTATTATCTGCTTGCTAATAGAATACGGAGGGTTTTCACTCGCCGTTTTGGTCCAAAAAAAAAAAATAGCGATGGAAAATGAGGGTGTGCTTTCTATGAAAATCCGAAAAGAGAGGTTGGGCTCACTTAGCAGGGTGTGCTTTTACAATGGTGTGCCAAGTCCTTCAAACTTTTTGTTTCTTGCTTGTTTAAAATCTTCACGTATTCTCATGCTTATTCCTTTCCTTTGGCCTCCCAAAGCCTTTTGTAATATATATATATATATATATATATATATATATATATATATATATATATATATATATATATATATATATATATATATATATATATATATATATATATATATATATATATATATATATATATATATATATTAATGTATATTCGTAAATGGGTGATTAGCAATGAAAACTAGCGTCCCAAGTCTTATTCTTCCCTAGTACAAAAATTCGCTTGTGCGTTGTGTTCTATCTTTTTTTGTCTTCGAATAAACTCGGTTCCTGATTAACCACAGAATTTAGTGAGTTGCATCCAAATCTTTCTATGGGTTGCTTCTTTTGCCTCTTTTATTGTCCCATATAGAAAGAAAGAGTTTGGAGCTCCGGTCTGATGGGGATTCGTTTCATAGTTATTCTGGATTGCTAACGTAGTTAGATGACGCATGGAGATTCATCTAATTTTGATCCAAGTAAGTCCATAGGCTATAGAATAATAATAACTATATTAGAATCCATCATTTTCATCACTCTCATCACACATATGTGGCACTCATAACTCTAACTCGATTATTTCCTAATTATTTTGTACGTCACAAGTCATGTTCAATTACTAACCCACGGTATATCACTGGTTTACTACATATTGTAGGAAATGATCCCCATAGTTTCGTTATCGATTAGCAACGGGATATGTATATCGTGGTTTGGTTTTTCTTTTCCTTTTTTTTTTTTTTTTCTGGATCCTATGTGATTTGAAGCAATGTTTAAAATAGCGATAATGGTAACGTAACATTTTGCCTACGTTTGGTTATGTCGCATATAGCGTAACACATAATAGATTATGCAATTTCTTATTAATTTAATAAAAATAAATATAAAACTATATAAAAATATTAAATATCTAAAAAAAGAATATAAAATCATTTTGTAATACGTAATCTATTCTAATTTTAAATTAAGTTTTAAAATATTGTTCATATTTATCTTCATAAATTATATTAAGACTGCAACTGTAACTCCAATTAACATCTATGAACATAAGATTTTAATTTTTTATTTCAATTCCAGTTATTATCATTGTTGTAATTTATATTTTGTAATGTACAACTTATTTATAATTATTGATTTTAATTTAGTTAAAAATACAATAGAATCAACAAATGAGATATTTCATTAATCGAAGAGGAATTATAATAAAAAATCAAGGAAACAATTGCAAATTAACAGCAATTTCATAAGCAATCAAACAAACTAACAACTAATTAAGTAACAAAACTATAGTAATTTACTAATAATCAAAATAATAATTAACAACAATATAGAAATCACTAAAAAAAATAATTGTAAATAACGTAACATAACGTAATTTAACATAATGTTACGTAATATAATGTAAAATAACAAAAAAAAAGTACCGTTATGGTGTACTAAATTATTTCCAGTTATTACGTAGTGCTGGGATTCCATTAGGTTTCTTAATGCAATATAACGAATTTCAAAACGATTTATTTTCAACATTGATTTGAAGCATGTATACTTTAATCATTATGAAAAACCATCTAGTTCAAGTTCAAGATTTACTATTACTGTCTGGATAATTAAACATCCAATTCATAATAATAATAATCCCATTGCATGAGCAGTGTGGCGTATAGTTATGGATCTATCAGGTGGACCGTATAACAATAGCAAATGGTTCTTGGCCTTGCTCAACTATGCCTATGAGCAAAAATATTTTCATTTCTTTTTCTTTTTCCCGCAATTGAAATCGTCACTAATTGTTCAATCTAAGATAGTAGTCAGTTATTCAAGCTTACCTATAAAGAAACATGTTTGATAGAAAATGAGAGGATGGCGAAAGGACGTAAGTGACTTGAGGGTCGAGGGATGGAGATTAGGTAGGAAGAAAGGCACGGAAACAAGAATCGGCATCAAGCTAAAAAAACTGTGAAAAAGACAACAATTTGAAGGACAACGTCTTCCACTAAGATGGATGGCAAAGCCACAACAAGGTCCAGAAGAAAAGAAATCCATGGTCCATGTTTTTTGATAGGCCAGATATCAGACCCTTAGTATATTTAATGAAATCGGACAAGACAATACGGTTCAAAGTTATGGAAATGTCTTTTAATTGGCCAACACATTATTCTCCCCAATTATTAGTTATGAAAATGTCTTCTAATTGGCCAACACATTATTCTCCCCAATTATTACTTAAAATGTTGGAAAGAATATCTTATATCTAGGGCTGAGTAGAAAACCGAGAAAACCAAACCAAACCGTAAAACCAAATCGAATCGAACCGATCGGTTCGATTTATTCGATTTTCGGTTCGGTTCGGTTTAAAAACCGAAATTAATTTCGGATTTCGGGTCGGGTTTCGGTGGCTTTAGCTCCAATCGAAACCGACCGAAAAAACCGAAATTTTACAATTGTAGTTTATTTTTTATTTTTTTTATTTTCAATATGTTTTTCTTTTAAATTTTTGATGAAAAACATGTTATTGATATTTTAATAGGTAGAAAAAGAAAAAATAGAAAGTAAAATTATTATATTTCCTATAAAATACACATGTTTACCACATATTTAGTTTCAAACCCAAATAACCGAAAATCGACCGAACCGAAAATTCGGTTTCGGTTTCGGTTTCGGTTTTGGTTTTTTTAAAAATTCGGTCGGTTTTAATTTCGGTTCTACTAGTTCGGTTAGGTTTTCGATAGGAGTTTTTTCTCCAAAACCGAACCGATCCAATCGATACTCACCCCTACTTATATCCAATGTTCTTTTATAGACTACCTCTGAAATGTGGTAAATAGTACTGGGTTTATTGCTAGGTGAGGTTACAAAAAAGCTTTGAAATTTGACCATTGATGCACAACTATAGGTATTGTCAAAAAAAAAAAATTGGTTTTACCTCTCTCAAGCATAATCTAAAGTAAATAACAATAGGAAGAGTTGTAAGCCTAAATAGCATCCCTCTTGAAGTTTTAAAGTGTCCCGTGCTACAAGCTTAGCATGGTTAACTATATATATATATATATATATATATATATGGGATTACTATAGGTGAGCCGCCAGCTCAGGAAAAATTACGTGAGTTAGCGGCAAAACTGTAATGATCCAATGATTTTTCTTCCATTTTTTTTAACAATCACTACCTCTACCTCTTTAACTTATTTCGGATTAAATTTCATAAATTTTGAATTTCATTTACCCTTTCATCAAGTGCATACAAAATATTTTATTCATTGAAAACCGTTAATTTTGTGTTAGCTTGATGGAGAACCAAATTAAAACTAAAACCCAAAAAGTTGGGTATAAGTGAACCCTAAGGGGTCGAGATCATAATCCAAAAGAATTTTTTTAAAAAAAATATTGGAGATAGTGATAATGAACTGCAGATCAAGTAACTTGCGTGAGCTGTCAGCTCATTTCCATCTCTCTCTCTCTCTCTCTCTCTCTCTCTCTCTCTCTCTCTCTCTCTCTCCTGATAGCCTAACATCTTCAGATATAACTTTAGGTCTGATTTTTCACGCTCTTCCATGTGAATGTTTAGTAGCCATGGTATAGAGATAATTGCTAGTTTAGACCAAAATTAAGATTATTTGTTGGGAGTTCATATGTGAATATAATCTCATATTGGATCGAACAAGAAGAAAATTGTCTGGAGTTTGTATGTAAGTATAGTTCTACATCTGATAGAACAAGAAAAGCATAGGAAAATTGAGATGTTTATTAGGAGTTTATATGTAAGTATAGTTTCATATCAGATAAAACTTGTCTCTACCTAGCTTTTGTGTGGTTTAGGTTATGCGGAAAGACACTGGTAGAGTTTCCTCCTCTAAATTGCAATATTCATGGACCTAAGGGAGGTCAGGAGTTTTGTGCTAACGTCCCAAGAGTTTTTTTTTTTTTTCCATCTTGGATTGTTGCCTCATTTGTTTAATATACCCATGTAATTATGTTTCATTATCATATTTTTATTTTTCCATATAAATTCCTTCATTTGAAACTTTTCTTTCATATTTTTGAGAATTACCTCCAAAAAATTTCTAGATAACGTTTGATAGCTTGCAATTACATTTAATCTTTTTTAAATATGTTTTGATTTTCAAGTTTAATTTTATCCTCTTAGCGAAACTTCTAAGCCGTTTCTTTAAAGCATTGTTATTTTTTTCTTGAAACTTATACAACAATAATCATCTTTTATTTTCATTTTGTTTCAAATTTAGGCTCGCGATTTATGAAAATTAGAATATGAATAAGGATTCAAATGCGATGAGAGGCCTAGAGTACAAAAAAAAATGTTATATAACATTAAAATGCAAATGTTTTTCATTTAAACATGTTAAATTAGATATGATGATTAAAAAATAAGTATTAGACAAACAATAATATAAAAAAAATGAACTTTAGAAAAGAAAATTAATATTTAAGAAGAAAAGAGAAAAGCTGTACAGTAAATTCGATTAAAAGAACACAGAAGAAATAGTAATTAGGAATCACAAATTTTAGTATAGGAGCCATTTTCTAATTTTAACACCTTATTAGTCCTATTTTAATCTCAGTTGTTAGTTTTGAGTGAACTATTAAGACCAAAGAAGTGGTCCCAATTTGTATTTAAGATTCGAATCTAAAAGAAATCTATAATGAACATTAAGCCTTCTTAGGGTGAACAAAAATATTTGAATTATGGGTTAATTATATAAATTATTCTGCATTATTGGGGATATATCACTTATATCCCCTTATAAAGAAAAAAAAATCGTAGAAAAACCTCCTCATAGAACATATAAATACAATAAATTTTTTTTTTTTTGTTACAACTATATTCCTATCGGGGTCTCACTATGAAATAATTTTTTAATGAGGTATTAGTAATACACTGTTGTAATTAATCCTTAAATAATATCAAATTTTATAATGCTTGTGATGTTTTTAAAACAGGGAACAACTCTCCCTTTGGTCTTTCTTTTTCATAAATATAAATAATTCATTCGAGTTTTAATAACTACATATAAAATAACTAATATCGTTAAATAAAAAAAATTTGCTTTAAAGTAAAACTTTGCAACTTTCATTGATCTTATTTTAGTATTAGTAGTCATAATAATAATAATAATAATAATAATAATGATAATGATACTGTATAATTCAAGATCCGATTCGGGAGTTTCCAAAGGAGCACACCATATTTCCTAGTCGGCCCAATTTATGTCTAGATAAAAAAATTCACTGAGAAGTAGGCTCTCTAGGAAACATGGGGAGTTTCTAAAGGAGCACACCAATTTTCCTAATGAGTCCACTTTACAGGATATTTTTGTTTCGCCGGACAGTGATTAAGTGGGCTCACTAGGAAAAATGTTGTGCCCCTTTAGAAACTCCCGAAATATGGCGTGCTCCTTTGGAATGTTGGTCAGGCAAATACTCATGATCAGTTTCGTTATTTTACAGTGTTTGATAATTGAGGCAACATTGTGGATGGCGAGTGTGAAGGGCAGTAAGAAGGCCCAGACTGTCGAAGCCCTGACAAGAAACATTAGCCAAAATGTTCGGTGCACCGAGTGCGGGAGCCAGTCCATTAAAGACTCGCAAGCTGATGTTACCAAAGGTACCACGCTCTTTTATTTGGCGCCTAGGTCGGCAGAGACATTGGTCATGGTTATAAAATAAAGAAATAATGCAAAAGTTTGAAAATTTTGAACTTCAATGAGTCCAGATATCTTCTTGCCCTCGAAATTTGAAATGTCGTCTCACACATAAAAATAGAAGAACCGAACTTGTTTTGATGAGTAATACCATGAAGCAGGTTTTTTTATTTGGTTTTGATAGGAAAGTTACTGATTGAGCTTCATGGCTGTTTAGGCAACAAGGTTCGCAGTTTGAATTCCAAGGGACAGATCTCTTGCAGTTGCTGCCAATACTCACTGTAAGGCCCAAACGACAAGTTCTTGCCGTTGTTTGAAAGGATGTCTGATACAGGAAACAGGGATCTGGTAGCAAAGGTGACATAGTGTGTCTTCATGATCTCTTTGGCTGCAGTAGGAGAGGCCGTGATGACCATAGACACCTTGCCAAGCTTCAAGTGCATTAGGGGGCCAACTGTTGTGGATAGTTCTTGAAAGAGCTTGTGTGGCAGCTGCGAGCCAAGTAAGTGATGGATGATGCTGAGTACTGGTAGTTGCCGTGGCCCGGTGGGAATTTTTAGTGTGGATAATATTCATTTTTGAGCTTGAGCACGTGGAGGATTAACATGGTTTAGAAGAACTAAGAGGCTGTATATAGGTTCCATGGTCATGGATGGATTGAAGAAAGCATATACGGCCTCCTCTTATGATGGAGAATTATTTGCAAGCTCAAAGACACACTTGAATTGATGCCAAGGGATCTGTAGGTGGAGGATCCACTGCTTGCTATCACACTTGAATTTTGTCTTGGAGTAGTTTCAGTGAAATAATCGAAGTGCCTTGATCAATTTACATGTAGTTTTGAAATCAAATATGATGAATTTCTACTTGAAATTGAATATAATTTGTGCTAGTATATGGATATTAGAACCTAGTTATGATGTGTGCATCGAATTGGTCCAGTATAATAGTTGTTGGTATAGTGTAAATACATGCTAATTGTTGGCATCTACATAGACGGCCAACATGGACATGGCACCGATACGCCTCCAAAATGAGAGTAGGTTGCATGCATTTGACATGACACAATTTCACAAAATTGCAGACTGACAATGCCTATAATCATTTCATCACTTTTACCTCTTCCTCTTTATATCCAAAAAGGAAGAAAAAAGAAAAGAGATGAGAAAAATAGTAACAGAGTCTTAGTTGAATAGATATACTGAAAGAGTTGAGTTGCACACTGAAAATAAATCATGGTACGAGAATTTTCTTTATGGCATCTGTCACAGTATAGGATGGGGAACATGAAGGGTGGCATGTAATATCAGGTCGAACCTCCTCCTGCTAGTTATCCCAAACGATTCCGAGATGTCAAGATTCTGGGACTTGATTTCAGAGGCAGTTGGCAGCTCCCAGTCAAAGTAGTAGAGTAACTCTGCAAGAGGAAGTTCCATAGATGCCAGTCCAAATGTCATCCCAGGACACATCCTCCTACCTGCTCCAAATGGTAAAAACTCGAAATTTGTCCCCTTGAAATCAATGGAATTTCCTTCAAATCTCTCTGGCTTAAACTCTTCGGCATCTTGCCAGTACTGTGGATCTCTTCCAATTGCCCATGTGTTCACGATGACCCTTGATTTTTCTGGTATCTCATACCCCAGCAGCTCGCATTTCTTTTGGCACTCTCGTGGCAGTAGCAACGGAATTGGAGGGTGCAGCCTCAAAGTTTCTTTGATTACTAGTTGCATATAGTTCAGCTCCTTGATGTCAGCCTCTGTTATTTTAGTCTTACCTTGGAGAGCATTTCGTACCTCCATCTGTACCTTTCTCCTCACTTTTGGATTCCTCATCAGCTCCGTCATGGCCCATTGTAAGGTTGATGAAGAGGTTTCACTTCCAGCCGCGAGCATGTCCTAGAGATTAGTAAATACATATGGTTAACTAGTATATAAAGTAGGAATGAGCACTCTTAGTTCGTAGAAAATTTGAGAAGCCAAATCCAATGTAGTAGCCGGGCATGAACTCGGCCCCTCAAAAACAGTTGTTCTTATCAATTGTAGACGGGTTGAAAAGGGCTGTAACTAAGTCTTAATTGCATGCAATTTTTTACAGCTGTCCACAATCTGATAGAGAAAGTGTCGCTCCTTCCTGTATGTGAGAAAATTCCTAATCTTAAATCTATGATTTCTCCATCACAGGTGATTTATCAACATTTCAAGATTTCTCTTTACTGACAGATAATACACCAACTGTTCTATAGTTTGTTTAGATGGCATGATCAAGAGATTTATTGAATAGCCTTCTTGAGAAGAGAGATTAATGGTGACATCTCTGTGGATGCAGGTGCTTTTGCTAGTACTGACCTGAGATCATCGATGAAGCTTTGAAGCTTACTACATATACAGCTGCCAGATTCATATTCTAAGTGATATTTGCATCGTCCAACAGATTACTAATCGTAAGCCCTCGTCCTTTTTTGCATATCATATAGAAAACACATTCATCTTTCTGGTATTTGATGCATTAAAAAACATTTTTTGCATATCATATAGAAAACACATTCATCTTTCTGGTATTTGATGCATTAAATATATATATATATATATATATATATATATATATATATATATATATATATATATATATATATATATATATATATATATATATATATATATATATATTTCTAATTGCATAACTCTCTGTCTCTTGTTCATTTAGTGTGTACTAATTTAGAGATTTCCAAATGCTGTTGGATGCTATAATTGTCAAATTTGGTAGCATATTGTTTCTTTTCTTCACCAAATGACCCTAGTTAAATTAGTTATGCCTTGAGAACAGATTACTAGCTCTCTTATTTTTGAAATGAGTAAACAAAGAAAAGTTGTAGAGTAAATACCAAAATGAGGGCCTTGATGCCATCGTTGGTGAGCTCAAATTGAAGTTCACCATTGTCCTGAAGTCGCAGGAGCACGTCCATCAAATCTTCAGCGACTTGTTCTTTGCCACTGCAGCCGTCACCTGATATTCTTTTCTTCTCTTTATGTTCTTGTACTATGCTTTCAAGTATACTGTCTAGCTTCTGGTGGCACCTCTCGACCTTAGATGTAGATCGACTGACCAAGTTCGCTAGCCATGATAATGATGGAAATAGGTCCGTCAGGTCAAAACCTGCAGCTAATCTAACCCCTTCGTTCAGAGCTTCTATGAATCTGTCTTTTTCTTTAGACTTGTCCCCCATGGCCGCTCGCATTGTTATGTCATTGGCCATCTGAACCAGCATCTTACTGAGGTTTACCATAGAACCATCTCGAGCAGTCATGGAAATAGATCGGATGAGACTCTGAGCCTCTTCCTCCCTGATGCACTGAAACGAGTGAACACGCTTGGCACTTAACAACTCCAAGACAACGATCTTTCGCAACTGCCGCCAACGCTCACCATAAGGCCCAAAGGTCAAGCTCTTGCCGCGGTAGGAGAGGACGTCTATGGCTGGAAACAAGGGTCTAGTTGCGAAGGTCACATCGTGTGTCTTCATGATCTCTCTGGCGGCATCAGGAGAGGAGGCCACAACCATAGAGACCTCCCCGAGCTTCAAGTGCATGAGGGGGCCGTACACCTTGGAGAGCTGTTGAAAGCGGATGTGGGGCAGCTCTGATCCAATCAAGTGATGGATGCTGCCGATGATTGGAAGTTTCCATGGACCTGGGGGGAGTTTCGGACGGGATTTGTTTGTGAGTTTGAACAAGAGGATGCTGAACAAGGTAAGGAGGAAGAAGAGATTGTATAGAGATTCCATGGCGAGGGATGAAGTGAGCCGAGTGTAGACGACTCGTCTTTAGGTGGATGATCTATAAGGCAGAAGAAATGGTCATGGATAGTTTAGTTCATGGAGAGGAAGCTGCAGGCGTGAGAATGATTGGCAGCTCACAATTTTTAAGGTATGCCACTATTTAAAAATTTGAATTAGAAATAAAAATTTTATTGTTTTAATTCAAAACTTTGAATTGGACGGATAAGAATAAGAATGCGCCTATGAATTCATTCATTCTCATCCTAACGCTCATCAATATTAGAATCCTTCTTATCCGAAACAATCTCCAAATTATTCATATTTATCTTTAACTATAAATTTTGATTTATTATCTTGTAAATACTCATTTAATTAATAGTCTTAATGGTCTTTAATTTTGTACAGCTAATCCACTTAATTGATAGTTATAATTATTAATTGATAGTTATAATTATGACACGATTGACTCTCTTATAAAATGAAAGTTATTGAGGAAAATATTTATCAATATCCTAATTTGCTTTTGGACATATCATGTTAATTCCGCTAAGATTCTGTTTGGTTTGAGGGAAAAAGATGAAAACAAAAAGAAAATAAAAAAGAAAATATTTTCTATTGTTTGCTTTAAGAGAAAATTTAAAAGAAAAGAAAATATTTTCTTTCTAACGAAACATTAAAAAAAAACAATTTCCTCTTTTTTTTTCTTTTGTCTTCTCTTTTTCTTTCTCTTTCTTTTTCTTTCTTCCATTTTCTTTTAAACCAAACACAGTCTAAGAGACTGCTTTAATATTGGAAGCAGAGAAAGTAAAAAATAAAATTAGAAACCTCAACTTTTACAATCCTGAAGAGAAGAGTGTTATTGGTTGTCGGAACAATCTCATCCTCTTACCAAGTTTTACAATCCTATGACCGATTCTTGACGTTCAAAACCTCAGCCAATACCATAGGCAACTACCTTAAATACTTAAATACTGATGATTGAAACCTCAACTTTGTCTCCTTCCTCCTCTATTTGACTTCATAACTTTAAGCCCTCGTGTTGCCATTCTACCAACCATTCTAATTTAAGATAGTAAACTCCCAAATATCCATCATATACCCACAGCATACATATTTCATTATGAAACAGCATGAGGATGAAGAGGAAGGTTACAAGAAGCAAGAGACTGTCTCCATGATCAGGGATGGACCAAAAACAGCATAGGCAGTCTCTCGCCCATTATGTATTGGAGAATGATTCAAAGATCAGATGATATAATACAGTTTCATTCAAACAAACATCTCTCTCGCTTGTTGACTAACAAGAAATGAAAAGTTTTCGCTTGCTGATAGCAACCACCCGAGCGCATTTCACAAGCAATCCATCCGCTACACAATACAACAACAACAACAACTAAGCCTTTTATCCCAAGTATTTGGGGTAGGTTACATGAACCAAATAAAGAATAACGCCGGATCGATCACTTTGATATTCCTTCTCTATTCATTTCTATCAAGTAATATCTCCTTATTTAAAACTCTAGACTCCATATCTTTGCATATCACCTCCATCCATGTCACACATTATGACATGAGCTAAAATATGAATTTCATCAGCTACACAATAATAAACATCAAATTTCTATCACAAGCTGATGGAGATCAGGATTAGATTAGATTAGATTAGATTTGATTTGATTAGGATTTGGATTGTATTAGATATTTGATTTGATTAGGAGTTTGGATTTTATTAGGATTCTGTTTGTTAGGGTTTCCCTATATGTAGGGGTTGTATGGAGTATTGAAGAGGGGAATAATATTTTGAGAAAAATTCTTGAGAAATTTCTGGCGTGGATTTCGCTGAGTTAAATCTTTCCTCGTGGATTCGTGGAGAGTGGGCGTGGGCCTAGGTGGATTCCCAAATCCCAAAAGCTTTTCCCAATCCATCTTTTCTTCCCTAATTCCCCTAGAAAACCCTAATTTCGAAACCCTAACCCTAATTCCGCTTCCGTCCTGTGTCAAATTAGTATTAGAGACTAAAATTATTTTTTCCTCCTCCACCTGATCCTCCTCCACCTGACCCAGCCACCCTCATCCTCACCCTCCATCAACCAGCAAGAGAGAGAGGAAAAAAAAAAAACTCTGACAGATAAAAAAAAAAATCTGATCTGCAGAGAAGCGAGAGACAAAAAAAAAATAAAAAAATAAAAAATAAAATAAAAAAGAAGAAGAAGAAGACTCTCTTTCTCCCTCAAATCCCCCCACTCTTTCTTCCTCCTCTTCCACCCGACCCCCAAAAAGCCCCCAAAACTCAAAACCCAAACCCCCCCTAAACCCTAGCCGCCGCCCAAAAAAAAAAACTCCACCTCCACCCGCCGCCTCCTGCCCTTCTCCCGCAGCACCCAGCCCGCCCGCCTCCGTCCTCCGACCGACCCCCCCAAGCAAGCCCCCTTCTTTCGCCTCCGCCTCCGCCTGCCTCCGCACTGTCCGCCGCCCGCCTCCGCCTGCCTCCGCACTGTCCACCGCCCGCCTCCGCCGCCTTTTTCAGCCAAAGCAGCAGCAGCGGTGCTCTGCCTGCCTCCGCCCCGTCCGCCGCCCGCCTCCGCCGCCTTCTTCAGCCAAAGCAGCAGCAGCACCGCCCCCTTCTTCCGCCTCCGCTTCCGCCTGCCTCCGCACTGTCCGCCGCCCTCTCCGTCGCCGCCTCCGCCTCTGTTAGAGACGCCGCCGCCGTAGGCGCTGCTCGGATCGAGAGGGCTCCAGTAGAGAGAGATCAGTTTCATCAGCGGGCCCCTTGCGGCCCTCTCCGTCGCCGCCTCGCCTCCGCCTGCCTTTGCCGCCTCCGCCCGCTGTCCGCCGCCCGCCTCCCGCTATCAACTCACCTCCGCCCGCCGCCTCCGCCGCCGTCTCCGCCCGCTGCCTCCGCCGCCGCCTCCGCCGCCGTCTCCGCCCGCTGCCTCCGCCGCCGCCTCCGCCGTCGTCTCCGCCCGCCGCCTGCTAGCAACCCCGCCGCCGCGGCCGTCCTCCCTCCACTTCAACAGCGACCACTTCATCATCTCCTTCCTTCCCCCTCAACTGCAGCCAGAGAAAGAGGAAGAAAGCTATCGGGCTTTGGGTTTGGTTCTGATCCACTTATTCAGACCCACTCTTGGTTCAGATCAGTATAACAGTGCAGACCCGCTGACAGTGCATACCCGTTAAGAAAAAAAAGTGGTGATTCAAAGTTTATTTGGACGTGAACTACTCATCTCTCCAGGTGATACTTAACTTGAACTGAATTTCAACTACTAAATTCTTTGCAAATATTATTGGATTGCAATATTTTGTGACGGAATGGTTAATTGTTTCTCTCTAGTGATCTCATATTCATTTGCATTTAGCAATTAATTTATTAGGAGAAATTAATTTAATGCATGCATTTGGGTTGTCTGAGTCTTAGATTTTGCACTATCATCTGTATACTTGACTAATTTGCATTGCATGATCCATTCCTTATATTAAGCATGTCTCATTTTACAGCACGATCTAGTCGCCACTCGGAGTCAAAGAGATCCCATTATATTTATGATCTGCGTGCTGCTAGAGAAATAATAGATGAAAAATTCTAGTATAAAGATCATGTATTTGATGGGTATTCCTCTAATCACGACTTTATTGATTGGTTAGTGAATATGGAATGTTATTTTGACTGTTATGAAATGTCTAGTAAACGTAAATTTCAATTTGCTAAGAGACGAATAGTGGGACAAGCCAAAAATTTTTGGATTTCAGTAGAGATAGATCGTGAGGAACGTTATAGGAATCCTATAAACTCGTGGGAAGAGATAAAAGATATTCTTATTGAGGAGTATCTTCCTACGTATTATAGGACTCGTCTTTTAGATAAATTGGAAAATAGATTCACTCTAAAAGTTAGAATACAGTGTCCTAAATGTGACAAATATGGACACTCTGCCTTTCAATGTACCATGACCAAGTGTTCTAAGTGTCGTATATCTTGGCATTACGATTATGAGTGTCCCCTCAAGAGTGTACCCATAGATATCATGCCCCCTAATCACGTTGACAATTCAAAAGTTATTGAGGTTCATGTTTCTAAGGAAAGTACTGTAGTTAAATCACAATTGAAATCGAACATGTCTATTCCTATTGCCGATACTCATATTCCTTTTATACTTAATGATGATATTATTAATGAGGCACAAGAGTCTAATATACAGATTCATATTCCTATTGAAATCCATGCTACTGTAGAGAATACTACTGATACTACTGATGCTCAGAATGTTTTGGTAGAGTCTAGTACACCCCCCACATGATACTGGATCTTCAATTTTGGAGTCAAATGTAGATGAAGAGACCGAGTATGAAATAGTTGACACTAATATTGCTACCGGTAAGTCTTTGAGCATCATTCCCATATTTTGGCAGATTAATCCTAATATATTATTTTCTAGAGATCGTTTGGAGTTTTCTTTCGAGATTCATCAAATTCCCACACAGTGTAGTGATGTTATATCATTTGCGGTGATTGATGTATGTCATTTTAGGGAACCAACATATCTGTTTTTTGGAGTTGTACCACTTGAGTCTGTTGCATTGCATTTGCCTGACATGCATGTTATGCATGATGAGAGCTCTAGACAGATAGCAATTTGCAATGATGAGTACAAATTTGTTGTATATCTACATAATATTTTGTAGGAATTTGTACTTGATAATGAAGTGAAAGTTTTGGTTCCTCCTAAGAGATGTGATGCACGAGCTATGGTTCATCGACCACCACCATGGCCTAATTGGGATAATTCGTGGATGCCGATCAGTTCAACCCGGACGTGTTTATCATTACTTATCTCCACATTCATCGGGGATGAATGCTTTGAAGCCGGAGAGAATTGATGGAGATCAGGATTAGATTAGATTAGATTTGATTTGATTTGATTAGGATTTGGATTGTATTAGATATTTGATTTGATTAGGAGTTTGGATTTTATTAGGATTCTGTTTGTTAGGGTTTCCCTATATATAGGGGTTGTATGGAGTATTGAAGAGGGGAATAATATTTTGAGAAAAATTCTTGAGAAATTTCTGGCGTGAATTTCGCTGAGTTAAATCTTTTCTCGTGGATTCGTGGAGAGTGGGCGTGGGCCTGGGTGGATTCCCAAATCCCAAAAGTTTTCCCCAATCCATCTTTTCTTCCCCAATTCCCCTAGAAAACCCTAATTCCGAAACCCTAACCCTAATTCCGCTTCCGTCCTGCGTCACAAGCCCATGTCATATATACTTGTGAAACTGTTTCATAATACAATAAGATGTATCCTTACTCCATAAGAGTAATTAGCATGCATATAATGCCAGAACCAGAAACATACTAGACGTAATGAACATTACCTTCATACATTTGACAAAAAGTTAGGTATAAAACAAACTAGAGAACCAAAAGTTCCCGATGTCCACACAACAAAGTCTCGTCGGCTGACTTGGATAACTAGAGAAGTTTCTGAACAGTAGCACATATACTTCAGGATAACATGTCGAGATGAGCAGCAGGCTACGGCACTAGGCAACACATGTACTTCCGCATACCCAATTCCTGCGTGATAAGCAAATTTATTGCCCATAGTGTTGAACCATAAAAAGCCAAACACAAAAGAATGCAAAAGAATTTTAACTCCTTAGGTAATTCTGAAAAAAGTGTAAAGCTAATTACGTATTACATGAAAGCCAGTATACGTAAATGGGCAGAGAATACATTTGGTTCCTCACCAATATGTGATTCTGTATGAAATAGATATTGGATTACAATGCGTAAATTTTCACTATGTAATTTCCCTCAACTTTTTGTTGAAAAGATAGCGTACAGTCACATAAAATTTATTCCGTAGTAAAATATGTCTTAGAACACATTTGACCCCACTTGTCAGATCACATCATAATTGTACTAGAGTATCAGATATGCCGGTGCCCAGCTCCATAACTGACATTGTTGGCAAGGTTTTAAATATGGGCTAACGGATTAAATCGGTTGCAAAAATATCATAATGGATATTGTTATCGAGAAGATATCTCATAATGGATATTGTTATCGTGAAGATATCGCGATATTTAGTAAATTTTATAAAATATATAGATTCGTTACCACAATTACAGTCATCAACAGACAAGAAAACATGATTTTTAATTTATTTATTTCAGTTTCAATCATTACAAATGCTAAATTTATATTTTGTAATATTCAATTCATCTTATTTGTAATTGTTCATTTTAGTTCAGCTGAGAGTTTAATAGAATTAATAGTAAGTAAAAAATTCAACCAAAAAGATTTACAAAAAACAAGTAAGCAATCGCAAAATAAGCAAGCAAACAACAAGAAATCAAGTAAAGAAAAAAAAATAGTAAATAACGTAATATAATGTAACATAACTTACACACCGTTACGGTGCAATGGTTAATATTAGATACAATTTATGTTAGGTATCATAACACAATATAACAGGTTCCGTAACGAGTTATTTTCAACATTACCCTATCCTTAACCCTGAACCTATCATAATATAGAACTTGAACCCTGTCTGTTGTACCTTCCTAATCACATCATAAGTACCTATCCTAATAAAATATGGCATTTGTATTACCACTATTCTAAATATCAGCAGCAATGAACAAAAATATTTGCTGATATATCGTTTTGGGGGGACCACCAAACTCACAATTCCAAAGTATCAGATATGACAAGTACCTAAGTGCCTAACTCCCTAACTAACATTATTGTAGGGTAATAGATGCACTCAAAAGTCATCTTAAGCATTGCCGGTAACTTTTCCAAAGTTTGTTTGTTTGATGTAGATGCCTTTTGTCAAAATGTAATCATCTTTTTGCTGAACATTACAATTAAAAGAATACAATAGGAGGAAACTTTCCCAATCTCTGCTTTGTGACTAATAGCTTCAACTAGCAGTATCGGGCATTTACTTGCCATTTGTAAGTTTATAACCCCGTAAAATTCAGAAAATGACATATGCCAATTATTTCTAATACGCATTCCAAATCCCACTTTAGTTTACTAGAAGATGACATGTGCCAGTTATTTCTAATACGCATTTCAAATCGCACTTTGTTTTACCAGTCTATCCCATAATTACCCCTTTGAAAATTGAAAATGATGCCCCTTGCATATTGAGAATTAACGTATCCATCTTTACATCAAAATAGTATCACATGATGCCATTGGAATTGATTTTTAAAATTTTAGACTAAACTACAGTTTTAGTATAGACAATACTAAAATAAATTGTTAAACAAAGTAATTTTTGTATTATCCTACTCTTAACCAAGACCTTTTCCTATACACCTGTCTATTCCAAACCCCATCATAAAGCCCTACTTGGAATCCTATCCTTTAACCCTTGAACCTATCACAATCCAAAACGTAAACTCCATCTGAAATTTATCCATAAAACATTGTACCTTTCCTAATCACATCATAAGCACCTATTTTAATAAAATAACCAGATTCGTGTTCCCACTATTCTAAATATCAGTTCACCTACGATACAAAAGCTCGATATTGACCTCATATTCCCGATATATCGTCCGATATCATACTACCCTATATGAACCCCCCCCCCCCCCCCCCCCCCAAAAAAACAAAAAAAAAAAAAAAAAAAAAAAAATCCGATATGAACCCAATATATGTTATTTAGTACCTTGCACATTCTAATCTCCAATGTGAAACTACACTGTAACCATATCTAAACATTGTTCAATCAGTATCCAACCAGAATCTAACTCTATCCACACAACCGATTAACAGCTTAACCAACGCTGGTCGGCATCCTAACCCTCAACTTTCCCCTAATTTGGGTTAAGTTCAATTTAGGATTTAGGTTGTGTATTGGGATAGTCATAGGATAAGCAACTAGGCTTGGCTAAGAAATATCTAGAATCATGGATTCTGATATATAGTAAGTACAGGGATCAAATAGGGCTATGAATCAGCATCAGGAAAATTTTGGATACTTCACCCATTTCGCTTTATGGGGTCAGGAAGAGATCATCTTATCAATATTCTCAAAATCAATAGAAGGGGAAGTCAGCAGGGGGAGAAGGGATAAACTCGTAAAACATGGGGAATGACTCAAAAAGTTCTCTTCTAACAGTAGCTATTGGAACATTACTTGAAGATGGGGCAGGACATAATTGTAAGGAAAAACGGGAAGTTCGTCCAAAATAAGACAACATTATCAACACTATATCCATTCAATAAATTCAAAATTCATAAAATCTTATTTAATAGACTTTTTTGTGCATATACATTAAGGTTTAACAGGAGAATATTTCATTTATAATGTGGCCTACACAAAATCCGGAGAATCCTAAATGTAAGAGTAGCAAATTAATTGTATATAATTGGCTGGTGTCAACCATCAAGAAAGGAGTTTTTAACCATTGACCAAGTTTAGGCAATTGTTTCGCTCCATTTTATCCTTAAGTATAGGGTATAAAACTATAAATTAAAAGTCAAACCCCTATTCTCTTATTTCTATTTGAAAGAACAAGCAGCATTAGGATGACATCTCTTTATACAATTTAAACCCTTAGTTCCACAATGTTGAGCTTTGTGGTTACCCATTTACATATCAACATTCAAGATACTCGTCTATTTGTAGGGTCAGAGGTGCAACTTGACTTTCACAAAATAGAAAGTTTTATGGTCATGCGTCTATTTGGGAAGCATACTAATGTACTGCGGTTTTAATTCGTAGTGATTACCCACTACGTGTGGAAGTTTGATGCATGATGGTAATGAAGTACGCAACGGGTAACATCGATCCTGAAGGATCGGGATCGGCTGGTCCATCTTATCTCCCATGAACAAATCTGATCTTACAAGTCGACCAACTTGATCACGGGTCTAATGTGGCATGAACCAGCTACCGTGAGTGTATGCGTGAACTTTCTAAGCTAATGCAAGAAGTGGAGTGTGGTAGAGAGATAAAACGGTGGAATAGATATGATCAAATAAAAATGTGATTTCTACTGTTCCTAATTTTTTTATTTTTATTATTATTTTTTTTTAATTTTTCTACAGAACCAGGAAACAAAACTACAGAAACAGAGAAAAACTGGGTTCAGAAAATACCTCTCAGACCGCTATTCAAATAGCGGTTTGAGCCGCTGAATAGCGGCTAAGCTATAGAGTTTGATTTGTGAATTTTTTCCACTTGGTCCAGAGGCTCTTCCAATCCTTTAAAGCTTCCTGTATCTGCAATATCTATTTCCTGTACACTCACACACATTGTTAATTCCGTAAAACGTCAGAAAAAGCAAGAAAAACACCGTAGATCCCCGGCAACGGCGCTAAAAACTTGATGTGTTATATTTACTGCAAGCTTCATGGCAAGAAAACTAGATCGGGGGGCTACCTACTTAAATTGGACTTTGAAACGTCATATGATATTGTAGACTAGGATTGCTTATTGGAAGTGTTAGGCTTATGTGGCTTTAGAGAAAGATGGATTTCATTGATAGAGAAGTGACTATCTTTAGCCAAAACGCAAGTTTTAGTCAATGGAAAAGTTGGCAAATTGATAGTACTAAGACGAGGCCTTCGACTTGGAGATTCTCTGTCTCTACTACTTTTTGCTCTGGTTACTGATGACTTGATTATTATGTGCAGAAAGTTGGATAGAGCAGGATTTATTCACGGCCTAACAGGGTCTTTCTCTATCACTATCACTAACCTACAATATGCTGATGATACACTCATTTTTGGAAAGGGTAATGTAAGAGAGGTTATATATATCAAATGGTTACTTTGTTACTTTTAAGGTTGGTCTGATATGAGAATTAATCTCTCTAAAAGCTCTTTCATTTGTCTAGAACCTAAAAACCTCTCCCTTTGTCTTATACCAGACATTTTCAAATGTAAAGAGGCTATGTTCCCGATTAAATACTTAGGCATTCCCATTAAACCATGTAAACTTTTCAAACAAGATTGGAATCGCCTACTTGACACCTTTGAAAAAAGATTAGAAGGTTGGAGAAGAAGTCTGCTTTCTTTAGGAGGAAAGGTGGTGCTACTGAATTCTGTATTATCTACACTACTTTTTTACTATATGTCATTTTTCAGTTACTTTGCAGGATGAGAAATAGAATAGACCGTATCAGGAAGAACTTTTTATGGAATGGTGTGTCTCATTCTAAGAAATATCATTTGATTTCTTGGGGACATATCTGTAGACCTAAAAAAGCTGGAGGATTTGGTATAATTGATCTTAAAACCTTCAACTTATCTCTAATGACGAAATGGTGGTGTCATTTAGTTTCACGTCCTTATGGCTCTTTCCAAAGACTTGTGGCCGCGAAATATCGTCCTAGGAACTGTACCTGACTCATAAAACCTCAAAGTTCGTACAATACATTTGGATTCTTGAAAGGCATGATGTTGCCTAGGCATATTGTCTGGCCGAGTCTAGAGCTTAGACTGGGCAATAGACACAATATTGTATTTTGGCACAATAGAAAGTGCTCACAAGTCCCACTAAAAATTTTATTTCCTGAAGCCTACCAACTGTCCAGGGACAAGAAGGCTAAAGTAAGTATATTTTGGGGTCGCTCTAGATGGAGTTTAAACCTCCACCATCCTATATCTGTTCATGAAAAAACACAACTTTGGAAGTTGAGAAATCTACTTAATAACTTCAAACCTAATCACATGTTGGATGACTAACCCCACTAAAGATGGAGCAAGGATAGAGACTTTTCTGTTAAGTCCACATATAATCTTTTTGTGGATAGTGGAGTTGTTTTGAAAGACTGTTTGCCCATCTAATGTAAAGGTGTTTCTATGGTTGGTCATAAAAAAACCCTACTCACTTGGCCAGCCTTACAAAAAAGATGATGGATACGTCTGAATATCTGTGTACTTTATAATAGGATGGAAAGTCCACTGTTCACCTATTGTTGAATTGCCACTTTGCTAGAAAACTATGGATAAATTGTGTAAGAAGGTTTGGGATTAATATTAACATAGGCACATGCACCAAATTAGGGAGCAAATTATGTGTTAATGGCAATTCATCACAGCTGGCTAGAATCCTTATAGTAGCTTTATGCTGGAATGTGCAGAGAGAAATAAATAATAGAATTTTTAATTCTTCAGCATGTTCTTTACATATATATATATTTGCTTGATTATTCACTATATTATTCTTTGGGCAGATAAACCTTCGGACGATGAGTGTGTGCAGATCTCAGGAAGGACATCAGGAGAGGATTTCGGAGATCCTCTTTCGTCCCCGGATCAGACTTGATGGGAGATCATAGCCCCTTTCATGGAGAGGATTGATGTGCCTGGAGGAATCACTCTACTTTTTTGCTGTTTTGGAAGGACTTTTGTTATTTATGTACTATTTTCTTTAGTTTATCTGTTGCTTTCTATTATGTACTTTGTCTTTGTGGGGGTTCACCTAGCTAGGCACATAACCAGAATCTTATTGTAGTTTTATTATCTGCTTGCTAATAGAATACGGAGGGTTTTCACTCGCCGTTTTGGTCCAAAAAAAAAAAATAGCGATGGAAAATGAGGGTGTGCTTTCTAAGAAAATCCGAAAAGAGAGGTTGGGCTCACTTAGCAGGGTGTGCTTTTACAATGGTGTGCCAAGTCCTTCAAACTTTTTGTTCCCTGCTTGTTTAAAATCTTCACGTATTCTCATGCTTATTCCTTTCCTTTGGCCTCCCAAAGCCTTTTATAATATATATATATATATATATATATATATATATATATATATATATATATATATATATATATATATATATTAATGTATATTCGTAAATGGGTGATTAGCAATGAAAACTAGCGTCCCAAGTCTTATTCTTCTCTAGTACAAAAATTCGCTTGTGCGTCGTGTTCTATCTTTTTTTGTCTTCGAATAAACTCGGTTCCTGATTAACCACAGAATGTAGTGAGTTGCGTCCAAATCTTTCTATGGGTTGCTTCTTTTGCCTCTTTTATTGTCCCATATAGAAAGAAAGAGTTTGGAGCTCCGGTCTGATGGGGATTCGTTTCATAGTTATTCTGGATTGCTAACGTAGTTAGATGACGCCTGGAGATCATTCATCTAATTTTGATCCATAGGCTATAGAATAATAATAACTATATTAGAATCCATCATTTTCATCACTCTCATCACACATATGTGGCACTCATAACTCTAACTCGATTATTTCCTAATTATTTTGTACGTCACAAGTCATGTTCAATTACTAACCCACGGTATATCACTGGTTTACTACATATTGTAGGAAATGATCCCCATAGTTTCGTTATCGATTAGCAACGGGATATGTATATCGTGGTTTGGTTTTTCTTTTCCTTTTTTTTTTTTTTTTTCTGGATCCTATGTGATTTGAAGCAATGTTTAAAATAGCGATAATGGTAACGTAACATTTTGCCTACGTTTGGTTATGTCGCATATAGCGTAACACATAATAGATTATGCAATTTCTTATTAATTTAATAAAAATAAATATAAAACTATATAAAAATATTAAATATCTAAAAAAGGAATATAAAATCATTTTGTAATACGTAATCTATTCTAATTTTAAATTAAGTTTTAAAATATTGTTCATATTTATCTTCATAAATTATATTAAGACTGCAACTGTAACTCCAATTAACATCTATGAACATAAGATTTTAATTTTTTATTTCAATTCCAGTTATTATCATTGTTGTAATTTATATTTTGTAATGTACAACTTATTTATAATTATTGATTTTAATTTAGTTAAAAATACAATAGAATCAACAAATGAGATATTTCATTAATCGAAGAGGAATTATAATAAAAAATCAAGGAAACAATTGCAAATTAACAGCAATTTCATAAGCAATCAAACAAACTAACAACTAATTAAGTAACAAAACTATAGTAATTTACTAATAATCAAAATAATAATTAACAACAATATAGAAATCACTAAAAAAAATAATTGTAAATAACGTAACATAACGTAATTTAACATAATGTTACGTAATATAATGTAAAATAACAAAAAAAAAGTACCGTTATGGTGTACTAAATTATTTCCAGTTATTACGTAGTGCTGGGATTCCATTAGGTTTCTTAATGCAATATAACGAATTTCAAAACGATTTATTTTCAACATTGATTTGAAGCATGTATACTTTAATCATTATGAAAAACCATCTAGTTCAAGTTCAAGATTTACTATTACTGTCTGGATAATTAAACATCCAATTCATAATAATAATAATCCCATTGCATGAGCAGTGTGGCGTATAGTTATGGATCTATCAGGTGGACCGTATAACAATAGCAAATGGTTCTTGGCCTTGCTCAACTATGCCTATGAGCAAAAATATTTTCATTTCTTTTTCTTTTTCCCGCAATTGAAATCGTCACTAATTGTTCAATCTAAGATAGTAGTCAGTTATTCAAGCTTACCTATAAAGAAACATGTTTGATAGAAAATGAGAGGATGGCGAAAGGACGTAAGTGACTTGAGGGTCGAGGGATGGAGATTAGGTAGGAAGAAAGGCACGGAAACAAGAATCGGCATCAAGCTAAAAAAACTGTGAAAAAGACAACAATTTGAAGGACAACGTCTTCCACTAAGATGGATGGCAAAGCCACAACAAGGTCCAGAAGAAAAGAAATCCATGGTCCATGTTTTTTGATAGGCCAGATATCAGACCCTTAGTATATTTAATGAAATCGGACAAGACAATACGGTTCAAAGTTATGGAAATGTCTTTTAATTGGCCAACACATTATTCTCCCCAATTATTAGTTATGAAAATGTCTTCTAATTGGCCAACACATTATTCTCCCCAATTATTACTTAAAATGTTGGAAAGAATATCTTATATCTAGGGCTGAGTAGAAAACCGAGAAAACCAAACCAAACCGTAAAACCAAATCGAATCGAACCGATCGGTTCGATTTATTCGATTTTCGGTTCGGTTCGGTTTAAAAACCGAAATTAATTTCGGATTTCGGGTCGGGTTTCGGTGGCTTTAGCTCCAATCGAAACCGACCGAAAAAACCGAAATTTTACAATTGTAGTTTATTTTTTATTTTTTTTATTTTCAATATGTTTTTCTTTTAAATTTTTGATGAAAAACATGTTATTGATATTTTAATAGGTAGAAAAAGAAAAAATAGAAAGTAAAATTATTATATTTCCTATAAAATACACATGTTTACCACATATTTAGTTTCAAACCCAAATAACCGAAAATCGACCGAACCGAAAATTCGGTTTCGGTTTCGGTTTCGGTTTTGGTTTTTTTAAAAATTCGGTCGGTTTTAATTTCGGTTCTACTAGTTCGGTTAGGTTTTCGATAGGAGTTTTTTCTCCAAAACCGAACCGATCCAATCGATACTCACCCCTACTTATATCCAATGTTCTTTTATAGACTACCTCTGAAATGTGGTAAATAGTACTGGGTTTATTGCTAGGTGAGGTTACAAAAAAGCTTTGAAATTTGACCATTGATGCACAACTATAGGTATTGTCAAAAAAAAAAAATTGGTTTTACCTCTCTCAAGCATAATCTAAAGTAAATAACAATAGGAAGAGTTGTAAGCCTAAATAGCATCCCTCTTGAAGTTTTAAAGTGTCCCGTGCTACAAGCTTAGCATGGTTAACTATATATATATATATATATATATATATGGGATTACTATAGGTGAGCCGCCAGCTCAGGAAAAATTACGTGAGTTAGCGGCAAAACTGTAATGATCCAATGATTTTTCTTCCATTTTTTTTAACAATCACTACCTCTACCTCTTTAACTTATTTCGGATTAAATTTCATAAATTTTGAATTTCATTTACCCTTTCATCAAGTGCATACAAAATGTTTTATTCATTGAAAATCGTTAATTTTGTGTTAGCTTGATGGAGAACCAAATTAAAACTAAAACCCAAAAAGTTGGGTATAAGTGAACTCTAGGGGGTCGAGATCATAATCCAAAAGAATTTTTTTAAAAAAATTATTGGAGATAGTGATAATGAACTGCAGATCAAGTAACTTGCGTGAGCTGTCAGCTCATTTTCATCTCTCTCTCTCTCTCTCTCTCTCTCTCTCTCTCCTGATAGCCTAACATCTTCGGATATAACTTTAGGTCTGATTTTTCACGCTCTTCCATGTGGATGTTTAGTAGCCATGGTATAGAGATAATTGCTAGTTTAGACCAAAATTAAGATTATTTGTTGGGAGTTCATATGTGAATATAATCTCATATTGGATAGAACAAGAAGAAAATTGTCTGGAGTTTGTATGTAAGTATAGTTCTACATATGATAGAATAAGAAAAGCATAGGAAAATTGAGATGTTTATTAGGAGTTCATATGTAATTATAGTTTCATATCAGATAAAACTTGTCTCTACCTAGCTTTTGTGTGGTTTAGGTTATGCAGAAAGACACTGGTAGAGTTTCCTCCTCTAAATTGCAATATTCATGGACCTAAGGGAGGTCAGGAGTTTTGTGCTAATGTCCCAAGAGTATTTTTTTTTCCATCTTGGATTGTTGCCTCATTTGTTTAATATACCCATGTAATTATGTTTCATTATCATATTTTTATTTTTCCATATAAATTCCTTCATTTCAAACTTTTCTTTCATTTTTTTGAGAATTACCTCCAAAAACTTTCTAGACAACGTTTGATAGCTTGCAATTACATTTAATCTTTTTTAAATATGTTTTGATTTTCAAGTTTAATTTCATCCTCTTAGCGAAACTTCTAAGCCGTTTCTTTAAAGCATTGTTATTTTTTTCTTGAAACTTATACAACAATAATCATCTTTTATTTTTATTTTGTTTCAAATTTAGGCTCGCGATTTATGAAAATTAGAATATGAATAAGGATTCAAATGCGATGAGAGGCCTAGTGGACAAAAAAAAAATGTTATATAACATTAAAATGCAGATGTTTTTCATTTAAACATGTTAAATTAGATATGATGATTGAAAAATAAGTATTAGACAAACAATAATATAAAAAAAAAATGAACTTTAGAAAAGAAAATTAATATTTAAGAAGAAAAGAGAAAAGCTGTACAGTAAATTCGATTAAAAGAACACAGAAGAAATAGTAATTGGGAATCACAAATTTTAGTATAGGAGCCATTTTCTAATTTTAACACCTTATTAGTCCTATTTTAATCTCAGTTGTTAGTTTTGAGTGAACTATTAAGACCAAAGAAGTGGTCCCAATTTGTATTTAAGATTCGAATCTAAAAGAAATCTATAATGAACATTAAGCCTTCTTAGGGTGAACAAAAATATTTGAATTATGGTTTAATTATATAAATTATTCTGCATTATTGGGGATATATCACTTATATTCCCTTATAAAGGAAAAAAAAAAATCGTAGAAAAACCTCCTCATAGAACATATAAATACAATAAAATTTATTGTTTTTTGGTTACAACTATATTCCTATCGGGGTCTCACTATGAAATAATTTTTTAATGAGGTATTAGTAATACACTGTTGTAATTATTCCTTAAATTATATCAAATTTTATAAGGCTTGTGATGTTTTTAAAACAGGGAACAACTCTCCCTTTGGTCTTTCTTTTTCATAAATATAAATAATTCATTCGAGTTTTAATAACTACATATAAAATAACTAATATCGTTAAATAAAAAAAAAATGCTTTAAAGTAAAACTTTGCAACTTTCATTGATCTTATTTTAGTAGTAGTAGTAATAATAATAATAATAATAATAATAATAATAATAATAATAATAATAATACTGTATAATTCGAGATCCGATTCGAGAGTTTCCAAAGGAGCACACCATATTTCCTAGTCAGCCCAATTTATATCTGGATAAAAAATTCACATAGAAGTAGGCTCCCTAGAAAATATGGGGAGTTTCTAAAGGAGCATACCATTTTTCCTAGTGAGTCCACTTTACATGATATTTTTGTTTCGCTGGAAAGTTATTGAGTGGGCTCACTAGGAAAAATATTGTGCCCCTTTAGAAACTCCCGAAATATGGCGTGCTCCTTTGGAAGGGAACTTCTAAAGGGGCACAACTTTTTTCCTAGTGAGCCCAGTTAATATCTCTAAAAAATAACAAGTTTACCCTCTAAAAAAATTTACCATTTTGCCCTTCTTCCTTCTCCCGCTCCAGGCCTTCGCTCGCGCTCGCGCTCGCGCTCCTGTTCGGACTGTCAGTCTGAACGGGGCTTCCTTGTTCGGACTGAGAGTCCGAACGATCCTGGACCGTTCGGAAGGCCCTGTTCGGACTGTCAGTCCGAACGGACCAGTCCTGTTCGGACTCACAATCCGAACAGTTCTCCCCTGTTCGGACTGTCAGTCCGGATAGGGGCTTGATCCGATCTGCTATTCCGGACACCTCACCAACTCTATTTATATAATAAACTGATATATCATTAGTTTATCCAATTCAACGTCACTTTACGGACTTATATTAACAACTAATTATACATTATTACAAAAATATAGTGAAGGAAGCAAAATGATACAATGATACACTGATACACCGACACAATGATTCACTAATACAATGATATATGGATAAACTAATTCATCGATACGCCGATACAATGATACACTACTACACCGATACAATGATACTCCTGATATACAAATGCAATGATACTCCTGATACACCGATACAACGATACACTGATACACCGATACAATGATACAACGATACAATAACCGATACAATAATATAGTGAAAATTATAAATAAGGTCCCCTACGTATAAAACAAACAAGATCTCGTACAAATTAAAGAAATAAGATCAAAAACAAACGTAGTGTATATATTTCTCGAACAAAAAGCAAATAATAGGGTTCATTACAAACAAAAACCATATATTCTACAAATTCTTCAAAATGTTTGAAAAAAACAATTCACCGGTCACTTGAAATTCCTCACAACATCCATATCAATATACAACTAATATAATCTAATCACTGTCTCCTTGTTTGAAAAAAACAACTAATATAATCTAATTGGGTGCATCAGGAAAGCAACGTGCGTCTTGAAACTCTTCAGTACTGATAAATCAACTGGACCTCGGTAATTTGACTCATGAAGATCATCTTGAAAGCCTTCTGCATCAGTATTATCTTCTTCTAGTCTTGCACTATCATATCTGATCAAATTCGGAGTTTCTATATTTAATTCAGTATCTACGGCCACTTCGATATCTCTCTCTCGTGTCGGGCGTTGGATTTGTAGTCGAGATGCTGCTTTCTTCCTCCTTAACGAAGTAGTTGGTCGAATGCGAGAAGATTCTGCCGGATCCATCTATGCAATATAAAGATACTTCTTACAATAATTGATTCGCATAAAAATAGTAAATTTTCTATGTGTAAATAAGTATTAACAAAATATAATTTGCTACAAATATCAGATTTTTTACCTACAAGATAGTGTAATATTAAAATTTAAAGACACTGAAACCATTCTTTGTTACTTAATCAACAATTAGGACAATACTATTAAAATTCTAAATTAATTAATACATTTTAATATTAACATCTTTAATTAGAATAAAATTATATTTTCGCATATTTTACAACTACGATTACAATATTATATTTTCTTCATAATTATAATCTAAATATTATAAATCATAATTAACAAAAAAATATACTCATTTAGAATTTCCTCATTCTAAAATATTATCAGACCAAACAAGAAATTCTCAGTTTTCAGAGCAGTCACAGAGCAAATAAGAATAAACTAAATGTAACAAAATTAAAATTAAATTAAAGGAGACTTACAGTGAGAAATCTGATACCAAGAGAGAGGAAATGAGACAGCGGCGGGTTGGGAAGGGAGGCGGCGGGGGGGGGTTGGGAAGGGCGGCGGGGGGTTGGGAAGGAGAAGAGAGCGGCGGGGGGGTTGGGAAGGAGAAGAGAGGAGAGCAGGGAGAGGGCGGTGGAGATGAAGTGAGAAGAGAGAGTGAGATGAGAGATATAGGTGAAGGGTATTTTGGGAATAAATATGTGCTCACTAAGAAATTCTTCCATTTTCTTAACTTAAACTGGGCTCACTGGAAAATCTGGGCTCACTAGGAAAAATCTTGTGCCCCTTTAGAAGTTCCCCTTTGGAAAGTCCCTCCGATTGTCTATTGGTTTTGGATTTTCAAGTGGTTTTCCGATCCGAACGTGACCCGTTTGAGGTTATAAATCAAATTTCTATTTTCTCACCGTCTCAAATCCAAGAAATGTCGGTGCGATTGCGCGTGCATATGCACTGCGACCGACAACAGCAAACTCTCAAGATCACGGAGAGGGGGGACTTCAGAAGAAAAATCAATGGAAATTTTAGGTAATTTCTTCTATTTTCTTTATCTATTCCTCGATTAAAACCAACTGTAGTCCTCTAACTCGAGGTTATTTTCAGACATTATTTATAGGTTCTCCAAATTTACTTGTGTTTGTAATCTAGCACTCAACCTGTTTGATGAAATGCCTCAATTGGCCAAGGCCACCGCAATTTGTTGAAATGTTGGTCAGGCAAATACTCACGATCAGTTTCGTTATTTTACAGTGTTTGATAATTAAGGCAACATTGTGGATGGCGAGTGTGAAGGGCAGCAAGAAGGCCCAGACTGTCGAAGCCCTGCAAGAAACATTAGCCACAATGTTCGGTGCACCGAGTGCGGGAGCCAGTCCATTAAAGACTCGCAAGCTGATGTTACCAAAGGTACCACGCTCTTTTATTTGGCGCCTAGGCCGGTAGAGACATTGGTCATGGTTATAAAATAAAGAAATAATGCATAAGTTTGAAAATTTTGAACTTCAATGAGTCCAGATATCTTCTTGCCCTCGAAATTTGAAATGTCGTGTCACACAAAAAAAATAGAAGAACCGAACTTGTTTTGATGAGTAATACCGTGAAGCAGGTTTTTTTTTTATTTGGTTTTGATAGGAAAGTTACTGATTGAGCTTCATGGCTGTTTAGGCAACAAGGTTCGCAGTTTGAATTTTGGATGTCAAAATTTTGGATACTTAGATATGAGTCCTAGTTCTGGAGATGGATCATAAGATCCCGAAAACACTGTTTATATTAGACACGCCAGCGTCAGCCCGAAACTTAGTCCCATTATTCTGAAACTTTTGCCTCCCTTACTACTAAAATATTAAGCTTTTGCATATGCTGATATTTCTTGCTCATTGCCAGCCTTCTATTGGTGTACTATTATTTTCACTTGTAGTGTGCATAGATTTTTGTCTGTTCTAGGAATATTTGGTTGATAGATTAAGTTTATGTTACCGTTAACATGTATCTCTTGTGTAATTTATGAAATTAATAACAAATCTTACGGAAAGGCAACAGCCGCATGGATCATAATAACTGTGTCCATTTTTTCGCAATTTCAGTGAGCTTCAGTTTGTTTTTTCTTTTTCCAATATTTTTGCAAGATACACTCGTTATACTCAGGACTTGTGCCTCCAAGCATGAATATCATGATGTGTTCCCTGATAATATATATTTCCAATGACATTTCGCTACTTATGTCATCCTGGACTGCTTGCATTTTGTTTAACATGCTGATCCGTTTAGTTTCTGGCTAACCTTTATATTGTCCCTTGAATGCACATTTCGTGGATTAAACATTTCACCTCGACCTAACAAACATTTTGAGTATCGAGTTATACTAGCTATTAAATTTATTTCATTTCAAAAGATTGATACAACATGGTTCTAGTTTCAGCATACTTATTGTCTTACTGCATTCCAAATCTCTATGATTCTCTCTTTCTTTCTGTTGGCTTCTGCTTCCCTGAACCTTTTCCATCTTAAATCATTTCACTTACACAATTTATTATGGATGTAATGTAGTTCTGTAAGTTATATTATTGTTCTAACCTGGCACCTTGTTTTTTTAGAGTACATTTGAGATGTCTTATAAGAGTTGTTTTCTTGATGAACTTGCACCCCTAGCTTTCATATGGTGCTCTAATTGTAATTTTTTTCTTCTTCATCTCTTGCAGTTGATTCGAGATGAGATTAGGTCTGGGAAAAGTGATAAAGAAATCTACAAAAAAAAACCTTGAGCAAGATTTTGGGGAAAGAGTACTCTATACACCTCGTTTTGACATCCAGACTGCAGCTTTGTAACTGTCTCCAGTATGTACTATGAGAACTTAGGCATATATCAAATAATTCAACTATGTGCATATGAAGATAAAAATATATAAATAAACAATATCTCAGATCGAGTGACCAAGTTCACTAGCTATTACAATGATGGGAACAGGTCGGTCAAATCAAAGCCTAATGATAGTTCAATCCCTTCATACAATTCTTGAATGCTTCTGTAGAGCTATCTTGATCCTTAAAACTTGTTTTCCTAATGGCTGCTCTCATTATTGTGTCATTGGTCATCCGAACCACCAACTTACTAATTTTTATGGCAGAACTATGATGAGCATGAGGAAGTATATTGGATGAGATTCGAAGCCTCTTCCTCCAAGATGGAATGGAAGGAGTGTATGCATTTGGTGCTTAAGAGTTCCAAGGGACAGATCTCTTGCAGCTGCTGCCAATACTCACTGTAAGGCCCAAAGGACAAGTTCTTGCCGTTGTTTGAAAGGATGTCTGATACAGGAAACAGGGATCTGGTAGCAAAGGTTACATAGTGTGTCTTCATGATATCTTTGGCTGCAGTAGGAGAGGCCGTGATGACCATAGACACCTTGCCAAGCTTCAAGTGCATGAGGGGGCCAACTGTTGTGGATAGTTCTTAAAAGAGCTTGTGTGGCAGCTGCGAGCCAAGTAAGTGATGGATGATGCTGAGTATTGGTAGTTGCCGTGGCCCGGTGGAGTTTTGAGTGTGGATAATATTCATTTTTGAGCTTGAGCACCAGGAGGATTAACATGGTTTTGAAGAACTAAGAGGCTGTATATAGGTTCCATGGTCATGGATGGATTGAAGAAAGCATATACGGCCTCCTCTTATGATGGAGAATTATTTGCAAGCTCAAAGACACACTTGAATTGATGCCAAGGGATCTGTAGGCGGAGGATCCACTGCTTGCTATCACACTTGAATTTTGTCTTGGAGTAGTTTCAGTGAAATAATCGAAGTGCCTTGATCAATTTACATGTAGTTTTGAAATCAAATATGATGAATTTCTACTTGAAATTGAATATAATTTGTGCTAGTATATGGATATCAGAACATAGTTATGATGTGTGCATCGAATTGGTCCAGTATAATAGTTGTTGGTATAGTGTAAATACATGCTAATTGTTGGCATCTACATAGACGGCCAACATGGACATGGCACTGATACGCCTCCAAAATGAGAGTAGGTTGCATGCATTTGATATTACACAATTTCACAAAATTTCAGACTGACAATGCCTAGAATCATTTCATCACTTTTACCTCTTCCTCTATATCCAAAAAGGAAGAAAAAAGAAAAGAGACAAGAAAAATAGTAACAGAGTCTTAGTTAAATAGATATACTGAAAGAGTTGAGTTGTACACTGAAAATAAATTATGGTACGAGAATTTTCTTTATGGCATCTGTCACAGTAGAGGATGGGGAACATGAGGGATGGCATGTAATATCAGGTCGAACCTCCTCCTGCTAGTTATCCCAAACGATTCCGAGATGTCAAGACTCTGGGACTTGATTTCAGAAGCAGTTGGCAACTCCCAGTCAAAGTAGTAGAGTAACTCTGCAAGAGGAAGTTCCATGGATGCCAGCCCAAATGTCATCCCAGGACACATCCTCCTACCTGCTCCAAATGGTAAAAACTCGAAATTTGTCCCCTTGAAATCTATGGAGCTTCCTTCAAATCTCTCTGGCTTAAATTCTTCGGCATCTTGCCAGTACTGTGGGTCTCTTCCAATTGCCCATGCGTTCACGATGACCCTTGATTTTTCTGGTATCTCATACCCCGGCAGCTCGCATTTCTTTTGGCACTCTCGTGGCAGTAGCAACGGAACTGGAGGGTGTAGCCTCAAAGTTTCTTTGATTACTAGTTGCATATAGTTCAGTTCCTTGATGTCAGCCTCTGTTATTTTAGTGTTACCTTTGAGAGCACCTCTTACCTCCATCTGTACCTTTCTCATCACTTTTGGATTCCTCATCAGCTCCGTCATGGTCCATTGTAAGGTTGATGAGGAGGTTTCACTTCCAGCCGCGAGCATGTCCTAGAGATTAGAAAATACATATGGTTAACTAGTATATAAAGTAGGAATGAGCACTCTTACTTTGTAGAAAATTTGAGAAGCCAAATCCAATGTAGTAGCCGGGCATGAACTCGACCCATCAAAAATAGTTGTTCTTATCAAATTGTAGACTAGTTGAAAAGGGCTGTAACTAAGTCTTAATTGCATGCAATCTTTTACAGCTGTCCACAATCTGATAGAGAAAGTGTCGCTCCTTCCTGTATGTGAGAAAATCCCTAATCTTAAACCTATGATTTCTCCATCACAGGTGATTTATCAACATTTCAAGATTTCTCTTTACTGACAGATAATACACCAACTGTTCTATAGTTTGTTTAGATGGCATGATCAAGAGATTTATTGAATAGCCTTCTTGAGAAGAGAGATTAATGGTGACATCTCTGTGGATGCAGGTGCTTTTGCTAGTACTGACCTGAGATCATCGATGAAGCTTTGAAGCTTACTACATATACAGCTGCCAGATTCATATTCTAAGTGATATTTGCATCGTCCAACAGATTACTAATCGTAAGCCCTCGTCCTTTTTTGCATATCATATAGAAAACACATTCATCTTTCTGGTATTTGATGCATTAAATATATATATATATATATATATATATATATATTTCTAATTGCATAACTCTCTGTCTCTTGTTCATTTAGTGTGTACTAATTTAGAGATTTCCAAATGCTGTTGGATGCTATAATTGTCAAATTTGGTAGCATATTGTTTCTTTTCTTCACCAAATGACCTTAGTTAAATTAGTTATGCCTTGAGAGCAGATTACTAGCTCTCTTATTTTTGAAATGAGTAAACAAAGAAAAGTTATAGAGAAAGTACCAAAATGAGGGCCTTGATGCCATCGTTGGTGAGCTCAAATTGAAGTTCACCATTCTCCTGGAGTCGCAGGAGCACGTCTATCAAATCTTCAGCAACTTGTTCTTTGCCACTGCAGCCGTCACCTGA
Organism: Dracaena cambodiana; assembly: GCA_036321105.1. Lineage (NCBI taxonomy): Eukaryota > Viridiplantae > Streptophyta > Magnoliopsida > Asparagales > Asparagaceae > Dracaena > Dracaena cambodiana. The sequence continues at coordinate 40,557,887 of JAYEPQ010000008.1, read as the reverse complement.
CATCCTATTCTTCTCTTTATGTTCTTGCACTATGCTTTCAAGTATACCATCTTGCTTCTGGTGGCACCTCTCGACCTTGGATGTAGATCGACTTACCAAGTTCACTAGCCATGATAATGATGGAAATAGGTCCGTCAGGTCAAAACCTGCAGCTAATCCAACCCCTTCGTGCAGAGCTTCTATTAATCTGTCTTGTTCCTTAGACTTGTTCCCCACGGCTGCTCTCATTGTTATGTCACTGGTCATCTGAACCAGCATCTTACTGAGGTTTACCATAGAACCATCTCGTGCGGTCATGGAAATAGATTGGATGAGACTCTGAGCCTCTTCCTCCCTGATGCACTGAAACGAGTGAACACGCTTGGCACTTAACAACTCCAAGACAACGATCTTTCGCAGCTGCCGCCAACGCTCACCATAAGGCCCAAAGCTCAAGCTCTGGCCGCGGTAGGAGAGGACGTCTATGGCAGGAAACAAGGGTCTAGTTGCGAAGGTCACATCGTGTGTCTTCATGATCTCCCTGGCTGCATCAGGAGAGGAGGCCACAACCATAGAGACCTCCCCGAGCTTCAAGTGCATGAGGGGACCGTAGACCTTGGAGAGCTGTTGAAAGCGGATGTGGGGCAGCTGTGATCCAATCAAGTGATGGATGCTGCCGATGATTGGAAGTTTCCATGGACCTGGGGGTAGTTTCGGACGGGATTTGTTTGTGAGTTTGAACAAGAGGATGCTGAACAAGGTAAGGAGGAAGAAGAGACTGTATAGAAATTCCATGGCGAGGGATGAAGTGAGCTGAGTGTAGACGACTCGTATTTAGGTGGATGATCTATAAGGCAGAAGAAATGGTCATGGATAGTTTAGTTTTTGCGGAGGAAGCTGCAGGCGTGGGGTCCACTCGATATTAAAGACCCCTCAACTTTGTCTCCGCTTTGATAGTTGACTTCGTATTTCCAAAATATCCCCAGTTCTTATTTTAGACGGAAGAATAAAGAACAGCGTTGAAAAATACGCACTAACGCGTTACAGAACGTAACAGCAGAAAATCGCTTCGTAACGGGACAAAATAATGTCCCGTTACGAAGCGCACAGTTTTTTTTAAAAAAACGTACCTTACGTATGTAACGTACATTATTTTTCCAATTCAAATCCTATAAATATCCGGTCGAAAAAAAAAAAAACTTAACCCTAAAATCGATCGTTCTTTCTCTCCCACCCGAGCGATTTCTCACCGAAGCTCTCTCCCCCTCTCCCATCCCCCTCTCCACCGCCGATCCGTCTTCAAATCGCCGACGAGACTCTCAAATCAACCTCCTAACCCATCAGCTTCCTCAGAATCTTCGATTGATCGAATATTCAACGTTCTCCGACCTCATCGCTCCGGCTAAGGCTCCTGCTCCGGTTATACCTCTATCTCTCGACGCTGAACCTCCCCCTCTTGCCCTCTCGCTTTCTCCCCCTCTCAAAGAGCTTTCTGAAGCTTTGAAGCTCCGATCGGCTCTGTAACTCCTCCGATCGGCTCTGTAGCTCCTCCGATCGGCTATGTAGCTCCATCTCCGATCCATTAACTCCATCTCCGATCGACACCGAATCTGTCCCCCACTCTCCCTCAGCGCTCCGGTCCCTCTTCGGCACAACAGAGGTTCAACAGAGGTAAGATTTCCAATCTAATTTTCTTAAAATTAGTTATAAGTACTTAATTGGATTAATTCTATAATGTTGGATTATTCATTGCTTGATTATTTGCATTGTTTGATTACTTGGATTTTTTTCAATTTTACATTGGACTTTTAATTGAATTATCATGCTAATTGGACTATTATTTTTACATTGGACTATTAATTAGATTACTTGGTTCAACAAATGTGTGAATTATCTTGATGTTAATTGTATTGTTGTTTAGTATTCACTGTGCAATGTGTACTATTGCAGCTACTGCAAGCCTGCAACAGTGCATTTTTTTTTGCAATTTTGCATAGGGTTTTTGTGTTCGGCTGCACTGTGCAAATTGGATTAATGTAAAAGAAAATGAGCTTGAAGTAATTGTTGTAGAAAATGGATTGGAAAGCTTGCACTGTGCAAATTGGGTCTTTGCACATGGTTAATGTAAAGAAAATAGGTTTGCTGCAGGGTTTTTGTATAGAAAACAGATTGTAGAAAAACTTTTGCATGGGGTTTTTGTATTCGGTTGCACTGTGCAAATTGGATTAATGTAAAAGAAAATGGCCTTGAAGTAATTGTTGTAGAAAATGGATTATGTGAAAAAAATGGATTATGTAAAAGAAAATAGATTTAGAAGAATAATTGAATAATTGAATTAATTGTTGTTTCTCAAATAATTTAATATTTGAATTATGTGCACTATTGCTGCAGCTTGATTGAGCTGCTAAAGGAGGGAAAAAACTCTGTTATGCATTTGTTGTTAATGGACTGAATTGTCTGAAAATGGATTATGTGGAAAAATGGACTGAATTGGTGTAAAGAAAATTGGATTAATGTAAAAACAACATGATTATGTGAAGTTAAAGAAAATGCATTTAGTAGAAATTTGAATAGTTTGAACTTTGAATTATTGAATTAATTGTTGATTCTCAAATAATTTAATATTTGAATTATTGGTATGTTTGTGTAGATTGAATAATATCAAAAAATTTGGATGCAGCCAGAGAATGGGGGATCATAAGGAAAGGGAACCTCCAAATTATTTTTACTGCAAATTCTGTAATCACCACATTACTGCTGGAATCACCCGGCTTAAACACCATTTGGCCGGTACTAGACATAGGGTGAAAATGTGTGAACGAGTCTCGCCAGATGTAAAGAAAATATGTAAAGATATTTTAAAGTCTTCAGAAGTGGAAAAGAAGAAAAATGCATCTCTAAGCCATGAAATTGGTTGAATGGGGGAACCAGACACTGAATTGGTGAGCGAAGAGCTTGAAAGCGTCACTGGTAGCAATACTCAATCTCGAACTTTAGGAGCAATGAATAAATTTATTAATTTTGAAGCCCGACAATCCACGTTGGAGACAGTTTTAAAGAAGGAGGCAAGAGAAGACTGTGTTAAAAAAATAGGGAGATGTATTTATGCAAATAGACTGTCATTCAATATCTTGAATAGTCCTTATTGGAAGGAGATGATCAAAACAGTTGGGAATTTCGGATTTAGTTTGGAGCAACCATCTCCGTACGAGAAAATAACACGGGTTCTTAAGGCTGAGATTGAAAATATTGACAAGATTAAGGAGAAGCATATGGCGACTTGGGAGAAGTACGGTTGTACAGTGATGTCAGATGGGTGGACTGACAGGAAGAGCAGAAATTTAATAAACTTTCTTGTGAATTCATCAGAGAGGACTTTTTTTTTACAAGTCCATTGATGCATCTGCTCAGTTCAAGACAGGAGATTACTTATGGGACTGTCTTGATAAGGTAGTTGAGGAGATTAGAGAGAATAATGTTGTCCAAGTGATTACAGACAATCACGCTTCGTATGTCAATGCGGGCACAAAACTTATGGATTCATGAAAACGTCTTTCTGGACTCCTTGTGCAGCACATTGTATTGATCTGATACTGGAGGATATAAGAAAGATGAAGATCCATAAGGAAACTCTTGAAACAGTAAAGGGGATCATCCAATTTATATATAATCATGGCTGGATTTTGAGTTTGATGTGGACATACACGAAGGGAAAGGAACTGCTAAGACCGACAATCACTCGATTTGCTACGTCATTCTTGACTTTACAAAGGCTCTATAAATTAAGGCAGCCATTGAGGAAGTTGTTTGCTTCTGATGATTTCACCAAGAGTGTTTGGGCGAAGAAACCGAATGCAGTGAAGGCAAAAAAGGCAGTGTTATCTAGCAGAAGGTTCTGGGGTTGAGTTCTCTTTTACTTTAGCACCACACTGCCACTGATCTACGTGCTGCAAGAGGTTGATTCAGATGTGAGGTCTTCTATGCCTTTTTTATATGAGATGCTTGACAGTTGTAAAGAGAAAATTGCTGATGTCTGTGGGGGCAGTAAGAGGAAATACATGTCATACTGGAATTTGATTGATAAGAGGTGGACAGGCATGTTGCATAGGCCCCTCCACGCAACAGTTTACTTTCTAAATCCTAAATATTTCTACTGTGATAGATTTTCTAATGTTCCTGAGGTTAGAAGAGGCCTTCGTGAATGCATGCAACGAATGATCCCCGATCTCAATGAGTATGCATAAGCTGATGTGGAGCTGGATCAGTATAAACAGAAGTTTGGAGAATTTGGATCCCCACTAGCTCAAATGACTATGAATGCTCGAAGTTCTGGTATATCTTAATTTATTGTTTCCATTCCTAGGGTTCTGTCATTAAGTTTTTTTTTTGCATTTTTTAACACCAAAATTATTGATCTATTTTAGCTGCCTGGTGGGAAAGATTTGGAGAGGATGTTCCCACACTCCAAAAATTTGCAATTCGAATCCTCTCACTTACGACTAGTGTTTCTGGATGTGAATGCAATTGGAGCACTTTTGAACAAGTATGAATTTTAAAAACTTAATATATTATTTTCAAGTACTTTATTTATTATCATGATCATATAACAATTTACAACTTTTTTTAAGGTGCATTCAAAAAAAAGATGTCGCTCGGAGTAAGAACGCCTATATTCTCTCGTGTATGTCATGTACAATATTAAGTTTAGAGAGAGAAATATTCGAAGGAAGAGAATGAATTTGGATCCAATTTTGATTGATGAGACGACACCAGAGGATGAATGGCTAGTTGAGAGTGAACAGCCTTGTCTCCTAGAAGATCTTGGATTGCTAGATGAGCCTACTGATGATGATTCAATTCCAAGAACGAATGATTTCTTAGAAGTCACTGCAATTAATAGCAATTAATAGCAATCAAAATGTTCTTCCATCCATTGTACATAAGGGAGACAAGTAAGATGAAACTGAAATCCCAGTAAAGAAACGAATGGTCGATACTTGTAAGTTATCCAATTTTAACAATTTAATATTCTTAAATTAATATTATCGTAATTTGAGTATCTAATAATATCTTAATTTGTATATTTCTTGTGTAGCATCTTCTTCAGATAAAGGAAAAGCAACTGATGATACTTTTGATGAGACAGGGGATGATATCGATACGGAAGATGCAAACTATATTCTGGAGGAGGATGATCTTGTTATTATAGATTAGATGGAGAAAAAATAATATTGTGTTTTGAATAACTTAAAAAATTGTTGTGATATTTGCTGTGAAATTTTATAATTTTTCTATGCCTTTATATTGATTTTACAGTATTTTATATGATTTTTAAGATTTATTTACTTATTTGTGAAAATTATTAAATGCAGTTTAATATTTATTTTAATTAAATAATAGAAAATTGCGTAAGTTACGTTTAAGCGTTACGTTATTTGCTACATAACCTAACAAAAAAAAAACGTTACGTTAACGTTATCGTTATTTTAAACATTGATAAAGAGTTTTGTTTGGATTCTCGAGAGCACTACTATTCCAACAAGCAAGCCATCTACAAGATAATAAACACTATCAAATTTCTACCATAAATTCGCATCATATATGCTTGTGAATATTTGACTTTTCTTCAAGTTGATAGTTGACTCGTAATTCTAAATATTCCACATATTGGCATTTCTTCTGGAAGAAGAATAAAAAATTGGTTGGGGTTCGTGACAACAACCCTTACCATTCACCTAGCAATCCATCCACAATATAATAAACATCAAATTTCTATCATATGTTCACATCATGTACATTTAAATATGCAATATTTTCACGGTATGAGGGTTGACAAGTATCTCTAATTGTGGGATTTGGCAACATCTGTTTGTTCAACAATAGAATAAAAGATTGTACGTGCTTTTCAAGAGAGTAAATTCAAGTTCTCTAAAAGGAAAAAAAAAAAAAAAAAAAAAAAAAAAAAAAAAAAAAATAGGGCCTGCCGGAAGAAGAGCAATATTAGGGATAAGAATGGATAGACTGCAATTTTTAGCATATGTTCTATTTAAAAATTTGAATTAGAAATAAAAATTTTATTTTTCTAATTTAAAATTTTGAATTGGACGGATCAAGAATGCGCCCATGGATTCATTCATTCTTCCATCAATGTTAGAATCCTTCGTATCCAAAACAATCTCCAAATTATTCATGTTTATCTTTAACTATGAATTATGATTTATTATCTTCTAAATACTCATTTAATTGATAGTCATAATGGTCTTTAATTTTGTACAGTTGGCCCACTTAATTGATAGTTATAATTATGACAGCTATAATTATGACAGGGATTGACTCTCTTATAAAATGAAAAATATTAAAATGAAAAATATTAAGGAAAATATTTATCAATATCCTAATTTGCTTTTGGACATACCATGTTAATTCCACTAAATCTCTGTTTGGTTTGAGGGAAAATGAAGAAAACAAAAAAAAAAATAAGAAAGAAAATATTTCCTATTGTTTGCTTTGATAGAAAATTTAAAAGAAAAGAAAATATTTTCTTACTAATGAAATATTAAAATAATAATAATAATAATTTCCACCTCCTTTTCTTTTGTCTTCTCTTTTTCTTTTTCTTTTCTTTTTCTTTCTTTCTTATATTTTCTTTCAAACCAAACACAATCCTTTCAAACCAAACACAATCTAAGGGACTGTTTTAATATTGGAAACAGAGAAAGTAAAAAATAAAACTAGAAGCAGCTTCCAAAATGAAAGTTTAGGAAGAATAGTTTCCAATTTTTTTGTTAATTCTTAAAAGTTGAAAGTAAATGAGATTATTTTATTATTTAATAAAATATTCTCTTGTCTTGTTCCTAAAGCTTCATAAATTTTTCCACTCAAAAAAAGGTAAAGAGAAATTTGGAAGTAGAGTTATCATCTAATGGAAATAACTTCTAATTATTTTTTTGGCCAAACAAGTATATAAAGTAATGGAATTAGTCTTAATTCTACTACTATTTTTACTTTTGTACAAACAAACACATCCTAAATCATTAAGTAGATATCAAATCTTTTAACAAAAGGCCTAGTCTTTCCTTTTGTTAGATTGCATGCTGGCACTGAGCCATGGCAGAAGAACTAGATGCTCTTCAACGAAGCGGAACCTTACCTGAAGAGAAGAGTGTTATTGGTTGTCGGAGCAATCTCATACCAAGTTTTGCAATCCTATGACCGATTCTTGACGTTCAAAACCTCAGCCAATACCATAGGCAACTACCTTAAATACTGATGATTAATGAAACCTCAACTTTGTCTCCTTCCTCCTCTAGTTGACTTCATAACTTTAAACCCTCGTGTTGCCATTCTACCAACCATTCTAATTTAAGATAGTAAACTCCCAAATATCCATCATATACCCACATCATACATATTTCATTATAAAACAAGAGGAAGGTTACAAGAAGCAAGAGACTGTCTCCATGATCAGGGATGGACCAAAAACAGCATAGGCAGTCTCTCGCCCATTATGTATTGGAGAATGATTCAAAGATCAGATGATATAATACAGTTTCATTCAAACAAACATCTCTCTCGCTTGTTGACTAACAAGAAATGAAAAGTTTTCGCTTGCTGATAGCAACCACCCGAGCGCATTTCACAAGCAATCCATCCGCTACACAATACAGCAACAACAACAACTAAGCCTTTTATCCCAAGTATTTGGGGTAGGTTACATGAACCAAATAAAGAATAACGCCGGATCGATCACTTTGATATTCCTTCTCTATTCATTTCTATCAAGTAATATCTCCTTATTTAAACCTTTAGACTCCATATCTTTGCATATCACCTCCATCCATGTCACACATTATGACATGAGCCAAAATATGAATTTCATCCGCTACACAATAATAAACATCAAATTTCTATCACAAGCCCATGTAATATATATTTGTGAAACTGTTTCATAATACAATAAGATGTATCCTTACTCCATACGTGTAATTAGCATGCATATAATGCCAGAACCAGAAACATACTAGACGTAATGAACATTACCTTCATACATTTGACAAAAAGTTAGGTATAAAACAAACTAGAGAACCAAAAGTTCCCGATGTCCACACAACAAAGTCTCGTCGGCTGACTTGGATAACCAGAGAAGTTTCTGAACAGTAGCACATATACTTCAGGATAACATGTCGAGATGAGCAGCAGGCTACGGCACTAGGCAACACATGTACTTCCGCATACCCAATTCCTGCGTGATAAGCAAATTTATTGCCCATAGTGTTGAACCATAAAAAGCCAAACACAAAAGAATGCAAAAGAATTTTAACTCCTTAGGTAATTCTGAAAAAAGTGTAAAGCTAATTACGTATTACATGAAAGCCAGTATACGTAAATGTGGGCAGAGAATACATTTGGTTCCTCACCAATATGTTATTCTGTATGAAATAGATATTGGATTACAATGCGTAAATTTTCACTATGTAATTTCCCTCAACTTTTTGTTGAAAAGATAGCATACAGTCACATAAAATTTATTCCGTAGTAAAATATGTCTAAGAACACATTTGACCCCACTTGTCAGATCACATCATAATTGTACTAGAGTATCAGATATGCCGGTGCCCAACTCCATAACTGACATTGTTGGCAAGGTTTTAAATATGGGCTAACGGATTAAATCGGTTGCAAAAATATCATAATGGATATTGTTATCGAGAAGATATCTCATAATGGATATTGTTATCGAGAAGATATCGTGGATATTTAGTAAATTTCATAAAATATATAGATTCGTTACCACAATTTCAGTTATCAACAGACAAGAAAACATGATTTTTAATTTATTTATTTCAGTTTCAATCATTACAAATGCTAAATTTATATTTTGTAATATTCAATTCATCTTATTTGTAATTGTTCATTTTAGTTCAGCTGAGAGTTTAATAGAATTAATAGCAAGTAAAAAATTAAACCAAAAAGATTTACAAAAAACAAGTAAGCAATCGCAAAAATAAGCAAGCAAACAACAAGAAATCAAGTAAAGAAAAAAAATAGTAAATAACGTAATATAATGTAGCATAACTTACACACCGTTACGGTGCAATGGTTAATATTAGATACAATTTATGTTAGGTATCATAACACAATATAACAGGTTCCGTAACGAGTTATTTTCAACATTACCCTATCCTTAACCCTGAACCTATCATAATTTAGAACTTGAACTCTGTCTGTTGTACCTTCCTAATCACATCATAAGTACCTATCCTAATAAAATATGGCATTTGTATTACCACTATTCTAAATATCAGCTGCAATGAACAAAAATATTTGCTGATATATCGTTTTGGGGGGACCACCAAACTCACAATTCCAAAGTATCAGATATGACAAGTACCTAAGTGCCTAACTCCCTAACTAACATTATTGTAGGGTAATAGATGCACTCAAAAGTCATCTTAAGCATTGCCGGTAACTTTTCCAAAGTTTGTTTGTTTGATGTAGATGCCTTTTGTCAAAATGTAATCATCTTTTTGCTGAACATTACAATTAAAAGAATACAATAGGAGGAAACTTTCCCAATCTCTGCTTTGTGACTAATAGCTTCAACTAGCAGTATCGGGCATTTACTTGCCATTTGTAAGTTTATAACCCCGCAAAATTCAGAAAATGACATATGCCAATTATTTCTAATACGCATTCCAAATCCCACTTTAGTTTACCAGAAGATGACATGTGCCAGTTATTTCTAATATGCATTTCAAATCGCACTTTGTTTTACCAGTCTATCCCATAATTACCCCTTTGAAAATTGATAATGATGCCCCTTGCATATTGAGAATTAACATATCCATCTTTACATCAAAATAGTATCACATGATGCCATTGGAATTGATTTTTAAAATTTTAGACTAAACTACAGTTTTAGTATAGACAATACTAAAATAAATTGTTAAACAAAGTAATTTTTGTATTATCCTACTCTTAACCAAGACCTTTTCCTATACACCTGTCTATTCCAAACCCCATCATAAAGCCCTACTTGGAACCCTATCCTTTAACCCTTGAACCTATCACAATCCAAAACGTAAACTCCATCTGAAATTTATCCATAAAACATTGTACCTTTCTTAATCACATCATAAGCACCTATTTTAATAAAATAACCACATTCGTGTTCCCACTATTCTAAATATCAGTTCACCTACGATACAAAAGCTCGATATTGACCTCATATTCCCGATATATCGTCCGATATCATACTACCCTCCCCCCCCCCACCCCCCCCCCCCCAAAAAAAAAAAAAAAAAAAAAAACAAAATCCGATATGAACCCAATATATGTTATTTAGTACCTTGCACATTTTAATCTCCAATGTGAAACTACACTGTAACCATATCTAAATATTATTCAATCCGTATCCAACCAGAATCTAACTCTATCCACACAACCGATTAACAGCTTAACCAACGCTGGTCGGCATCCTAACCCTCAACTTTCCCCTAATTTGGGTTAAGTTCAATTTAGGATTTAGGTTGTGTATTGGGATAGTCATAGGATAAGCAACTAGGCTTGGCTAAGAAATATCTAGAATCATGGATTCTGGTATATAGTAAGTACAGGGATCAAATAGGGCTATGAATCAGCATCAGGAAAATTTTGGATACTTCACCCATTTCTCTTTATGGGGTCAGGAAGAGATCATCTTATCAATATTCCCAAAATTAATAGAAGGGGAAGTCAGCAGGGGGAGAAGGGATAAACTCGTAAAACATGGGGAATGACTCAAAAAGTTCTCTTCTAACAGTAGCTATTGGAACATTACTTGAAGATGGGGCAGGACATAATTGTAAGGAAAAACGGGAATTTCGTCCAAAATAAGACAATATTATCAACAATATATCCATTCAATAAATTCAAAATTCATAAAATCTTATTTAATAGACTTTTTTGTGCATATACATTCAGGTTTAACAGAAGAATATTTCATTTATAATGTGGCCTACACAAAATCCGGAGAATCCTAAATGTAAGAGTAGCAAATTAATTGTATATAAATGGCTGGTGTCGACCATCAAGAAAGGAGTTTTTAACCATTGACCAAGTTTAGGCAATTGTTTCGCTCCATTTTATCCTTAAGTATAGGGTATAAAACTATAAATTAATAGTCAAACCCCTATTCTCTTATTTCTATTTGAAAGAACAAGCAGCATTAGGATGACATCTCTTTATACAATTTAAACCCTTAGTTCCACAATGTTGAGCTTTGTGGTTACCCATTTACATATCAACATTCGAGATACTCATCTATTTGTAGGGTCAGAGGCGCAATTTGACTTTCACAAAATAGAAAGTTTTATGGTCATGCGCCTATTTTCACCTCATAACCAGCCATGCCTACCACCCCTCCCCCACTTCCTGAACTTCTACGACCATTGCAAACTATATTCCATGATGATCCATGAATCTCATTCAGAAAACCTCATAAAGCAATTAGATTCTCATCTAGTCATAGGAATTTTTAGGTAGAGCTCTTAGCACAAGTTTCAAGTGCTTCGCAACTAATTAAATGGTTCCAGTGAATCTTAAACATAGTATCTTGGATGACTTGTAAATGTTTAGTGTCTTATTTCTTTTATTGGTTGTTTAAACTACTAATAATGCATCTAGTAAGTATTTAACCTCAAATGTGATTTGATAATGAAAAATAACGGGCCATACTACCATCAATTACACAAAATTGCCGAATTATAATTTTCTTTGCACTGATTAACCAGTAAATCTTTAGTGTCTTATTTTTTTCATTGACTGTTTAAACTACCAATAATGCGTCGAAATATTAAACACCAAATGTGATTTGTTAATGAAAAATAACAGGCCATACTACCATCAATTACACAAAATTGCCTAATTATAATTTTCTTTGCTCTGATAGCATCCTATGACCAATGCGGAATATCTCTATTAGAGAACTTCCAAAATGTTCAAAGTACACACACATTTGCATCCAAAATGCCTGTACAAATATCACTTATGCATTTTTTTTTTTTTACATAGAAAAGTGATATAGTTCATGGGAAGTCTGTTATTAAACAGGCAGTTAACACGTACAAACAAGAAATACACAACATAAACTATCCACTACATAAGATTCACAGCATGTTGGTGGTACCCTATCAACATGACAAAAACATGTGTATAAAGTGTATACTTTGTAAAATTATCATCAATGACTACGACAGACACATTTAAAGGAACAATAATGAAAAAAGTGAGACAAACAGCAAAGTAGTGTCCCTTGACTACCGTCTTTTTCTGTTGTTTGCTATTTAGTAAATTATTCCCACACGAACTAAGTTTTTCTTGCCACCGAGTGATTATATAAACTATGCCTGGAGGGGATATATATTACTTTTTTCCTCTAATTTTATATCTCAAGCTACTCCGTAAGAGATAAAAACAGAATTATGCACAAGGAGAAGAATTGAAACTACAAAGGAGAAATGTCTAGCAGCAGTAATGTGACATGTTTGAGCATATGCAAGATTTATACACACATCTTAGACTCTTCTCTTCAAATTCAAACAAAAAATGAGTATTGAATCTATGAAAAAATCAGTTGCCTGCATGCATAGTTGAATGCATAATGACATAACTAAGACCCTTTTAAATGCCAAAGTTTGTACTAAGTTAGAAGTAAATGACCAACTAACTTAGATGAGATAACTATTTTTCATTGTTGTTTACAGATTTATTCCAATAATTTAACTCCTTCAGAAAATATTAGATTCAAAAGAAACGCCCATATTAACATAGCATGAAATAAACTTGGGAAGCACGTTTTACTTTATAATTGCTTCAATTTTCCTTCCTTCCAAACAATGACAGTGACATATTTTCAGCAAGAACATCAGGACTTTGAGATAGAACTTGTCTAAAATAAGCATCACAACTATAAAGATTGCAACTGATTTAATCAACATGTATCCTTTCAAGAAAAGGAAAAAAAAATGCATCTGCAAGGAAATGAAGGTTGACTACTTACGCCATTAACCAACTTGAGCTTCTTCTACTTTTCTTCCTGGGCACTTCCTTCCTTCGGGAAGGCTGAAGCACTACCTTGATGGCGGTATCAAAAACAGCTTTGACATTCTACAGAACAGACGACAAACAAAAAGTTGGTTAAAATCCCCAAATGAATAAAATTCTAAATAGATTACAGCATGGACTTCATTTATTTTGGAATGGCTCTAAATCTTGATCACATACCTGCTGTGTCTTAGAACTACATTCAATATACGCTGCAGCACCAATTTGCTTCCGGAGTTCCTCACCCTAAAAATATGTTTTTTTTGCCAGGCTTGTAAACTACCTTCGCAGTTGTCATTATACAGAAGATAGTAGCACAGTCTACAAGATGGCACTCACCTCTGCATATGTGATAGCAGATGCACCTGGATGATCAGAGAGGTATCCCTCATCGTCACGAAGATCTGAAACATAGAAAATTCAGATCACAATAATTCTGAAGATAAATTATGTGCATAAAGCTATTAGCAATCAGAATGTTTAAAGTATATAGAGCTAAAATGATAAAAACTTGAATTGATAGCTCACCTAGTTTTGTTCCGACAAGAACAATTGGAGTGTCTGGGGCAAAGCGGCGGAGTTCTGGCATCCACTGTTTCACAAAAAACACACAAAAATATGAGTGTCTATTAAAACCAAAGGAATGGAGGTATTCTATAATCTTAAGTACCACAGCTTTTTATTTGACAGACTCCTTTGTTTAAAATTAACCACTGAAGTAGGGAAAAGAAGTGGACAAAGGTAAAAAGCACACAAGGCCTTGAAACTATATGTTATCATCCCAAAGGTTATCTTTTAGCATGTTATAGCCATTGGTAAAAAGAAAAAGAGTTAATTACAGTCAGACTCCCTTAATATTGGGGGTGTGTAACTTAACACCCCTGAAATTTGAAACTCTCAAAAAACCCCCTGGACTGTTAACACTGTTAGTGAGACTTACTTATTTTCACTCTCCTTTTTTTACTAAAGTGTACTCATGTCCCTCAAAATCATATTCTACCCTCATTCCTTTTTTTAACCAGCACACACTCTCTCTCTTTCTCTCCTCAGTCACTCTCTCTCCCTCTCTATCCCTCTCTCTCAGTCACTCTCTCTCTATCCCTCTCTCAGTCAGAGAGGGAGCGTGAGTGACGGAGAGAGAAAGGGATAGAGAGGAGAGAGAGAGAGAGAGAGAGAGGAAGTGTGGTGGTTAAAGGGAGGTATGAGGGTAGAATAGGAATTTGAGGAATAAAAATGCACTTTAATAAAAAAAGAAGAGTGAGAATAACTAACCTTCACTAATAGTGTTAACAGTTTAGGGGTTTTTTGAGAGTTTCAAACTTTAGAGATGTTAAGTTACACACCTCCAATACTACAGAAGATCTGACTGTAATTAACCCAAAGAAAAAGATGAGATTTTATGCTACAACCATGGCTTCAAAGAATATAAAGCTGACGACCTAAATTTGAAATCAAATCTCGTCATGTTATCATTATAATAATAGAAATATCCAAATGGCATCATAACCAAGTAGATAAAGCAACTTGGTCAATCTACTTTTACTTATAGCAGGTAAAGCACTCGAAAAATGCCAGTGTTTTTTGTTTTGTTTTTTTTTTTTTGGCTAATAAACTCACAAACACATTTTTTGAAACATTATCCATATTAATTCCCAAGCGGGGAGTCGTACTCGAAACCTCTTACAAACCGGTCTTACAAATCGGAGAGCGGTAATGCCACTAGAGGCAAGGCTCATTGGCAAATGCCAGAGTTTTAGACTCTCTGGACTTTCAAACTTCTTACTAAAAAAAGGAATGCTCTCATATTTTCCAAATATAATACAGTAACAGAGGGAAAAAGAAATCAAAAGAAGGATTAGAGAATTGATCAGGCACCTTCTTGAGGACATTCTCATAGCTTGCTCTGCTGATTAAGGAGAAAGCCAGAACAAAGATGTCTGCCCCTCTATAACTCAGTGGCCTCAATCTGCTGTAATCCTCTTGTCCTATAAGCCAACACAAGTAAAAATCAAGGCAATTAACACTAACCCTATAAATCAAACAGTAAAAGCCCCCAAAATAAAAAGAATAAGGGTCTCAAATTTGCAAATACCTGCAGTATCCCAAAGCCCCAAGTTGACGATGCTTCCATCTACAGACACATTAGCACTGAAGTTATCAAACACAGTTGGAATATAATCCTGTCCAAAAAAAAATAGTTAGTATTAGCACTGCAATTAAAAAATTGTCAAAAACAAAAGGTAGGATTTTTCTGACATTGGTATTTGAAAATGAAGGAATATAACAGCTACAAAATAATTGAGAAGGCAGAACAACTTGAATGAATCTGACAGAATAATTGACAAAGAACAGAGTGAAAACAACAGAATCCAGCAAAATGAATATTTTTAAGATGGAATCTAAAAAGGGAACAGCAAGATAATGCAAAAAAATCACAG
The DNA here is from genome assembly GCA_036321105.1 of Dracaena cambodiana. NCBI lineage: Eukaryota > Viridiplantae > Streptophyta > Magnoliopsida > Asparagales > Asparagaceae > Dracaena > Dracaena cambodiana. Next base: position 40,542,387 of record JAYEPQ010000008.1, on the reverse strand, counting down.
CATTTGTAACAACTCAAACAATGAGGAGATACCCAGAAGTATCTGAAAACTTTAATCCAAAACAATTTAAGAGAGAAGATTTTAGGATGTGGGTATGAAGACAAGACTCCCAAAAAAAAGTTAAAGAAGTTGTCTTTTTCTTTGAGAGAAGGAATCTAAAGAGCTGCAAAACAATACAAAACAAAAGGACTTAAAAAAACATAATAAATGACAAAAAAACAGAATCCAGCTACATACTCAGTGATCTTTTTATTATTTTAAAAAAACATGGAAAATGCAGAAAAATGAAGAGAAACCCAGAAAATTTAACAACTTTAAACCCAAAAAAAAAAAAAACTACCAAAAAAGACAATTTGAAACATGGGCATCAAAGAAAAAGGCACAATTTTTACATACAGTGGGGAACTTGTTGCAAGTGTAGCAGATCAGCAAACAAGTCTTGCCCACAGCCCCATCTCCCACAGTCACACATTTGATGAATTTTGTGGCACTCATCTCTCCCCACCTCCAACAAATTTCTAGCTAGAAAGAGAGAAAATGCCAAAGAAGATCGGATTTTTAAATAAAGAAGAAGAAGAAGAAGAAGAAGAAGCTTCTTCAGCAAGATGTTTCAAAAAGCCAGAGAGGAGAGCAAGGAGATTAATTAATTGAATTTTTTTGTGTCGGGTTTAAAAGGAGAACACTTGGCAAGAAAAGGACAATAACACCAAAGCCCGAGAGAGAGAGAGAGAGAGAGAGAGAGAGCACTGTCGTCTACTTAAGCTCCATTTTCCCTTAAAGTTAGAGCTATTCTTATCCTGTATACACCTCAAAACAGCCCTCTAGCATGATACCATACATTTTCTCACACGTGTGCTCAGAGATGAGCTGAACGGCAGTTTCTTTCCTGTTCAAAGCCTAACAGGGGATCTTCACGAGTGTGTCCCATGACCAGCAGAGGAGAATTCTAAACGAGCACCTGCTTCTTAGTGAGCATATTATAACTTTTAAAATTGATGGGTTTTTCTTCGTGTGCACTATCCAATCTTCCACTTTCCCCTCATCTTCTCTAGCATCTGAAATGTTTTTTTCCTAGTGAATACCATTCTTTATTTCTCCCTGATTCCTCGCTCTTCTGAAACTTTCACTGTTCAAATTCTCGTCATTCGTCACGAATATTCCTATACCGGTTAGAAAAGGAACATTTCTGAATAGATTAGAGAAAGAGAGAAATAGAGATGGTGCTTACTAAGAAAGTCTTTTATGTCAAAATAAGGTAAGAGTTTTTAAAGGAGCACACCATTTTTCCTAGTGAGCCTACTAGATAATTTATTTTTCGTGCGAACTTTAAATCCTGATTATTGAAAAGTGGGCTCACTAGAAAAATGGTTTGCTCATTTAGAAACTCCCAAAAGGCAATGCTGTAACTTTTCTCAACACGGTGCTCACCGTGAGAAAAAGCGGTGCGCATTAGAATTTCCCCAAGCAGAGTAGGCATCGATGTTGTTTTTTTTCGAAATGGGAAGGCGCACTCTCGGGGGGGGGGGGGGGGGGGCCGGCGGGGTTGGGGCCCACAGGGATAAGAGGGCGAGGGGGGCGTAGCCGCGTGGCGAATAAATTGCGTGGATCCTGGGGCGGGCACGAAATTTCCCAACGGTATCCTTGTTTCTAGGGAAATTCTATTTACACAGTGGAAATTTATTCTTTATGTACAGTTTTAAAATTTGTAAATATTACAAATTTTTTATTTATTTTCTTACTAAATTATCCTTTTAAATCACAAATTAAGACTTTTTAAAATTTAAAATTACAACTAATCGTCTTTCTTCTTTGTTTTTTCTCTGGAACCTTTAAAAATATCTTTTAGTAGAATTTAATTTTAAAAAAAAATATATTTCCTACAAAATCCATTGATTTTATTTCTTAACCTCTTAAATTTTTTAAATTCATATTTCTAAAAAGATCTGGAAAAATTTTAAATTCTTCGAATTCACTGTAACAAGTAAAATTAGGGTTTGAAGTTTTAGTTTGAGTTTTTTTTATTCAAATGGAAAATTTCAATATGCAATTGGTGTCAGAGGACAAATCTAATGTATGATTTAAATTTATTCTTAGTTTTTTATGTGTATTTGTTTGCAATTAATTATTACTTAGATTCTTTTGTGAGAGAGACGTTGGTTGCTGGTCGGGTTTTAATACTCGACCAAGCAATTATTTGGTCAGGTATTAATACCCGACCAATATATTTTTAGTTTGAAAATTAATATCCGACTCGAAAAATTTGGAATCGGACGATATAAGGAGATAAAGAGAAGGAGGAGGGTTAAACTTGGAAAAAAAATTGGGCGCATAGAGTAAATTTATGATATTTCAAAATGGAAGTTTGGTGTAAAAAATACTCAGGGCGTCAAAAATAAATTGCAGTGTGTAAATAGAATTTCCCTGGTTTCTAAAATGAGACGTTGGACCGGGAAATTACCAAGTTGACCCTCGAAACGAAACTTAAGTGGGTGTTTGGTTCTCTCTATCTAGTTGGTGGTGTTTACTGTCTAGGATGCTAGGCTCACTGATCAGATAAGAATTTTTGCTATTTATTTATTTTATTTAAAGTTTGGGAATGTTTTGAAAATTTATATCGTTTTGTTTTCAATTTCAAAACGTTTTTTCTTCAATTTCAAATGGAGAGAAATGTGTTTGCATTCTTATGCTCTTCTAACATTTAAGACTTTTACCTTGTCACGAAGTTTAACCCTTTTTTCATAGTTCCATGTGTTTTCTGACTGTTTGTCTTCAAGAAAAACTTCTTTCATAGCTTTTTTGTATTTCTTTTTAGAATGAAATCGTAGATGATGAAAAAGACCGAAAATTGTTGCCTCCATAGACAAAATTGTTCCCAAAGAATCAGCATAAAACGCTCGAATTCTGTTGGAAAATGGACGGTTCATAAGAAAAAGTAATGTAACGATATAGTGCTGATTGTACCTTGATTTTTTTCATGAGTGTTTTCTCAAATTACTTATCTAGGAGAACAAACATGAGAAAAGTAAAGAAACCTTTGATGTTCTTATTTTTCGCTCACTTTTTATTGTAAACAAACTCACTTTTATTGTAAAACAAACAAGAACAACAAGAAATGAAGATTTTGGATAATACGAATCGTTTTTAGGTTTGTTGGTTTGCTTTAAAGTTAACAAACGACCATTATTTTCATGTCATTCTAATAAAATGCTTTTCACTCAGACGTGATGATTTTATGGATGGTAGAACTCATATTATAGAATTTAAAATAATCTTATGAACAATATGTTCAGTACTTCTTTCACTATAATTAGTAATAGCAACTTGTGACCGAGTAATAGCAACTTTTGACTGAGTTATTATTGAATGAAAAATAAATAAATAAATATTTATTTTAACATTGATTTAAGAATTCCATCAGTCAGTTCGATATATCCAACAATAAATTTGTATAAATCATTAGTTTAGGACTGATATCGTTGAATTTGCACTTTGGCACTTTTCTTTTTGTGAACGTAAGTGACACTTCAAAATTGTTCTAGATTTGACTCATTTAGATATAGAGCGGGAGATTTAACTTTGATGGTTAATTAGGCTCCGATAGATTTGTAGAAGTACTGTTCTAATTCTTTCTAGGGATGCAACACATGGTACAGTGTAATTTTTGTTTTGTCATGCGGCCTTCTGAGAATCTAAAATATGCTAAAGTAACAGCATTTTATCATACGACCTTCTGATTCATTAAAATATGTCTAGTTATTTTAAGAAACTGTCACTAGGTTTTCTAACACAGGACTAAGCGATAAAGACTGATGAGCAAAATAAACTCCCACGAACTACTCCCAGCATTTTAGTAACCTACCACTGATTTAACATGAGCAAATGACTTTTGTCCTTAGAACCACAGAATTCAGATGAGCGACAAATAGGGCATGCCAGAATGACAGCAAGAGTTGCACGGCAATCCTTATCATTTATTAGTACGGACAATAATGATTGCAAGCCTAAACAAATTTTTTATTAAAATAAAAAATCTATCATTTATATTTTGTATAGAACGAACTAAAAATTAATCTATAGAAACATTTATTATCATCACTATTCATTTAAGGTCAGACCTTGAGTTAAAAAAAAAAAAAAAAAAAAAAAACCTTTCCATAACGATTCCGTGGCCTCGATTAACATAAATTGAAACTACAATTCTTTTTTTTTCCCCCCTAATTTGCAAGGATGATGATACAAAATTCGTGAGTGTTCGAGCAGGATATGTTCACCATTAGAACACATGTATACATACAACACTAATAGATACATTTTTTGATGAGAGATACATTGTACCCTAATGAACGCTACAATGTGGGAGAGAAGAGTTGAGGATTCCAAGGGGTAAGAGCAGTTGGATGATCTAGATTTTACTGCCGGTGTCCCTCAGGAAGTGGAAGAACCTTGTTGAATGGAACATTTCTTTGGGGCAAGTTGGCTGATCCCTCTTCTTCATCATCGTCAAATTCATGCACATAACTTACAAAAACATTAAGAAGCAAATAGCAGATGCATATCAATTCCAACAGAAATACAAGTAGATACGGAATAAATAATTAACAACCTAGTACTAGAGATCAGCAGAAATTGCGATCATTTTAGTTCTCGTGACCAAAATCAACAGAGCATGTCTCAAGAGCTTAACCTGGTACTAGAGATCAGCAGAAATTGCGATCATTTTAGTTCTCGTGACCAAAATCAACAGAGCATGTCTCAAGAGCTTAGGTTCGACCATATGATGAACCATGCTGTGAGAAGGCCGTATGTAACATGAACTACTGCAGGCTCACATATGTTACGAAAAATAGAGCTCAGTATGTGAGGATAGATGACTTACTCATCAACTTTCCTCTGAAAATTTGCAATTCAGTTGGAAGCCGCCAGCCACCACATAAAAGGAGAGTTGGTCAGTTTTTCGTTATTAATGCATGGAAGTTACAAGGCCTGTATATACATAATAGAAGAATACTGCAACTGATGATGTTCTTGGATAAACAGTACTTGGAATATTTGACCGAGGATCTCAGACTAAATTCAAATAGCATAGTCAGCATAAATACTAGCGTCTCAAATGGTACTATTGCATGTGATTCAATTAACATAGGACAGAAATGCCAATAGTGCTGCAAAAGGAAAGGAAACCAAGAATCTGGCTGTCTTTGCTTGTCCTTATTTTTATCGATCGACCAACGTCTATCTGTCAGTCTAAACTTTTCCCAAGTCCAGCTGTCACGATTGTTATCTAATGAAGGTCATATCTCTCTCAAACACAACGGAGAGAGGACACACAATAAAAGGTTTCTCTTCACCAAAACTATACAGATGGAGCGGATGCTGCAGAAAACATCAACAAAAAAAAAATCCTAAAGAAAGAATACAAACAGCAATACCATCCAGGATCAATTACCATCAAGTAGAATATGCGCTCTTGAAGAATGGCATGAGAGGGGACCAAAAAAAACATCAATCTTTGTACACCAAAAACTACCGTGATGCAACTGCTTAAATATTTTCTAAGGACGCTAACTGCACTACAGTTGTACTAATGTCCTAAAACATTAGATAGCAAGACAAGAGTGGTTGACGCCAAAGCAATAGATATTTATCTTTTAGTTAAAAAAACATCGTTTCCATCATCTTATCTTCAGCAACCTCACCATTGCCATCCAATACTCCTTGTCCTGCTTAGGTGCAGTGTTCATACGAGAAAAAGGGATTTCAGCCATAAAATCCCATGTGGGTCCATTATGCCATGGAAGATTCGCTCCATTATTTACTATATACAAGTTGATAGGTGCTTGAAAATAAAAATAATCATGGTCTTTAGAGATCATTTACACAAAAGGTGGATGTAAATGATTGTAAAGCCGTCTTTAATCTATCTAGTGCTCTAAACTTGCTCTATTCCTAAAAAAGCCGTTCAAGTTACAACCACTGGATGGATGTGCAAATGATCTTTAGAGCCTATGAATATTGATCCTCAAGCACCCAGCAAGTTGTAGATCAGCGACCAACCCTATGGTCCTTTAATATTGTGGGTCCTCGTGGCAGCTATCTCCATAACTGTCATAGAGAAAGAAGGAAATGACTATAAAGTTTCCGAGCTTGACAAATTTCGGCAAAATGATCCAAACAGTTCACACATAAGGTGCCATCTATCCATCAAAATAAAATCCATCCAAGTTCTAGAAGGATCTTTAATAATTTGATGGGTCTCTCAAAAAATGAATCATATCCATGACAATCAGATAGGCTTAATTTCAAACACAAACACATACTAAAGGTAGAAACACACACTAAAACACACACAAACGCACAAAAACACACTAAAGGTAGAAAGTTAGATTTAACAAGAGATCAAATGAATCATATCCATGACAATCATATAGGCTTAATTTCAAACACAAACACACACTAAAGGTAGAAACACACACAAACACACACTAAAGGTAGAAACACACAAATGCAGAAAAACACACTAATGGTAGAAAATTAGATTTAACACATTGCGCACTCTTATTTGTCTTTGAAATGTGTGTGGATCAAAATTTCAAAAGGTGACTAGTGGGAGGAGAATAAAGTAATTTGTGGGCCACTAAAGAATGTGTGATAGAAAAAATGTTAAATCTAACTTTCTACCAATAACATAACGTCCCTGTATGTATGTGTGTGTGTGTGTGTATACACACACAGAGAGAGAGAGAGAGAGAGACTTGGGCCTTTCCAGAAGGAACCCTAATTCTTACCATTCAAAATCCATCTTAGGACTTCCATGTTGAATATTCATAGTGAAGTTGATCTACATCATTTCAAGTGCTGAAAAACCTAAAAAAATAATTTCTTTAAATTTTTCTTGCACATATATCAGGTAGGTATAAAATGAACAGTTCTAGATGGTGAGTTGGTTACTTTAATGGTATAGAATGTTCAAGACCTAATAAAAAATTTTATGATAGGTTTTTAAGTATTTAGATTGTGATCAAATACTTGGATTCACAATTTTTATGGCCTAAATGCTATAATTCATTTAGTCACTACTTGATGCATGGTTTAAAAAAGATTCTAAACATTAAAATTTTATTTTTGAGACATTGTAAATAGTGTAGATCAACTAGATCAACTTTAATAAAGTGGATCACTTTGAAAATGCATGTCACATTATCAAAATCCAATGGGAAGGATTAGACTCCAAATCCTTCCCAAAAGGATTCAAGACTTATGTGTATGTATGTATGTGTGTGCATATGTATGTATACACACACACACACCCATGCACACACACGCATATATAAATTTGTGTGTGTGTATATGGGGCAATGTACTTATGCATGCCCACTAAATCACACATTTAACCAGTCGTACTGATTATCTAGATGGTTGATTATGATTTATATATTAAACAAATTCCTAGGGAAATCATACAGTTTTGGGTTCTATATCCTGCAAATTGAGTTGGTCAAAATAATATGCTTTTAGAAGCATTATAGGTTGTTCACTTTAGACACTGTGATGCGAATAACATAAAACCCCAAAGTCCAAGATTTTTGAACCCTAGGAATTTTGTGCTATAATAATTATAATAAGCAGTTCGGATCATCCATATGGTTGGCTAAATGTACGATTCTTATGTTTTGCATATGCATAGGTACATTATCCCCACAAACATATATAGGGGGCTAGAGTGACGTTCTAGCAAAGATAGCTAGAGAGTAGGCTTCTAGACATTATTACTCTTACATCAGCTTTCTGTAAGTTTATTCACTATAGTAAACCCAAATGATGCACATATTTTCTAGAAAGAAAGTCCTAGCATGGAATAAACCTGAGACTCCAAGTAGCACAACCACACCCCTTACCAGTGTGCTAGGTCTCAGAGGTAAATGCTGAACTATGAACATTTACTCGTCGCCCTTGTTGAATAATCAATCCCAATAAGTATAATAATTACCTTGCAATGATTAGCGATTGTCGCTATGTACAAAGCTGTTGTTCCAGGATAGACTGCTAACACATGCATGCCAGGGGGGTACTCAGGCGCACTAGAGGGTTCTCCTTTTTTTGGAAATGGTATAATGCGCGCCATGGACAGCTTGTACTTTCTGATAAGGAAAAGAACAATATCATCAAAGATTACCAAGCTCTGAAAACAAAAGCAGAATTTCGTAAAGCAAGACCTTCGTAATAAAGTGAAAATCAGCAACCACAAAATCATTAAGACCCTTTCGTTATATAGACAGATTAGGTGGGTAGGAAGGTAGATTTACCAACTTTGCAAATTATTAGAGTAAATAACAGAAATGTATGTAGCACTTAATCCAGTAGGTCAGTGGATGAAAATTGTTAAAGATCTGTACTGCATAGGGCAGTACGTCTGAATGCAGTCTGCAGATGAAACAAATTCCTGTTAATTGCAATTAGTGCTTCTTCGTAAATTGCAGCATAAAGGAGTGGGCATTGGCATATTGGTAATTTATAATTTAAGTCATACAACCATCACCTGGAAAAAAGATAACCTAACCATCCTGAAGGTAGTGTCAAGCTAACCACCTCCATTCCCTTAAAATAAAGATAGGAAGAGTCATCGAGTATGCTAGCTCTAGGAGTACGATCGAGATGAACTCTCAAATCCATTTTGTACAGCCCCCTATCCGGAATATGGGTAGTGGAACGCAGGCAACATATACTTAAGAATAATCTATGCATCCAGTATAATATTATTAGTTAAAATAATTTACATTTACTTTTTGAGAATCATTACAAACTATATTAGCTAATGTCATCTCCAATCATATCCAATGTGAGATTATTAACTAGGGGTATTACACATTTTAGAGTCTTTTCTCAAAATTCATACATCTTTATTACAAGGCAATATTGAATTGCTGGTGCAGTTGCCTCCTCGAGTGATAATGATATAGAGTGAACCTAAAGTTTACTGAAATGTTCATGATCTACTTCAGACTTACTAAATCAGAAACTTATAAAGGTTTCGATTTCAGATCCAACTACGAAAGATAAACACTAGTCGATTCAGCTACTTCATAATCAGATTATGTCAGACTAGATCGTTTTCATGCTATGGTACGAGATAAATAAGAAATCAGTGCATAAGAAAATTCATTTCTAAGTTTAAAAAAAATACTATGAAAAAATTCACTCTCACGAGATTTGTGAAATTTCAATTTTAATAGGCCTAAACTATCAGTCAACTGAACCACATGGTCAGATATGTTCTTCTCAGAAAAAAAAAAAAGGGAAAAAAAAATTGAGGGGAAGGAGGAGGGGGGGTGGGGGAGCTGGTTTGTCATTTGGTGAGCAGATATGAACTTTTGATATTCAGGACGAGTGCTGCAATAGGCAGATATGAACTTTTGATATTCAGGATGAGTGCTCCATTGTCAGTATTTAGAGATGCAATAAAATAATGAAGGATAAAAGCAGATTAAATGTGAAAATGATAGGGATATAATTCAAGAACATAAGTTCATTACTCATAGAAGTGAACATAAAACCACTGCAAAATTGGATAATGAGGGGAGAGTGGTCCATTTTATAATCTAAAATCTATTTATAAATGAAAAAAAAAAGACTAACATAAGCCAATCATTTACAGCTAGGTGAATAAGGTGGACTTCTCCAGAATACTCTGGTTAGTACTTAGTACTTTACTACTACTGGTGAAAATAAGAAAATTGACCGACTAAGAATGATATGGTTGGGACGAAAATGGTAAAGATAGTTGTTTTAAAACCAGGTGCCGTAGTGAAAATGAATACATAATAAATGGCACAATATGAGGACAAGCTGAAGGAGAGTAATTGGTTGAGATGGTATGGGCATCTTAAATAAAGTGATTACAGAACCAGTAATGGGTGTGATGACATTGTGAAATAGGAGATAAATTCAAGTTACATCAGTATCAAATGATTAGAGGAGTTTATATTGTCAAAGAGAACATATATGGTACAATGATCAAAAGAAGCAGTCCTATATGAAGTTTCTATCTCATGGGTGTTACGTTGCTCTTTTTCACGCATCCTTGCGATCATAGTTATTAACATTCTGCTATAGTTATTTCTATGAATGAAACTTAGAAAGGTGTGTGTGCAACTATCTGCAAATGTATGCATTTGTATCTAACATTTTGTAAGTTTTGTCTAAATATGTGAATGCATACACAAAGTTACATGCACAAGTTTAAGAATGATCCAACATGTTTATCCTGTAAGAGTACAACTATTTACTGAAATCATCAAAAGAGTACACAACATTCATATTTCATAGAACTTAGAATAGGTTTATCTCAGGAATGTGATTATAAAACTCTATGTTCATCCTCATGTCATGGTTGGTCACATACCTTTCGACTTCCGATAAAACTTCAACTGAATATCAAGCATGCAGACTTCACATTACCAACATACATGGCAACAATGAACAAGTAAAATGTTTACTCTTTGAAAAACAAGATGATAATCTGCACAGGACCTACCTTTGAACACTTTCTTCATCATCACCTGGCTCTTCATCAAGCATTTCAAACCTGCAAACTCACAATATAAGATCTGACGAATCTTAACCTTAGAATGGCATAAAAATTACTTTAAAGTAATAATATGCAACTAAGAAGTTCCAAGAGATCAAAAAACACGAAACATAGTTAAATAATATGTAACTAAGAAGTTCTAAAACATCAAAAAACATGAAACATAGTTAAATACTCAAAACTGTTACATTGTGCTTTAGTATACATATGACTGCGAGAATGCAGGACCAAGATAGTGATGGTCTTTTTTTATTATAAAGACAAACAAGGTAACCACAATAAGTAAAGGGCAATAGCAGTGAAACGACAGTTGTTTCTAATCCTCAATCTCATCCTTGAATGGCCAGCTGAACATTATTTAGGAGTCTTTAAGCTATTTAGGAGTGGTTAGACTGAAATCCTAGTTTAAAATTGCGCTAAAATGGTATGAATGTCACCTATGTTATCCTTTTACTCTTTCTGATTTTTAAAAAAGTATCCTAAATGCAAAAAATAATTGCTGGACCCTGTAATGAATAAAAATAAATATTTAATTAGTCTAACAATATAGTATGTTCTTCAGATCTCACATGGGAGACTCTGGTTGTCCAAAAGGTGTCTTTAGAAGTCTAACAGCAGATAATATCAATCGAATACCATGTCACATAAATTGTCTGCTGAGCTACCTGCTGAACCAAAGCTCACCTCATACTTTCAAAGCCCAATGGAAATTCAAAATCAAAGAGTAAGAGTCCGATAGCTTGATTGTATGCATTATTTGTGATATACTAAATGGGCATCTTCAGTTTAGCCAAGAAAAAAGTAATTTCCAAACGAATTATTCTGTCTATTTTAATTTTTTTTTCCCCTTTCAGCCATTCCCTACTTCTCAGATCATGCTCCAGCAACGCAATCTGCCGTGTAGCTCATAGCGAGAATCTGGCCTCCAATACCTACTCGCTCAATGAATGGAGACTTTTCTCACCGAAATTGTCGGCAAAGTTCCAGATCTCGAACCAGAGGCCTTGATATGGGAGGAGATGTCAAGAGCAGTCCAGAAAGTCCAGAAATGGGTAAGACGACTAATTTAGCCTATGCAACTCACTACGCACTTAGCCGCATTATCAGTGATGTAAACTGGTCCTAGAGAGGAGATTTCAGATATTCTCCCATCTACACTGAAGTCTTGGTAAACTATTGTGCTTCTGACTTTCCAACGTCTCCTAATACATGTTCTCTCAGTTCAGTCCCATGTACTGATATATATGCAAGACAATTCCTTCCTGGTTTCTTCAGTCCAATACGCTGTCATTTTAATTTCTATTAGATGTTCAGGTTACCGGTGGTCCTTGCTTACTAAACTGTGATAGTGAGTAGTTATTTGATAGTTAGCTATTTGATAGGCCTAGGTGCCACTTTTGATTCTCAATAATTGCTTGGTCACTTAATTAATTTGAGTTTGCATAAGAATTCAAAAACTTACATGCTTACTGATCATCAGTCTGCAGTTAACAAGTGGTCAGAATGCATACATGACACAAAGAGAGATATTTTCTTTTTAACTTCATTTATCATCCAATGTTGCAGTTTCTTTAATTTTTAAGTTGAAAGAAGCACAGCCATAAAAGTGAGTTATCCTAAGCTTTAGTCGTTGGCAAAAGTACATCGGCTGCATACGGTAGTTTTATAATAAAATATATTATAAAATTTCCCAAAAGAAAGCTGAACAAATCAAAAGTGTACCAAGAGTAATAAGCATTGAGGATCAAAAAATGAACGTTTAAGCCTTGTGTTATACTGTGTTAATTGCCTACAGTATTCAACCCATGAATTGTAATTGTTGGCCATATCCCACAGCAGAGTTTCTTGTTATACAGGACCAGACTGGATACAAGAACATACGCTACAAATTATTCAACAAACAGAATCTGAAATCAATTGACAGTGTACCTATAGGAATACAAATTGCATCAGCATGGCTAACCTTTGAAACCATGTTCATTTTCCATCATTACATCATACTTGAAAAGTTCCACTGCAGCACTGGAATATTATAATTGAACATTTGAAATATTTAATTAAAAATATCAAAACCAGAAAAAACATGTCAAAGGCAGATGCCAAGACTTACTCTTTTGCATCTTTATCAAAATGAATTACTTTCACAACAAACCATTCATCCTTTTCAGCATCATCATTTGTGACCCTAGCAGCAACCTGAAATTGAATACACTTGATAAACTTTTAACATATCCTTAGAAGTCAAATAAGGTAAAAGAAAAGTTGCAAAAAAATTCTTGTGCAAACCTTGCATTATGTCATTCAATGGATTGCATTGATAGAAGATGAAGTAAAATACACATTACATCATTTAGTGGATTGCACTGATAGAAGATGAAGTAAAAATACGCACACAGACCTATACATAAAATTGGCTCATTTCGAAAGGATATGAGTCTGAATCCTTAACATTCAAATTCAACTTTAAGCTATTCACGCAAAGATCCGAACCATTAAAGTTGATCTACATCTTTGAAGCGCAAGTGATATAAATATTTTTCAGGCCATGCATCAACTAGGCACAAAATGGACGTCCCAAAATAGCATGTAGTTTAGAACTATGGTTTTGATCATACAACTTCTCAACTCAACAAATTGACCATGATCTGAACATTAAGAGATCTTTATCAATTTATATTAGGTCTCAACTATTATAAACCACTAAACTACGCAACTTGCTACTTAGGTCGTCTATTTAGTTTTGACTTGATGCACAAGTACAAAAAAGTTAAGGTCACGTGATTTTTTATTTCTGGGGACTCTACAGGATGTAGAAGGTTGAAGGTTGTCCTATCAACTAATTTGCATGCAAGTTTTTATATCGGATAAATGGGATATCATTCGATATATCAGGGATATAAACCAATATTGGGCGTTTTTATTGGATTGATAGACTCTCCAAAATGATATATTGGACGATATATCATTCACTGCGGCTAGTATTTAAAACAACGCCCAAGTGTGTATGTCCAGTGGGGGGAGTGGGAGAGAGAATAAATGGGTGTTGGTAGGATTGTTGGCCCTCTAACCAAGTTAGCTAGAGTGTCCGAATATGGATACCAAATGGGATTTATTATTATGTAAATTCAAATCATTTATCTTGGTCTCCATCCCTAGGGTTAACACATCAAAAATATTTTGGGTATATATTTAGATTAGCATTGATCAAATGGAGACAAAGTTAACTGTTCTTCAAAAACAACATTTTAAACCAAATAGTGATTGACCTGATTTTTGGGATGTATGAACCCTAGGCAAAGAATGCTAATCATCTAGTTTAAATATAGAGCTAATATACTATTTGTTAACTTCAATAACTATTTCTTGCATTATTCTTATTTTAAAGCTCTAGAGGTCCTCAACATGATCATCATCCAAGCTCTTTACCATCTATATGGGTTTAGCCACTTAGAATGACAGGTTTCATCAATCATGGTTACTTCCCCATAGAATATTATTTGGATTGTGTTGTTAATAGGAACTCAAATTAACAGGTACAATATGATAAAACATGAATATTTTTTAGTAGTATGGTAGGAATAAGTGAACCCCCCTTGAAGGCGAACAAATAATGCATACCAGCAGAAACACGAAGAGCTAAAGCATGATTCAGCAATTTCCTATGTCCATTGTCCACTGGAAGGGGGAGGAGTGTCATTCACTTTAAGAATTCTTTTATCTTGGAGATCTCTCACAAGTAAATTTCTCTAGGAGTTTGTTCAATTGATTGGATGGATGCAAAAACCTCTCTTTCTAGGGGATATCTATAGCCCTTCTTGTATGACATAGTAAGGATTCCTCATCACAGTCACTTTAGATTAGATTAGAATCTAATCTTCAATGTCTAAAAGAGAAGACTGCAAATCCAGTAACTAATAAGTTCTTCATTCTGAATTGTTCGTGTTGTAGGAGTTACCAATTTGATTCCTGCTTTTGTTAGCATTTCGGAACTGGTTGAAAAACCATGTCAGACTATAAGTCAAAACCTTATTTGACCTGCACTAACCGCACATGGGATGAAACTGAGTAGTATCAGGTTTCATCCCCTATAAACCAAAGCATCAAATTCTTACATGACCTTCATTTAGCCAAGAATCACTTCCTTCATCTGTTTCGCCTCCTATTTTAACGCAAGCCATAAATTAACATATTTAAACATAACCCACTAACCAAACCATTGAAATACATCAATATATGGGTTTTCATGCTTGACTAAATTATAGTCCATCTTTTCTTTTATCAAACTCAAAACCCAAACCCAACACCCAAGGAATGTACAGAAAGACCTATTTGGATAGCTCAGGTTATGTCCTTTATCAAACTCAAAATCAGCAGGTATTGCTAGTGCAAATGTAGCATGGTGGTAATTGGTAAAGCCTCTTTTCACTGAGCAAAAGAATGGCGTCTGAATCCCACTTGCACCACATATTCTCCACCCAAAAAGATAAATGAAAGGAAAGAGATAAATGGCAGGGGCAAGCACGGCGTGCGCACACACACATAAATTAATGTGTGTGCGCGTGCACATGCATTAGAAGGTCAGTTCCGCAACTTCTCAAATGCACTTAAAAAAAGAATCTTACCAAAGAAAAATAAATCACACTATATATAAAATTATGATTAGTTAACAGAGCGATGGATGTCCTAACATTATGGTACCATAATCTAGGTGGCACCTGCTCTCCCTTTAGACTAGCAAGTTGCTCGAGCTGACTTCTCATAGATGCAGCAGGAGGAAATCTAGGAATATCGACATCTGATTTAAACCGCTTCTTTTTCTGCTCACTAACTTCTGTAAAATGCCAATAATAACAGAGAAAATTAAACATATGTAAGTAACTTAGCAGAATATATAATTAATGCAACTCAAGAGTCCGTAAAGAGTTTAGAAGAAGAATCTTTCATAAAGTTATCATCTTGGTGATATGCTCTTATGCATCAAGAAAATTAAAAACATGACTGAACTATTACCATATTTTTGCTACTTCTCCATAGATCAAAATGTCCCGAGGATCATAAGGTTATGTGGGCCCTAGCAATTCTAAGAGAATATATGATTGGAAAAGCATGGTTCAACAAGTAAACTAAGATTAACGCATAGAATGTTGACAAATGCAAAAGAAGAAGCATGCACATACAAATATGATATAGAAATGCATAATGTTATGATTATAATCTTTTAAAATAGGCTAAAGTAGATAAAACTCCCATAAAGTATCATGTTTTTTTTTCCAAAAAATCCCATGAACTATTTTATGCTATATAAATCCCCATGGGGTTTCGAAAACCCCCAAATGGTATTAGTAGAAAATTAATGAATCGATTTAAAAACACATTATATATATACTATTCGACCTTCCTAAATGCCCACCTGATTTAGTATATTTACTCAAAACATGCATATATGAAGTTGTCAAAGAGTGGGTATATGATGCATTTTTAAATCGATCAATTAATCTCTTCATTATGTTGTGGTGGGGTTTCTATAAAATTTGAAACTTCACAGGGGTTTATATAACATAAAAAAAAAAAAGCTTATGGAGGTTTCTGGGAAAACTTTAATATTTTGTGAGGGTTTCTTGTACTTTAGCTTTTGAAATAACTAAGATAACATAATAAATAACAGACCATGCAGATTCACTAAGTTTAATGTTTTGTATCCGCAAGATGAGCGTATATATATTACGAAAGGTCCACAATACACTAGTGCCCTGGTACATACATCCACCTTGCATACAAACTCTTGACTTTATAGATGTGTGTGCGCCCAATGTACATCTAGAGATAGACGGGTCCATTTGGAAGGATTTGAAAACAAAACTTTCACATTTGGTTTCAATGATTGGAGTCATAGGACCACTACCACATCCACTCCATTGGACTTGATCCTTACTATTTAAAGTGTTTTAATTTTAAAGAAATTGGCCATGTATCATATTGATATTAAATGGATACTAAATGGACGGTCAAAAATAACATTTTGCTACAATCTACAATAATTACAAAATGAAATTTGTTGATCGAAACATTTGATCATGATAATAGATACTATAAATTTTTATTAGGTTTTGAACATTCTATTAAACTGACCAACTCACTTCTACATCTGTTCATTTTGTACATAATTAATTCATGGGCAAAATAATTTTAAAAAACTTTTTTTTTTTAACACTTGAAATGATTTAGATCAACTTCAACAGAATGAATCATTAACATGAATGCCCTAAGATGGATTTTTATTGGGAAGAATTAGGATCCAAATCATTTGGAAGAATGTAATATCTTACATCCTATTATATAAAACAATAATGAAAATGAGCTGATAGCTCATGTACGTTATCGGAGATGCAGTCCATTTCCACTCTCTCCAATAATTTTTTTAAAAAAAAATTGGATTATGATTTCAACACCCTAGGGTTCACTATAACCAGTTTCTTGGGTTTTAGTTTTGATTTGGTCTTCTAACAAATAGACACAAAATGAATGATTTTTCATAAATTCAACATCTTGTATCCACTTGAGGAAAGGACAAATGAATTTGAAAACCCATAAAGTTGGATCTTAAAGAATCTAAGAAGTTAGAGAACATTATTTTTATAGAAATTATAAAAAATAATGAAATTACTATTTTTTGCCGCTAGCTCACGTAACTTATCTGAGTTGACAGCTCATATACAATAATCATATATATATATATATATATATATATATATATATATATATATATAAGAAGTTGCATATGGAGGCACCTCTAAATTTCAATATGGAGGTTCTATATGGATGATCCGAACCATTAATTGTGATCTCCACATCCAAAATAATAGTGTACAAAAAATCATGCATTTTCAACTGACCGAATATTGGATAGGTACAAAATGAATGGTTTTTCAAAAATAGAATAAATAAGACCTCTTGATCGATGATGAAAAAAAGTCTAAATCATATTATTTTTTGTAAACCACCTATTTGGAACATGAAGATCACACTAATGACTTGGATTGTCCACATAAACCCTTTACGTTGAGATTTTGAGGCGCTTCCATAGGCAAATTCCTTTGGAGACACCTTAAGTACACCATTTCTTATACATATATATAACATGGGTTGGACTAGGGACTTTTTGTTAAAGGTTGAAAGTTAAACTTAACACTTTTTACACCATATGTCTCTAGTGGCCCACCATTACTTTATTCCTCTACTACTATTCGCCCTTTGACCCACACACAACTCAAAGATAAATAAAGGGTGTGAGATATGTTAAATCTATTTTTTTCCTACTTTTATGTAAAATTCCTAGTCCAACTATATGTGTGAGTATTTCTTGCATATAATAATAAACATGGGATTTATGGTTAGTAATTAACCTATCTTTTTCCTTTGTGCAGCTGAAATTCCAGATTGCAGAAAAGCATCCAACTGAAACAGCAATTCCTGTGAAACACTAGAACATAGCATAATTTTAGGATGAAGAAAAGTTATAACTGAGATGAAAAAAGAGAGAATTATAATATAAAAAAGAGAATTATTTTAAAGAGTAAATGGATGCCTTAAATGTGGAAAAGAATATAGAAAAACTGAATGTTTATAAATAAAGACACATTAACCGTCAAAATATTTAGTAAGGCATACTTTCACTCATAATCAGTATATATTATGTAAATTTATTAGCATTACTTTGATATTAGTATATCACATTTTGAAATAGAATTGCGCACCAACTATATTTATTTTTTCTTCATATATAAGTAAATAAAACCAAAAATTCTCATGAAATTAATGAACATTAGACAAGATAAGAAAAACTACAAAACAGTATTCTACAGCATACCTCACTTCAGTTAAAGAGAGCTCTTTTGCGTGAACATATAATTTTTGAAGCTTGTGTAGTACATCTCCTGATTTTTCAACCATCTCTGGAGCTAGAATTACATAGAGAAAAAGAAAAGAAAAAAAGTCCAAACTAATCAAGAATAAGATGAAACTTGACTGATGATTCCTTCATTTAGCAATTCTAAATAAATAAACGGAGGAATTAGACAAGTAAATATTTAAGCCAGCAGCTACGAAGAAAAGACATATATATTACAGGAATGCATATGGTGACCATAAGACTTATAGTCAAGCATGAAAATGCTTGTCCCTGTAAGCAAAAGACACCAATCATCCAATATTCACTTTGTTAAAATCCCTCCACTGCACCAAAATTCCAAAGTTAAGACTTCAAAATTGTGGTGAGCCTTAAGAGTTATATTTTTATAATATAAAATTCCCCTACAGGTTGAACTCCTTATAGGTTGAAACCTGAATTTTCGCAATGGTATTCAAAATTTCCTAATAACCACAATTGCTTGCGTCGAAACCACAAAGTTGAAGCTCCGAAGCTGTGGTGGCAGTTGAGGGTTATATTTTTATAATCTAACATGCTGAGACATATTCGACTTATAAACAATTGTTGAAGTAACTTCATTGGAGTTGACTGGACATATAGAAACTCACTAGAAACGGTATCAGTTCATATATCTTCATAACCATAATCTAGATTTTTCCCATAAAAAATGAAGTGGCTATGAAGCACAAAGTTCCCATTACAGAATATTCAGTATTTTACGTATGCTAAAGAACATTAAACTATGATGAATTTCACCTTTCCCTAGGCTAAATTACATTAAACTACCATAATTTCACCTTTCCCCATCAAACTACCATGAACTATCTAAATTACCAAAAGTACCAAAATGTTTTATTTTACTGCATTAGCAGTTGATCTAGAATGTACTTACACCTTTCTATATGAAGGCTAGAAATCTAATACAAGTCCTTTTGCTTTAATAAACTGATTTTCCTATCTAGCAAAAAAAAAAATGAAAATATATCTTCCCCTAACCTCTGTTATCCCCCCCCCCCCCCCCCCCCACAACCCCAACAAAAACAAAAAAGAGAGAGAGAGAAAAAGCAAAACTTGTCTGTAAGAGGCAAAAAGACACGCATTATCCTCTCTCTCGGTTGCTTTAATCAAGCCTACTCTAGTTCCATCAAGAATCTCATCCAAGTGTGAGCTCAGGCTTCACCTTTCATCAAATTGCAGTAAGCTTGCCAAACTTCACCATAGCACAAAGGAAGGATTGAAATTTCACACTCAAAAAAGATAAGAAACAGAAATTTGATGTGTTATTATTATCGGGGCATTGCTCATCTGTACAAAGTTCCTAATGCAACTTTGAATATAATGCAGTGAGAATTCAAATCCTACTACATTTCCTAATACAAGAGAATGCAAATCTCATTATAATTACAATTAGAAAACTAACAAAATAAATTATTTCTTACACACCATTTTGAACAGAATCCATGACTTGACTCACTTTACATTCTAATTTGATAAGAGAGAGTTAAAGGCTTTGAATTTCTGAAATGGCCTCCAGAAGAGTAAGATTAAACTCATTTGTCTTTGAATTATAAGGACCATGGCATGGAATAGCCCAACGAAGAACGAAAATACTCCAATGCGTTTGGGCTCATGGGACGTGAACCAAGGTGCAGTGTGTTAGGTATGTGTCTCATATCCACTTAAAAAGCATACAAATTAAGAATGAAGGGAGTTAAGGTTTTGTCCCCTATGGGAAATAAGATGAGAGATTGAGCGCTTATTCTGCCGGTGGGATCTGATTACATAATCAGGAGCTAACCTTTAGATCAAAGTGCTCTTAGCAGAACTTATGAGCAGCAGCTAAGCAAGATCCAGCAAAACAATGAAGTCATCTACATCGACAGCTTCAAAAATAAGGAGTACATTCTTCTTTTAAAGAAGCTTCAACAAAATAGGGAGTGGGAATTACATTCGATAAAGCTTGACAAGAAAAACATATCTACTTCTTCATGAATATGATGTCCTAATCAGCTTCACGCTCATAAAATTTCCACTTTCGACGGCTAAACACAATATATACATGTTTACGTAAACGAAACTTTGATCTTGGGTTTCAACTACTTAACTTGAATTAGCTTTTCATCACACGGATTTACTTCTACAAGCCAACTTCACATTCAAAATATAAACTTTATCAAGTTTACCTTGTTCGACTTAACAATCCAAGAGAAAATGCACATTTCGAGCTCGATTCAAGCTCAAGCTGCAAAATGCGGCACATATTGGGCCCAATTACAATGAGAATCACACCTGATTCAAGCGAACTAGCCCCTGAATCATGTACTTTAAGCACAAAAATGAATCAAAAACATAAATTAACTGAATATGCACAGAAAATAGAAAAGGGGGCTCTCTGATCTTACCGGTCTGAAGCTTCTTGTGGATCCGGTTGATATCGAGCAGCACGTCCTCCTGCTTCTGCCTGAGGTTATCGAGCTCCCTCGACTTCTCAAGTAGGCCGCTGATCATCTCAATCGACAATGAAAAGAGAAAAATTATCGAAAAATCGAGCTGAGTAAAAGGAAATAAATTTTAGGGTTTGTTGTTGGGGAATTTCTAGATGGGCACAGGATTTTTCTTAGGGAGCCCATTTTTCCCGGTGAGCACATTCTCTCTTTTGAAAAGAGAGGGTTTTTCCTAGTGAGCCCACCAATATTCCCCAAATACCCTCATTTCCTCCTCTCCCTCGTCTCATCCTCTCTCCCACACGTTTTGTTGCGGGTTTCTCAATGGCGGAGTGGTTATTATACTCTACCTCCATGGCCATCGGCACCTGTCTCATTTCTTCTATATCCAGACTAGCGGTTACCTGATCCCTTTCTCCATTTTTCTCCTTTCCTCCGTGCCTCGCTGTCAGCCTCAGATCGTCGACCTCGATCGCCTCCAGTCCTCTTTGCCTCTTCGAGGTCGGTAGCTGATTCTCACTGAAGATGCCAGAGATTTTCAACTAATGGAGCCTTTGATTTGATTTGATTTGATTTTGGCGGAGGTTGGAGAGGCGAGGGCCAAGCTCGTCTCAGGCGATGTACGCCACATGTGTGGCGGCATCGGATGTGAGCCAGATGAAGAGCGCCAGGGAGGACATCGGGTAGCTACTGAGATCTAAATTCTGCCATCCTATTTTGGTAAAGATTTAGCTCTGATTATCTTCATTAATTTCAAATGCAGATAATAGTTTCACTAAAATGCTAAAAAGAAAATAGTGTTTAGTATATGAAATTGAAGATGTTGTTCCTTTTGCTTAAATTTGCATGAAAGAGGTGTCTTTTTAGGAAAAGAAAATTTTCGTAATTGGATTTTTTTTTTTTTTTTTTAATAGCATGAAGCAGCTTTTATATCCAGTTAGAGTATAGGTGATGGCTAGGTTTGCTCTAGGAGATTGCAACTATCTTTGAGGGAAAATGTGAGACAAGAGAGATAAATTGATGAAAGTTCTCGATAAAAACTACTTGCCTGAAAATGTTTTCCCTAGCAGAGTTCTTATTTCTCACTCAAGAGCAGTGGCTGATAAATGCAAATAGATTTTTCCTATGATTTTTAGCATGGGGAGACTCATAACAAATGCTTGGAGTAAGAAAGCTTTTCTCTAAAATTCAGATGCTCCAGACAGGAGGGTGCTAATAAGTAAATTTCTCTAAATGTATGCATATTGTGGTTTTTTATGCATATAAAAAGGAACCTAAAATGGTAAAATGATCCATAAACAGACATTATTCTTGAAAAGGGGCATAGTATACTTTACCTTGTACCAAGTTTGAAGTTAGTAAAGGGTTGTGTTAATTATGTGTGTACAAGTTTTAGACACGAATGGACACGCTAATATTTTTGTTAGGACAGACCTCCTACATTTCATGAGAGTTTTTTCTGTTTAGGAAACTACCTCCTAGTAGTGTTTGTGGTCATTTGAGCAAGAGAAAGTTCCTTCACATTGAACAATGATAATTTATACAAGTCCCTACAACCAGCCAATTCACATGCATGCCTGGGGTTCGCCAAGGGATTTGATACTATGTTGTAGGATCATCTCAATCGACAATGAAAAGAGAAAAATTATCGAAAAATCGAGCCGAGTAAAAGGAAATAAATTTTAGGGTTTGTTGTTGGGGAATTTCTAGATGGGCACAGGATTTTTCCTAGGGAGCCCACTTTTCCCGGTGAGCACATCCTCTCTTTTGAAAAGAGAGAGTTTTTCCTAGTGAGCCCACCAATATTCCCCAAAAACCCTCATTTCCTCCTCTCCCTCGTCTCATCCTCTCTCCCACACGTTTTGTTGCGGGTTTCTCAATGGCGGAGTGGTTATTATACTCCACCTCCATGGCCATCGGCACCTGTCTCATTCCTTCTATGTCCAGGCTGGCGGTTACCTGATCCCTTTCTCCATTCTTCTCCTTTCCTCCGTGCCTCGCTGTCAGCCTCAGATCGTCGACCTCGATCGCCTCCAGTCCTCTTTGCCTCTTCGAGATCGGTAGCTGATTCTCACTGAAGATGCCAGAGATTTTCAACTAATGGAGCCTTTGATTTGATTTGATTTGATTTTGGCGGAGGTTGGAGAGGCGAGGGCCAAGCTCGTCTCAGGCGATGTACGCCACATGTGTGGCGGCATCGGATGTGAGCCAGATGAAGAGCGCCAGGGAGGACATCGGGTAGCTACTGAGATCCAAATTCTGCCGTCCTATTTTGGTAAAGATTTAGCTCTGATTATCTTCATTAATTTCAAATGCAGATAATAGTTTCACTAAAATGCTAAAAAGAAAATAGTGTTTAGTATATGAAATTGAAGATGTTGTTCCTTTTGCTAAAATTTGCATGAAAGAGGTGTCTTTTTAGGAAAAGAAAATTTTCGTAATTGGATTTTTTTTTTTTTTTAATAGCATGAAGCAGCTTTTATATCCAGTTAGAGTATAGGTGATGGCTAGGTTTGCTCTAGGAGATTGCAACTATCTTTTAGGGAAAATGTAAGACAAGAGAGACAAATTGATGAAAGTTCTCGATAAAAACTACTTGCCTGAAAATATTCTCCCTAGCAGAGTTCTTATTTCTCACTCAAGAGCAGTGGCTGATAAATGCAAATAGATTTTTCCTATGATTTTTAGCATGGGGAGACTCATAACAAATGCTTGGAGTAAGAAAGCTTTTCTCTAAAATTCAGATGCTCCAGACAGGAGGGTGCTAATAAGTAAATTTCTCTAAATATATGCATATTGTGGTTTTTTATGCATATAAAAAGGAACCTAAAATGGTAAAATGATCCATAAACAGACATTATTCTTGAAAAGGGGCATAGTATACTTTACCTTGTACCAAGTTTGAAGTTAGTAAAGGGTTGTGTTAATTATGTGTGTACAAGTTTTAGACACGAATGGACACGCTAATATTTTTGTTAGGACAGACCTCCTACATTTCATGAGAGTTTTTTCTGTTTCCTAGGAAACTACCTCCTAGTAGTGTTTGTGGTCATTTAAGCAAGAGAAAGTTCCTTCACATTGAACAATGATAATTTATACAAGTCCCTACAACCAGCCAATTCACATGCATGCCTGGGGTTCGCTAAGGGATTTGATACTATGTTGTAGGACCAACATTACACATATCATTTATCAATAAAAGAATTAGATTCATTTGATTGTTCTTGTCAAATTAATCCTAGTCGTCAAGTTTTGTAGTGTAATGTGGTTTCATGGCTTCCAATAAGCTTGAAAAGTTTATTGTTAATTATCTTCTTTAGAGAGGAACATCTGATTAAGAGACCTAAAATTATTAGCATAAAAAAATATAAATAATGGAGTCAATATGAATCTATTCATTGCTTACTTATTTACATGGCTTAACCAGTGAATTACGAGTTTGACTAGGATATTATCAAGATAATTTAAAACTTAATCTCAAGACTGAACGAGTTCGATGAATGTGGGTGAAGTGTGATAGATAAGCTGCTGAGGCTTGAGGCTGAAGCAAAGGGTTGAGGTTATTGCAGGTCTCTCAAGTCCGGTGTACATGCTTATTTGTTCGGGAAACAAGTAACTAATATGAAATACAAGTTCGGAATTAGGGTGGATTTACTTTGTCCATCAAATGATTGTAGGCATTGAAGAAGGAGAATTGTTGCCTATGGAGATATGTGATGTACTCATCACCTTATGAGCCGACCGCTATGGAATACTAAGGAGGCAGTTTTAGCCATATATAGCACTAATGGCTACCCTTTTTCGTTTTTCTATGTAGACTTGCCCCCCTGCATGTGACTTTCATTATATTCAAGAGGGAGTTAACTTAGTTTAGAGACATTTTGATCTGTGAAAATCTTCTATCATTTCTTAAAAAGTTGATAAACTTAGTGAATATGTAAAAAATATTATTTGTTTTCCATTGATTGTCATATTGTTTTTTTTGCATGGTTGAATATCGGTTGATACTGATTTGTATTGCAAATATTGTAACAGATTTGAGGTATTTGATATAATATGGAGTCTTAGAGCAATGCGAGACCGTAAGTAAGAGGCGTCCGGGTTTGCTCTATAATGTCCTAGTCACAAACTGATATTGACACAGTATTACAACCCAGTACGCAATCCCCCACCGAAGGTCCAAACTTTTTAAGATGCCATTAAACCACAAGGAAGCAACCCATTCGGAAGCCTCGAAGAATCTAGAATTTGTTATTTTTTTTAAATGAGTCTCAAACTCAAAATGAAGTTGTTAATATGGAACAAAAATTTCTTTTAATTTATCGTTCCCTTTAAATGCAGTTGTACTCAAGGAACATATTATATATATCAAGTTGTAGTTGCCGTTATTTTTAAATGAGTCTCAAACTCAAAATAAAGTTGTCGTTGTTCTTTGTATTTGAAACTATGAATGATTTGTTGATGCCGTTGTTTTTAAATGAGTCTCAATCTACCGGGTTGTACACACCGTATCAG
The DNA here is from genome assembly GCA_036321105.1 of Dracaena cambodiana. Lineage (NCBI taxonomy): Eukaryota > Viridiplantae > Streptophyta > Magnoliopsida > Asparagales > Asparagaceae > Dracaena > Dracaena cambodiana. The sequence goes on along the minus strand of JAYEPQ010000008.1, from coordinate 40,516,916 downwards.
GGCATATCGGCACTGTATCCATGATCCGGATTTATAGAACCGGATCATTTTTAGATGATCCGGGACTGTAAATCCGAATCCAGAACTGAGCATTTTGGGCACATTGTCCGGACTAACCAGCCCGGATCCAATTATTGGGTCCGGGCCTGCTAGCCCGATGTGGATCCGGGCTGGCAGCCTCGGACCCAGTAATTGGATCCGGGCTGGTTAGCCCGGACAGGGAACAGGGACCAAGTGGAGAGGGTGAGGGCGAGAGCGAGCGGCGAGCGGAGAGGGTGAGAGCGAGGGTGAGCGGCGAGCGGAGAGGGTAAGGGCGAGGGCGAGCGAGGGGCGGGGGCGGGGGTAGGGGTGAGGGCGAGCGGAGAGGGTGAGGGCGAGGGCGGCGGCTAGCAACGAGCGTGAGGCAGGGGGGCGAGGGTGAGAGCGGCGGCGAGGGTGAGGCAGGGAGGGCGAGGGCGGCGGCGAGGACGAGCGGGGACAGGGGGGCGAGGGCGAGCGGGGACAGGGGGCGGGGGCGAGGGCGAGGGGAGCGAGTAGGCTGAGCGAGTGGGTATTTTGATCTAAAAAATTAGATGGCAATACTGTAATATTATAGAAGTTTTAAGTGAGCTCACTGGAAAAAAAGTTATGCCTATATGGAAACTCCCTGTTGTTGGGGTTCGTTCTCTCGTGCGCTTGTTGACATTTCTTCCCTTTTTCAACCGAGATAATGGGCCGGCCTATTTTGGATAGAGGTATTTACTGGTTTATCCCTCAAATCTTTATATATTATGATTTTGCCCTTCAAATCTTCATATTTAGAATTTTGCCCCTCAAATCTCATAAGTTACAACAATTTTGCCCCCCTCTCTAACACAGTTAAATATTTGACAATTTTACCCCTCTTTTCCTCTTCTATTTTCCTCCTCTCTTCTTCTTCTCTCTTCCTCCTCTCTTCTCCTTTTCTTCATTATTTCTCCTCTCTTCTTTTTCCTCTTTTCTTTCAGTATTTAACTGTGTTAGGGAAGAGAGGAGAAGAGAGGAGGAAGAGAGGAGAAAGAAGAGAGGAGAAATAATGAAGAAAGGAGAAGAGAGGAGGAAGAGAGAAGAAGAAGAGAGGAGGAAAATAAAAGAGGAAAAGAGAGGTAAAATGGTCAAATATTTAACTGTGTTTGGAAAAGTTAGAGAAGGGGGCAAAATTGTTGTAACTTATGAGATTTGGGGGGCAAAATTCTAAATATGAAGATTTGAGGGGCAAAATCATAATATATAAAGATTTGAGGGACAAACCAGTAAATACCCCTTTTGGATAATGCAAAAACTACCTGCCTGATCCGAGTTTTGTTGCCTTTTATTAGTTATTAGTGATGTGGCTTATTTGGCACCCAATATTGGACCGAATCCGACCCGGGATTCTTATATTAGCAGCAACAACGAGTGGCTGACACGTTGGGCCCCTTTCATTCTGGCACCCAGATCAAACGTGTCAGCCTGCCATTAGACCTTTTCTTACCAATTTGGTCACATTTCGTTGGAGGAGTTTGCATGTCAAAGTCAACAACCTTTTATCCCAATGAATTAAAAGATAATCGTACCGAATAGATTGCGTTGATTTGTTCAAATGCTTAAATTTGTACAGTAGTCTTTTACATTTTTTTAGTCGAGGGTTTTTAGTTCTTTTTTATTTTATTTTTTTACTTTTTATTGGTAACTAAGATTTAAGCTTCTTATTCAATGTTTTGTGCCTTGTGGTTTTTTTTTTTTTAGATGATTCGTTTCAAATTTTAGTTCTATTTATCTTTTTTTTTTTTTTTTTTTTTGTGTAGGGTGATTGTTGAGAAAGGACGGCGGACCGATAATATCATAGGATTTATAAGCCAGTCCGTTTAATATTATATTAAAATAGTATAAGTCATTAAATAGAGGAAAAAATTTATGAGTAACTTCTGATAAGAAAGTGAATTTTCGTTTTAACTTTATTATGTAGTTTCTCTCTTTAATAATACCAAGTGGTTATTCTCATGTAGGATGCCATTAGAAATGATCATTGACCTCCTCTCCGACCACTCTATTTGGTTTCGATCAGAGTTCGATCAGAGTATACGAAAAAATTCGATCGGAATTGTATACCTGAAATAATCAAGTGTCCGGAAGTGGTCGGAAGATCGTCGGAGTCAATCAGATTATGATCGTTTGGCGAGATGATTTCTGTGAATCCCTCCGGCAAGATCTCTCTCCATGCTCCCCCTCCCTCCCCTACTCTCTCTCTCTCTCTCTCCGACTCTCCTCTTCCCCGGTCCCTTCCGTCTCTCCCCCCGGCTCCCTTCTCTCCCTCCCTCCCTCCGCTCCCCCTCTCTCCTCACACACACGCTCCTTAACTCAATTCTCAGAAGAGAGAGATAAAAATAGCTCCCACTCAATGTGACAATATAGAACTCTCTGTTGTCTCCAGTTTGACATGACAATACAGAACTCACTCCCCCCCTCCCCTCTCTCTCTCTCTCTCTCTCTGCCTCCTACTCATGTGACGATACGCGGTGGAGACACCCATTAATATCCTCATGCAGTGGCTGACACCCATTAATTCCCCAACTTATATCATAGTTTATAATCAAATTTAAAAAAAAAAAAACAAAAAACATTTCATCCCCAACCAAGCCGAAAGAAGACCTAAATTAGCAATTCCAAATTTTCTTTGTTTATGTATAACAAATTTTGCTTACATGGTGGAGAGTCCAAAATTATAACGCTTTTCTCCAGAGGTTGGTGTTACAGGCAAAACAAATAAAAAATTGTGTATTTAGCTCGCCAGATGTCAGAACTCCGCTGTCTGCGGCTTTCAAAGCCCTCAATGAAGCCGACCTCTGTGATCGTCATCGTCGCTTCCGTGGCCTCGCCATCGTAGCAATCACCCGGCCTAGAAGGAGCGGCTGAAACTGAGAATACCCTTCAATCTCTCTATATGTGAAAGAGATCATGAAAATTCCAACTCACACCGTAGGATTCCGACGGCATCCGCTCGATAAGCCGGTCAGAATCTTAGCTCCTTTCCATGGTCGGACTCGGTCATAATTCTCTAATTTTCGCTGGTTCCAACCAGATTCTTCACCCCTAAATGCTGTACTAGTTATGGACCTAGAGCCTCTTAAAAATTCGTATTTTGATACCACTTTAAGGCTCTTGCTACTGAGTTAGATCCTCATCATCTATAAGCTAAATTACATTTTACGGCAAGACAATATTAATCGACTTTAATTCTTTGATACCTTGTTACATATGATGTAAAGGTTCATGATTACAATTCTTAGTACAATGGATACGCACAAATTGATAGCGCCTCAAATTAATGACGAAGATGTCATTCATCTATTAACAAATTTGTCATTTACCATTTATGTAATTCAGTATATTTATGTAATTATTTGTAGTAAAGTAAATTATGCATGAGTCTCGAGAAAAAAATTAGGGATGGTAATGGACGCGTTCACGGGTCAAATTTTGACACCCAGCTATATAAAATTTTGAATGAAAAATAAAAATTTTATTTTTCTAATTTAGAATTTTATATAAAATATGCTAAAGTTTGGCCCGTTGACGCGCCAATTACCATCCTCATTGAGCTGGCCATATTGGTGAAACATTTATTTTCTGTTTATGTAATTTTGGATGTTTAGCTAGATGAAAGTGACATGAGAAACTAAAATAACTACGCGGGGTGTGTAATTCTAATAAGTTATTTTTTTAGTTAAATTCACACACATATATTTTTAGAATATTATTCAAATAAATTCTCAGTAGAAGTTGAATTTGAAATCTCTCACAAATTGAAAAAAAAAATAATAGATAAATTCCATTAGCATTATTCTAATAGTAAGAGTGCTATTAAGTTTAGATACCGTTTATAAGGGCATCTATCAAAGTGCTAAAGGAACCTATAAATAAAAATAAAAAATATTACCGCTTTGTAAATTTTTTAAATAAATTTGCTATGTTGGTTAACTTAACCAGTAAAAAGAAGAGGATTGGAGGAGGAGGCATGAGGTCGGGGAGGGGCGCGGTGAAGGGGGTGAGAGGGGGGTAGGGGTGGTTGGGCGGGGAGTAGGAGAGGGTTTGGGCAGGGTGTGGAGAGAGGCTTAGGGGAACAAGAATCATTCAATTTGCTTCGAGTAAAAGATTAATGGGCATCATAACGAATAGTTGCAAAATTAAGAAAATCCAAATGCAAAATTTGAAAGAAGAAAATAAATAATATATCACTGCTGGTAGATTATTCCATATTTTGTTGTTGTGCTAGTGTATGGTTCCCAATCTATTTTGTTTACTTCACTAGTGATCAATCCAAGACCACCCACAACTCTATCTCAATTTGATACTCCCTCCCAATTTAGTCACATCAAGAGAAAAATGCAAAATTGCAATCACCTTTTTCAACAGGATCCAATTGGGATTTGCGCCACCTTCATCTTTCGGGGAAATTTCTAAAGCAGTACAGCACTGGTTTTAGTAAGCACACCTTATAAAATTATAAAAACTTACAACTTTACTACTTCATTTTGTGATCTTGTTTTTTATACTGATCAGAAATTAAATATCTGAACTATTAAAACTGTTCGGAAGTAATCCTCGAACAGTTTAAAAACCGTTCAGAATTAATCTTGCACTTAGAATCACTCACTAAGACAAGTGACGGGGTCGTTTAGAAAATCCCCGCGTTAGGATCCAAATCCCTTCATTGCGGGTTGGGTTTGGACCCGCCTCACACCGTGAGGCAATAGCAAGCCACCCTTCGAAAGGGAGTTTCTAGAGGGGGTACACCAATTTTCCTAGTGAGCCCAGTTTTCCTAGTGAGCCCACCCTCTTTTTTGAAAAAAAAGAATTTTTCCAAGTGAGCTCACTCAAAATTTCTTCCGTACCTCTCCTTATTTGCTCCCCCACACTTCTCCCTCCTCTTCATTTCTTCTTCCCAAGCCCTAAAGTCGAGAGGAAAATCAATCACATATCACTGTTACGCGAGAGAGAGAGAGAGAGAGAGAGAGAGGGGGGGGAGAGATGGTGGGTAGAGAGGAAGCGCTGACGGTGTATAGATCTCTGCTGAAGGCGACGAGGAAATCACTCGCCGGAGACACCCCCATGCTGTCCCTTATTGTTGAGGATTTGGCAGATTCACAAAGACTCATCGATATACCAGTACTCCACAGCGACGTCAAAATGTTCGGAGACTTGTAGACATTGGATCATTTTTTTAAGGGTTAGGGTTGTAATAGTATTCTAATAGTATTTGTCATTATGGCTTGAGTGCAACCTGAGGAACAAGCCACACCAGAAGCACTCGATACTGTCAGAATGACTCGAACCAGGCATCACCCCGCAAGAAAATATGAAGGCAATAAATCATGTATAAAGTTTAGGGGCAATGGAACGCAAATGTTTTGTGTTTTGTAATCATCATAAATCTTGTGATGAACGTCTTGTATATTTGTTTTTTTAATGGTTTTTTAAGATTTTTATTATGTTTCGTGGTTTGTATTTTCCATTTTCGTTGAGTGCGACACAACACAAAAATTCCTTTTTTGTATGCTTTCTTAGGAAATAATATACGAAAATAAACTTCTTTTGCAATCATCATAAATTTTGTGATGAACTTATTTTGTATTTGTGTTTTTTTATGGATATTATTATGATTTGAAGATATCTAAACTAACTTGAAGTTATTTCAGTAAGAATTGCAGTTATTATATGTTAAATAACTTATTATGTTTTAGTTTAACTTGATAATGTTAACCAATTTACATCCATGGTTTTTAATCTACTATCCGGGGTATACACCTCGAACAAAATAACAACTGTCCGGATTGGAAGTCCAGATAGTGGACTGCTATTTGGATTGGAAGTCCGGACAAACAAAATCTTATCCAGACTGGAAGTCCGTACACTGCTCCACTGTCTAGACTTTCATTCCGGATAGATTAGTCTACTGTTCAAACTACTAGTCCGAACAATGGAGAGTCATCCAGACTGGCAATTTGGATATGTAGCTTGTCATCTGGACTGCCAATCTGGATAGATATTCACTGCCAGTCTGGATAGCTTTTCTCTTTTGTAAGATTTTTAATGAAATAATATATGAAAATAAAGTAATGATTTGACTTTAAAATAGCAAATTTACTGAAAGAAAAGATCAAGTCAAATGGACTGCATTTTATGCTTAAACAAAAAAAAAACCTCACCTGTCACACGGTAGAACGAGAGAGGACCTGAGATTGAAGGAAAGTGCAAAATTGTCCAAAATTTTGAAGATCAAAATTATTATAAAGGGAAAGTTTTAAAGTAGGCTCATTCGGAAGAATGGTTTGCCTCTTTAGAAACTCCCTCTTGGAAACAGGGATGAGAACGATCGGACCGGATCCATTCAGTGTCTAAATTTAAAATTTAAATTTTAAACTAATCTAAAATCTAAATGGACCATTCTTGAAAAAAATCCAACTCGGCCCAATAGATTTCGGATAACCCATGAGCTTTTTGTGCCCATATCAAAATTCAAAACAAAAAAATGATACTATAACCATAAAAAAAACATCACATAAAAAATTTTATAACCACTACAAAAATCGTTCATAATTTAATATCCGATGCAGGTTCCTCCCCCTTCGGCACAACATATCCCGCTTTGGCTGTGCAGTGCTGACCCATGAATGCATTAACTGATTTAACTGATGGCATAGCGATAGGGCCGAGCCTAGACATTGCGAGGTTTGCAGCAGAGGGGCCTGCAGATTAAGTTTTTGACTATGACAAATATGGGTTTAAATTCTTTTACCAAAATATAATTAATTTAGGAAATAAAAATACAACAATAACAACTAAGCCCTTTATCCCAAATATTTGGAGTAGGCTACATAAACCAAAAAATGAATCACGCCGGATCGATCACTTTGATAGTCCTTCTCCATTACTATCAAGTAATATCTCCTCATTTAAACTTCTAGAATCCATTTCTTTTACCAACTTAGGAAATAAAAATCAAGATAAAAATTCCTCTCACCATTTCAATCCTCGAAACCCTAGTTAGCATCAATTCATTGAGCTTTTCTCACCAATTCGATCTTCTTTTGGTGGATCGAGATGAGAGATCAAAGAGTAGAAGCGAAGGAGGTCAAAGGAGCGTTTTTTTCTTTTTGTTCTTGTAGAAAGCTTAGATCTTTTTGGTGGTTTCTACTGATTAAAACTAAACTCGTCGACTTCTCTATTACTGTTGGAGTCAAAAAAGGTAAGGAGCTCCGGAGGTTAAATCTACCACAGTTTGGAAGCGAATTCTAAAAATTAAAACAAAAATTAAAAATCAAAAGAGCGAATCAAAATAATTCATACCTAAGTAAAATTACAGTAATAAAAAGATTGAGAAGCCTTCTTTTAAAGTCGAAATTGAAACCCTCCCCTTCAATCCCAAATCAAAACCCTAGATCGAGTTGAGAAAGATGAGAGAGAGAAGAATGAGAGAGATCGTCGAAATTGAAACCATTCCCTTCAATCCCAAATCAAAACCCTAGATCGAATTGAGAGATATGAGAGAGAGGAATGAGAGAGATCGGGTGAAACGAGTCGGGCCTTGCTTCGGGTGGAGAGTTTGGACGGATTTGAACATTTCCAAATTCAAATCTATTAGAGAACAGTTCAAACGATTTTAATTCAATATAATCTAAAATTAAAATAGATAGTTCAAAATTTAATCTTTTTAGACCAACTCGATTTGACTTTAGGCCGGTCCGAGTCCATTCCCATCCCTATTTGGAACCGAGTCCATTCCCAACCCTGTTTGGAAACGACAGCCAAGCACAATGCGCAAACCAACGGGAGTTTCTAAAGGAGCATACCATTTTTCCTAGTGAGGCCAGTGGATACTTCTTTTTTGTGTCCGGGCTACCGTTGGAAAGCAGGCTCACCGGGAAAAATGGTGTGCTCCTTAGGATACTCCCAAACCAACCCAAATCTTACCCAAAATCCGCAAATCCAGAGGTATACGGGCATGGATATCAACCTGACCCGTTAAAAGAACCCGTACGCAATATCCCCTTCCTCCTCTCCAGCCGTCGTACGAAAACGAGCAGAGCTGCAGAGAGGGAGAGTATGCCACGGGTCTTCTTGAGGTCGCTGTTGTTTGTTTGCAGGAAAAATGGGGGACTGGTGTTCTCCGATTTGCAATAAATAAAATGGGGGAGGGTGACAGTTGAAAAAATAATAATTGGAATGACCCCATTCAAAGCCCCCAACCGTCTCTTATCGCTATTCATTCACCGTTGCCTCCCCTCCTTTAATTACCCCTCGTCCTGTGACTACAGAGCTTCCTACAAGAACTCGCGTCATCTAGGGTTAGGGTTAGATCGCTCTCGCCTCTTCTCATCAGGTGCGTATGCTTGCTTTTCTCAGGTACTTGGTAATCTGATCCAAACTAAATGATTTTTTTTTTAATTGTTTCGATTAGCTCAAAGTATTTTGAATTTTGGTTCATGTTATTTTAATTGTTATTTTTTCAATTACAGGTGCCAATGTTGAAGAAATCTGAAATTTCAAAATGATTTTCTATGTTTATATATTTTATTTTATTGATCGCTGTGTATTTATTTCCATTTGCTTGATTTAAAATAATTTTGACGAAATTTTTGAGGACATATGTGAAATTTTTGAGGACAAGAGTTCAGGAGTTCAAACCCTGCTTGCATCAGTCTACACCATAAAGATGGGGGAATTAGGATAAGAATGACTTAGCAAAGAAATCAGTGGCTTGGTGACTGTTGCGAAACAAGAAATCAGTGGCTTGGTGACTGTTGCGAAACAACTTGGATTGGATCTTCTTGAGACCAATTAACAGCTTAATTTGATATATTGAAGCAGGATTGTCAGTAATTTGAACTTGGACATGTGTTTACCTTTGCCCCTATCAACGAGCTTGTGGGAGCAAGCATTAGTTGCCTGGTTGGCTTTATCTATGCCTTATAATTCAACATATTCTCAAAGCAAAATTAGCAAATTAATCATCTTTCCTTTACTTCTAGAGTCTTTGTTACTATAGGAGAATTTTCAAGGGTTTATTATTGCCGCTCAAGCTTAACTGCTTCATTCACAGCAATTGACAGTCTAGGACTTATGGCAAGCTCTGCTTTGGTAATGAATTTATCAATGATTTGAGGGTTGATGCTAAGATAACACCTATTTTGATTGGAAAAGGTTAGATGGTAATATTGACGATGCTTTTAAAAATGCAATTTCACTTTCTTGTTTCCCACTCTGAGGTTATTAGTTCTTCCTTCTGGACGTGACAGCTTATGTTAATTTGTTTGGAAGAGTGCTTCATCTCTGGACGAGATATATAAAGTGCAGAACATCTTACAGAAATAAGCAATTTAACTTTGAAAATACTTTGATTTATCAACAATAAACAATTGACATTCTAGGACTTATGGCAAGCCCTGCTTTATCATGAACTTATCAACAAATTGAAGGGCTGATGCCAGAATAACATCCAGTTGCAGAATTGCCTAATTGTTTGCTATTTGTATTCCATAGCTGACCATATTTGGATAGGAAAAGTTTAATGATGATAGCTATGATGTTTCAAATATACTATTACACTTTCTTGCTTCCTGCTCTGAGGCTGTTGGCTCTTCCTCCTGGACATGACAGCTTAAGTTAATTTGTGTAGAAGAATGCTTCATCTCCAGACAAGATATATCAAGTACAAAGTATCGTACAGAAATAAGCAATATAACTATGAAAATTGAACAATAGTTTGTTTTGATATTGACATTGCGGGAACCTTAGTACATAATTACTAACTTAAATGATTTACTCTAATAAATATAAAACCATGCCCCCCTTATGCTTTCTCGTGATTATACTAAAACCTTTTTCATGCATTAAGTGATCATCTTTAATTTGAGCTGAAATTTTTTTCAAGCACCTACATATCCGACAAGCAAGAAAAGCAAACTACAGCCAGACCCTATTTCTTCACTGTAGTTGGTGTGGTTTTTGATGTTTCATTTATTTTCCAGTAAATACTCCAGGATCACTACCCTCTGCGCTCATGGAGGTTGCCAAATCTGCTCTCAGCCGAGCCTCTGCAAATCACGATAGTGTATCAATAAGAGCTGAAAATAAAAGCTACAGCTATGTTCAACTAGTTTCATCTGTTTGCAAAGTTTCTAGCTTAATGTGCAGCGAAGGTTTAAAAAGTGTAAGCTGAATTTTAGTGGCAGTCATAATCAAATATATATATTTTTATCTGCATATATTGTAGCTTACGCTCATTTGCATAGTACTATTGCTTCTTTCATGAGCATAATATTCTTACTGTGTATCCAAGCTGCAATTTGCATGATGTTAGTAGTTTTTCATAGCTGCAATCCCTGTGCCGTTAAGACCGTGGTATTATCAATGTGCATGCCACGAACTACATATGCAGAAGGCTCATTGATGCATCATGCATGCATGCTTGGTAGTGGATCTATGCACGTGCTCATATTTATGTATTAGTGTCTTTAAATGGAATTATGTGCAATATCATGTTGATGTCAATTACGGTAACAGAACTATATTGATTCTTATCACATTCATTAGTATTTGATATCCTTTGCCTGACTATTAGCTGTCACACAATCTTTCAGAACTTCCATTTTACATCTCAATCCATACAAATTATTTTTTTACATTTTGATCTAACTCAGAAACCAAGTTTGAGCCCCTTTTTTTATTTTAACTTTATAAATTGTAAATGCCATCCTTACTGGTTTTCTGTTAAGCGTGGAGACACTTTTGTTGCGAAGCTGTGTCATATTAGGTATGCACTGCAATCGTATTAGAAATGACACTTCTTACAACATTATTGTTCTTTCTTGCTTATTTTAGAATTTGCTGTACATTACACCTCAGACGAGTAGAGAATTCCTAGACTCGTTGGCAGATTTTAGTTCAATTTACTGGTCCATCAACCAATCATGTAGGCATGCATGTGTGCTGATTCTAGTACTCTTTATAAGCTACTAACATCCGAAGTTCAGAGAGAGAGAGAGAGAGAGAGAGAGAGTTTAGTTTCTCATGACAAAAAGGCTTATCTATTATCACCTCCACTTATTGAACCCACCTCCATGTGTTTCTCTTTGTTTCCTAACCGATATTCAACTACTTCGTTTTTGTTCTTATGCTTCTATAGCTATGCCCATTTCTCACTGCAACCACTAAGCAATCTTATCAAATCAAAGCTCATAAATTTATGCTATTGTGCTCAACTTACACTCTCGAACCCTGTATAAATCTTTTTATCTTGTCTAATGCTGTGTTTGTTCTACTATATCTCCAATATAATATCTTAAAGTCTGAAGGCTGTGAAAATGGGATCAACCTTGGCACGTTATTTTCTTCATATGTTTGGCCTTAGGTATGTAGAAGATAGATGATAATGATAATGAAAAGTAATCTTAGCAGGACCTCCGCTTTCAATATGAGATGTTGTACAATTTGCTAACATTACCGTAGGAAGTGATAAAAATGAAGTTAGGTCATACAAAATACCTTTTTTTCCATTATGTGATCATGTGAATATCAATGATCCAAGTATTATGGTCCTTAGAAGAGAAATGCATTGTAGGATTACCGGAATGTGCCATGTTAGTAATGGTCGAAGATAGTGTGATTTGTGTAGTTTGAAACTGCTGGACCATATGGAATTTACCTAACTGTTCATCTGACATAAGTACACTTTTGAGTCTTGAGAAAGTTTGCCCTTTTGAGGCATGGGCCACATGAGCAAAGATTAACTTGCGAGGTTTTGCCATACAATTTTGGGCACCTATTTCTTGTGCGTTCAACTTTTCTGCACTTGTAATAGGTCTTTGGATCTTGCTAATTTTTTGCTCCGTGTCCTTCCTAAACAAAATCTCTTGTTCTGCTACCAAATTGGCCACGTTGGCCGAACTCTCCACCACCGCCAAAGTGACCTCTTCTCCATCCAAAAATCTCTAGTGCTACCACCACGATATTCACGGTCAAAATCTCCTCAAGTAAAATTCCCTCTGCCACCAAAACATCCTCCTCGTTGAGCCATAAATTATCCTTGTTGAAGAATTAGTGTTGACCTTTCATGAGACTCATTTCCAATAGGATTTTGTGTTTTTTCTGGAAAGACACTTTAGAGAAATCGATGTTTTTGGTAAAGAGTCAACTGTAAAACTCTTTATTACCTGTGATGTAGAAGTGTATATTCTGATGACAAACTTCCAAGGAAAGTCAACACAACTAGTTGGTCCATTGCTCTCTATCCTCTTCACATCCTGAGAGATGGGAAGTAATACTTTCAGCTCTTCATAAATCTTGTTGAAGTCAGCATAATATTGAGACAGGTTTTGTTACTTTTTTTAGTTTGTAACATCTCCTGAATAATATCAAAAGCTCTATTACAATTTTCTTCTCCGACTATACTTCTTAAGATAGTTCCACATCCTTTTCAAGTCTTGCATCTTCAGTTTTATGATATTTAACTACTGGCAAGGAGAGTAACATCCTTTTGCTCCCATTCATCTTTCTTAGAATTAGGAGGATTTGAGTACAAATGATGCTTCTTTCCATGACCTGTTAAATTAATTCAATAATCTTTCTCCACTATAAATGGTCATCTCTATTAAACTTTCTATCAGTATTCTTGCTAGTAATAAACTTTGGATAACTAGTCTTAATTCAGTGCTCTTAAAATCTTTCATACTCAATCTCCCAGCCACTACATACACACAGTAATGAGGGTTGAGGATCTTCCTTCACACGAAGCACAATTCCCTTACTTAAAGCTTTAAACTTTTGTCAATCTCTTCAAAACACATTTGATGATGTCCATCAATTCCTTCCAAAACACAAAAGCGATCCTTAACAATAGTGGATGTATCGAAGGTCTCTGGAATAGCAACTGAGATCGAGTTGACTTCTTCCTATTGTTAATTAGTAATGGACCTTGTTCCCTTTTGGGAACCCTGTTGCATGTAGCAGCAGGTCGTTATTGATGATGGTGCTTTGTGATTGATGTTGATGATGGCAAAGGGGACGCACATAATTTAGAGAATAAGAATTTGAAAGTGATTAAGCATGTCTTGGTACTATGATGTTGATCAAAGTTAGCATAAGGATTAGAGACTAATTGGAAAAATTAGATAAATGGCTTACCTAGCTCATCTCCTTTATATTTATGTGTATATATGGACTTTTTTAATACAAAGTTCTCTTTACTATGCCTTATTACATAACGTAATTTATTCGTAAGATGTTTGTGCTCAGTTTCAGTTTTTTTTTTTTTTTTTTTTTTTTTTAATTTTAAAGAAAAGTTATACACCAGTTTTGAATTTACTATCATATACAATCAATCCCATTAATATCAACTACTTTAACAATTTTTCTTAGAAAAGTCATGATTGGTTTCCACGCTCCCAACATAGTTAAAGTTGTTCCTTAACAAACAAACAACAACTAAGCCTTTTATCCCAAGTACTTGGCATAGGCTAGTTAAAGTTGTTCCTTGTATTTCCTATATCCCAAATTAACTAATCTATAATAGTCACTCATGTCCATAGTTTATTTGGCATCAACAGATGTCCATTTAGTTTTATATCTGTGGTTATAAGGAAGAAAGACGAAGGTAGTTGAAAATCTCAGTTAAGAGATTCTTTTGGAAAGTTATTGTAAAAGCTGGAAACCAGAGATGAAAGGGCACAAACCCCAACTAGGATTGACCCTATTATTATTATATAGATAAATAAATAAGCAAAAAGTACAATAATAAAATTGGAGTATAGATATTAATCATGTCCATAGTTTTTATTGTACTTTTCTCTTATATCTATATAGGTCAACCCTAGTTGGGGTTTGTGCCCTTTTATCTCTGATCTCCAACCCATACATGGTATTAGAGCATCAAGAAATAATCACAATAGCAATAACACTAATTGTTATGAAATATAACCTCTTTTTGGCAAATAAATTATGATATGTGACTTTTCAAATAAACAATTATGAGGTCATGCTCTTCTGGAATTGGCCTTGAGGCAAGAAGAGTTAACAGGCTTGGATGGGCCCATGAATTTCTTTTGCTGAACCACTTCTTGAATTCAACTAGAGTTGTTTTTCATTCATATTTGGCATCCCATATTCCTAGCACAGGCATAACTTGGATGATATTTACATAGCTTGGAGAAACTAAAGGATTAATTGAAGGTTTTGTAGATTCGAGGTAGGGCGTTTGCCCTACCTCAAATAAAGTTCTGGCTCTGCAATTGTATATCATGTCATATACAATGTCTGTTTTTCTGAGTTAAGTTTGTATTGGTTTTTTGTCCCCATTCTTTATATGCAGATTAAAGATGGGTCAGACGGCAAGTGTACAGCAAGACACCTTCATGGAACTCGGGTAGGGATTGTGGCTAAACCTTCCGCTGAGTTTGTTGCTGCTGTTTTCGGAACTTGGCTAAGTGGTGGAGTTGCAGTTCCTCTTGCACTCAGCTACCCAGAAGCAGAGCTACTATATGTGATGAAGGATTCAGTTAGTCCACTCTGTCCCTACTTGTTTAATTACTATTAACTTTATGCTTGATTTATTTTATTGTCCTCCCCACCACCCCAATTCCTATAGTATCGATGGAAAACATATTCAGATAGGGGGGAAAATAGCTTAAACTTCTTAACTGTTTTTTTTCTAATAAACAATTTTAAATTTTATATCGCTTTTGCTTGTTATGTAATCCCCTGCCTTCTATGTCATGATCAAAATTGTCTTGCTTTTGCTTGCTATGCAACCCGCTCCTCCTTTCACACAAATACACACGTGCACACACATTGACACAAAAACAAGTGCATGTCATGCAGTTGTAGGAAGTACTTAGTATCAAGAAATAGTAGGTGTGGCACACATGCATCCTATCTTCACATTGGCATATTTGACTTACTTGTAGGAAGCACTTAGCATCAAGAAACGAGAGGGAGGGAAGGAGGGAGCGAGACCTTTTGTGAGTTAGAAAATGTCCCACATTCTTCATGCTTTGTTAATATCTGAAACTAGAGGAGGTAATATGAAAACAATGACATTGAGTTGAATTCACCTACTTTGAGTCTGAAGTATTGTGTGCAACTTATCCACAGAATGTTATAGTCAAATCAGTTCAAACTTTGACTTCCAAGTTGCACTTTGTTTGGGCATTGTAGATCGGAGCATGATTCATCTAATATGCGTATGCTGAATACTAAGTAAGCCTAACTTCAATACTAAGTAGACCTAACTTTGGTTAATGCATTTTCTTTGACATGAGGATTCTATGTTTTAGTTATGCGAGAAGCGGGCCTAGAAATGAGGACATGTGTATTTATTGGAAATTCCAATAATGATTCTGATGATGACATCTTGGGATTTTTATATATTTCATCACCTAATAGTCTCCTAAAATTCGGATAACATCATAGACAAAAATTATTTTCTTAGTTGATTGTACAACAAATAATATTAATAATTCATGCAAAAAGTTATCTACTTATAAAGTGTCAAATTTGAATAATTAATTTAGCCTTTTTGTTTAATATGCTTTAACAAAAAGAAACTGGCATATGTATAAACCTTTGAATGAATTGTATGTGTATCTGTGCGTGTGCGTGTGCGTGTGCATGAGAATAATGGAAATAAGTTGATAGATTGGATAAGTTTCTTGTACTAATAGTCCGTTTTCATTATCTGTAATATTTTTTCTATTTTTTTAAATTATGATCTCAACTCCTTGGGGTCCAATCATACCAAATTTCTCGAGTTTTAGTTTTGATTTGGTCTTCCATCAAGTAGACGCAAATTAACGATTTTCAATGAATATAATATTTTATACCTACTTGATTGAAGAGCAAATGAACTCATAACAAATAAATTTTAATGCTAAATAAACTAAGAAGGTGGAAATCTTGATCCAAATTTTCTTTAAAAATAATGGGATTATTATTTTTTTGCTAATAGCTCACATAAGTTTCGCGCAGTGGCAACTTATTTACAGTAATCCTCCAACAGACTCGTATAAATATGTTAAGAGATTGTGCAACATGAAGACGATAGTAATATGCGAGAAGTTCCTATTAGGTCGTTCCTCCAGGTCAACGGCTGAAACTCACTTATTAAAAATAGAGGCTCTATAGATGGGTCATGACCTAACTCCTTGTCCAAGGACGTTCAATAAAAACTGGCTTGATAATAGGAATATTTGACACGAATCAAAGATCAAAACCAAAAGGGGTCTTTTCCTTCTTGTCTTATTAAAGGAGCTTATGTGATTGTCAGTCTTGGGAGTTGAACTGGTAGGGGAAGATGATCAACTACTTATTCTTACCATCTTTCCCAATTTGAACTGTCGATGGAATTAAAATCAAAATCAGCCGTTGAGACTTTTGAATTGCAATGTATCCTTACGAGCTCAACATATATGACCTTTATTCTGTGAAATACTCAAATCTCAAATCATTCACTTCAACTACTCATGATATTGATGGTCTCATTGGAAAAAGAATATAGATACAGGCTTATCTAATAACAACACCTGTAAAAAGTATAGGTTGATCATTTTAGCCACTGCCAAACCATTGTCATTGTGGTTGTGACTGAAACAGTTTGGAACCCTTGATCACTAGGTTTCTCCGCATGCTTCTTTGGCAGACATAGGAATTAGCCAATATTAAGACCAAAGCCTCAATTAAACATTGTATTTGTCTCGACTAAAACCTATTATATAAATAAGATTGATGATAAAATCGAATCCTGAGTTACAATAGTAATTTGATTGATAATGAAGAAAGATAATTCTTGGTTCAGTTCTCCATCTTAATATCTGAAAAAGGATTGATCAAATCCTATTGAGTCTAATTCATAGTGTTCTTTTATCATAGAATGACTCGGGTTGTCAAATAATTGAACAATTGGAATCAATTTACTTATGATACTTAGTCGACATTTTAGAAAACTATCTAATGAATTATGAGTTCAATATATCCTATGTAGTGGAAAGACAAATATTTATTGCTCAGTATTAGACATCACTTGTTGACAAATCTTAAGTGGAGCAAATAGTTTTCATTTTCCCTCTCATGGAAAACACTGTTCACTCCGCTTAGTCCTTTCCTCTTCTAGGATGTTTTAGTAATATGTTCTATAGGAACTAGGTGGTTCTGTTTGGTCAAATACCTAGCGACAAACTCCTATATTGCTTTAATTATGGTGTTGCCGAACAAGTTACTGGACGAGAGGGGTTCCTATTCTTGTCTAACAACTTTGCCTGGCCACCCTCAACCTTTGGATGAGTCCCTCTTCTACTTTTATACTAACACTTACACCTACCTATCACAACTTCAATAACAATTATTGATTTTTTTTTTTTTTTAGAATTTTATGAATACTTTAGTTCTTTCATAGTACATTCTACAAGTCATTTGTGATGTGTCAGAGTAGCACATACCAAGAGTGAATTTGAATGATCTTGTTCATAAGTCATTTGGTATAATTTATGAATTTTGTATTTGGCTTGTGCCTGTGTTCTAAAACCCTGTTTCATTATGCACTCAGTCCAAGAGCAAGCAGTGAGTGTTCGGAAAACTTGGTGGAATACTCGGATTACTTATTCAGAAGTTGAATTATTAATATTATAATATGTATATATTAAAACATTAAATATGTAATACATATTATAATATTAATAATTCAACTTCTAATACAAGAATATATAATTTTAATATTCAAGAATCAAAATAACATTAATGTAATAGAACAAGCTTCGAATCTTACCAATATTCAAGAACTGTTATAAATGTCGGTTTTAGATTTCTCCAAAATTGACTAATTTATTGATTTGACTCTTGACTCAATTGATTGGAAAATGTTTCGATTTCAAAATAATAATAAAAAACAGAATGAAAGGAAGTAAAATTGAAAATATAAAAATAAAGGAAAGAAGTGAATGAAAATAAAAACAACAATCTAAATAAAGAAGGATTAATCTCACCTACTTGCTGAGCTCGAACCACGTAATATGTTCCCCGGACCTATTGCAGCTGCTGCCCACCATCTCCTATCGTTGTTACTTTGCTGATCGTACTGCGGCTTGAAACCGTCTTGATAACTGTTCATTTACTATAGCTGTAGAAATATATAGTAAGCCCTAATCTCTTTTCCGATTGCTTTTATAACAAAAACTGGTGGATTGGGTTAGGGTAAAAATACTACAATCTTTTTTTTACTTTTGATATGATAAAGGTTCCAAGTTCCGAACTCGGTCCAGTACTTGGTCGGAGTCAAGTGAGTACTTTTTTTGTTCGATTTTTTTGAACAAGTTCCTTATTCTCAGTACGATCAGAGAACGAGTAAGTATATCCAAACGAGTATCCAAACGAGTTCTCTGGGTTTTAGGACATTAGCTTGTGCTTAACATATTGCTGAGGACAATAGATGAAAAACTGCAATTTGACTAAATTCTTCTTCTTCATCATCATCATCAAAGCATTTTTCATCAATATGGGGTTGTTGTGGAGTAAAACTACACAAAATATTTAATGTCAATTGTTGTTAGTAAATTGGTATAACAAAATATTCAAATCTATCCACGTGTGCAGATGTTGTCTGCAACATGTGTAGGAATATCAATGAGAACAACTACAGTTGGACAGTTCTTAGCAAATTCTTATAACATTATGTTCAAGATATGCTACCTGACAGGTGTCTCGCTGTCCGACTATATAGGATTATCTTAGCGGTTATCACAACACTAACAACTTCGCCCTGTTTGAATGCTGTATCTTTCTGGTCAAACTTATTTATCTTTTCTTGTTGTTGCATCGTTTTCCCCTTTCTTTTCCTTCAATAAAATGGTAAATAGTTTCTCTCTGTAGGATGTTTCCATTCTTCTAAGCAGTCAAGAGCATCGAGAACTTATGGAGAATGTTGCTGCTAAATCTTCGGCTTTATTTTTCGTCATTCCGAATGTCACCAGTTTATCATCTGGATCCAGTTTGGATGAACCTTCAGAAGGAATAGCTGACTTGATTACTAGATTGATGGCTGATGTTGATAATTTGGAAATGGCTGAAGGTAATAAGTCTGTGGTTGATTCCTATTTATGATAGTTGTAAGCTAGAGCTCTGTAAGGAAGATCTCTGCTGTTTATAGTAACAAATCAATTGAAATTTTAATTTAGCTAGACTTCAGTGTTGGGGTCCAAATGAACCAAAATTATTATAATCGCTGAGGTGTTTCAAAAGCTTCATCAAATCCATGTGGACTATATCAATGATGTGGTATAGCCCAGGTGTTTGCTGCCCTGATCACACCATAGCTTTTACCTAGTTATCCTGATGACTTCCTCCGCGTGTATATCTGCATTTCTGTGATGACACTTTATAACTATGCAGACTCCAGTTTACAAGTTTCTTTAGTCTTCTTGTATTTAAGTCAATTTCAAAGTGGCTGCTCCAACCACTTACTTTCTTAATGAATCACATTTTCTTTAGTCCAGGCAAATTTGGAAGAAAGCTTGGGTTTATTGTTCTGAGAATATTACATAAAAAATGCCTAGCAAAATTTATTTAATTGATACTGATTATGGACTTCCCCAGCTTAAATGTGAAAATCTCTAATATGAATAAACTTGACTCTATCATTTCATTATTTTTTTTTTAAAATTTATGCAGGTGATGACCCTGCTTTGATTCTGTATACAAGTGGCACAACAGGTAAACCTAAAGGTGTTGTCCACACACACCAAGGAATACTTGCTCAGGTACTTTTTTCGACTGGTAGAAATTGTATTTATCTTTGCTATTCTGTATATACTAGTTTTTGAGAATGTGCAAATGCATGTGTATTTGAATTCTTCTAAAACTTTTATCAAGTTTATTTATGAATTGGTTTAAATGACCAAAAGATGTGAATCAAAGGATTACATAAAGTAGTAATATGTGGTAGATCCCATAATATCTTTTTAATTTATCATAGATATCATCTTTTTTTCCTCTCTCATATAAAGGCTTTACAAACAACTTCGCTTGAGTCATTGGCATATATGATAGTAGAATGGGTGCTGTGTTCCATGTCTTGTTCAACTATTATCTGTAGTAGGGACGTACACTAGTCATGTTTTCCCTTTTCCTATCAGACTAAGATATTATTTATATGGCCTAGTGTAGACTGCAAGATATGTTCTTCTAGGTCTATTTTTGTGATGACAACTCAAATTGCTATTTTCTCAATTATCAGTTTCACCGACCTTGCAGTTCTCTATTGTTCTCCATGTTAATTTGACCACCATCAGGGTGGTTGTTACTAGGTGGTGCTTTAGTGCTGATATCGTGTCTGCCTTAAGAAAAAGATTCCCCTCTGCTGTTACTTGGCTGACTTCATCAATGTTTCTGCCAAAGATTATCCTTTCTGCAATCTAATTAAATAAGCCGTCTTGTGGCATTTCACAAACTGAAGGTTAAATGGAATTCGATAATTTTATGAAAAATGTGCTCATAAATATGTCAAGACAAAATAGCAAACTCATTGGCTTGCTGCCCAATGTGCATAACATTGTAGGTCTCCTCCTTGTCATGGCAAGCAATATTACTCACTTGTTAGAACTTGAGCAAGAAGATGGTGGTTTTACTGGAAACCAACGAAGAGAAAAATGACTCTGCTTAAGGGCTGTCCCTTAATGTGGAAGTGCTGCATGGTGTTCGCCATTATTTAATCCAAATTTCTGAATTTGCCTGCTGCTTTTCTCTGTAGGCAAGAGAGTATAATTGTTTATAAAAATTTTAACACTTCCTGATAGTTGCTAAATTTACTAATAACTGACATTTTTTTGTAAATTCTTTTTCCTTTCTATTAACCAGCCTATATTTCATTAAAGTGAGTAAACTATAACCCCGATTTAGTTCTGTTGCTCATACTCTTATTTGTGCTCAACTGCAGGTCCAAATTTTGACGGAGGCATGGGAGTATACATGTGCTGATCGATTTCTAAACTGCTTACCCTTGCATCATATCCACTAAAAAAACCCTATTCTGGATGCATAACCAAATTTTGCTCTTAATCTGTAAAATTGGTTATATATTATCATCACCATCTAAACTAGTTAAGCTTTCCCAACCAACTTGGTGTGAAGCACAATTTGAATGAGAAGGCTTCATGAAAAATTTGAACAAATTTCAATGTTGGCTATCAGTTATAATAGTGAAAGAAATTCTCAAATTGGTGTCAATTTTCTGGATAATAGTGCAAGATAAGAGGGCAAGGCTCTGATGTAACTCAATGCTTTTCTATTCAAATGGCTAGAGGATGTGAAGTCCTAGATAAGATGTGCGTATCAAATCTATGCAAATAACCATTTTAGTTCAATTTTGGTTTCTGAACATTGACCTAACCATTTTTAGTTTTCTTAGAATGTTGTCCTTAACTCACAGATACATGTTCATGGACTTTTTAATGCTCTACTCGCACCACTTTATGCTGGCGCTGTGGTAATGCTCTTTGACATATGTATATATCTTTGTGCAATGTATGCTTTAGATCCATCTATATAAGCTATTGCATTTCAGCATGTGATTTGGCAAGATCCTTGGGTAATTAACAAATTTACTGTTAATAGGACTTATAAAACTATAAAGTCAAGCCCCAAATTAGAGCAGCAAGGCTACATGGTTAAGTTTTTTATTTCTATAATAAAATCTAGTTGTAAGAAGTCAGCCAGACTTTTATTGCTGGTAGCCTAAGTTCGTTGATTATTGATTAGCAGTCTGATCTTCTTTCTCTTTTTATTGTAAGGTCGAATTCATGCCAAAATTTAGTGTACGAGGAGTGTGGCAAAGATGGCGAGAGTCATACCCAAAAGATGGAAATAAAACCGATGATTCTATTACTGTATTTACTGGAGTAAGTTGCCTGAATCTTTACAATTGTGATAAATTTTTCTTTTATATTTACAGGGGCAAGTTGCCCTAAATTTTATAAGTGTGATGAATTTCTCTTTTATATTAATCAATAGTTACTATTTTAGTACTTGAATATCCTTGAAAATCAAGGAATGAAAGGAGGAACTGCAACCATATTGTAGGATAAATAGAGGAAAAAAATGTTGTTGTAAGAGAGGATGCAAGTTAAATTTCTGTCTCATCTGTTGATGGATTGGTCATTCATACCTACTGGATCATGTTAACTGTTTTTTTAATTCTGTTTCTAATTATATTGGTATTTTAAGGCCAAGAATTTTTCTAAATTTCAATTAATGGTTGGAAGGAAGCTGATCTAACTAAAAAGTTACGCCTGAAACGCCATGGTGTTAAATGAAGTGCATGTTTTAGTTTCAATATCACCAAACTTTTGGCCAATCAAAATTTCAGCTAAATGTGGTAAAATATTGGTTGTTTGCTATCGGGTAGAAATTTTGGGTACACTTGACATTACTTGGATTTATGATGAGTGTCAAGTTTCTAGGTGTCTAGAAGACTTGAAGAATCTGACATGTCAAACTTACAAACTGTATACAAGTGTGTGCTACTAGATTATGAGATATTTATGATACATATCCTGTCTTAGTTTGATTAATTCGATGGTAGTTATTTAGTACGATTTAAATAGGGCACTCTTACATTAGTGCCTAAAACAGATAATGACTATTACGATCAACATAATATGCAGTGTCTCAATTGCACTATTTTCTTTGGGCAGAGGTTTTTGAATATTGTAATAACACTATCATGGTTTGGTAGCATCAATATGTACAGGGGTAAGTGACTAATGTATAGAGAATAACAACTCCCAATATGGAGCAGAAACAAATTTCAGGTCGAGTGTGCTGGAAGATAAGCTCCAATGCTGCATAGTATTCCAGCCTTCGAAGTAATTTCCATTTTAACAATACTGAAACATGAAAATGGTTGTTATTCCTTGCTTGAAATCCAATGCAGAGTATGGAGATATTATAAGTTTTAGCTTTTACTACCTCCGTCAATCATAAATATGATCAGCATGCTGTCATTTTCCTTTTCTCCTTCTGCTATATATTGTTTGTGATTATATATGATGGTGGAAAATGATTACCTGATGAACATGAAGTAGGATAATAAACAAGTGTGGTAGCGTTCAAGATCACATGGTAAAGAAGCCAACATCACTCCATTTTCTAATTCACAGTCTATAGGGCATCTTCTAAGGTATCTATATGCTTAGCTCTTCAGAAGTCAGAACGATCACATAGCAGTTAATTCATTAAGCTGGGGAATATGTTCGTATAGTGAAACATATGCAAATATTAATAAACATTTCCTTGTCTACAACTTCTTTGGTTTTATCTGCCATACATTTTACAAATGTATTCTAGATTCGTTAAATCAAATAGTTCTTTGATTTTTAGGTGCCAACTATATATAGTCGGCTGCTTCAAGGATATGAGACAATGGATTCTGATCTACAAGTAGCTTCTGCTTCAGCTGCAAAACAATTGCGTCTGATGGTAACTAGAAGCAAATATCCCCCTCTTTTCTTTCCACTTGCATATGCACCTGATCCACATTGCCAATGCATATATACAAGTAATCTTTTAGCAATTGTACATGTGTTGTTATTTGTAATGTATTATTGTTTTTCTGGCAACTTCTCATTCTAAATGGATAATAATTATCAAGTTGATTTGCTTGATAACAAATTTTGGATTTAGCATTTAGCTCAAAAAGGTCTTTATGGAGTTTTTATTCTTGATATTGCTGCTTCAAGAGGTTTTGTATGCCTGGTGTTTGCTTTGTCTACTATCTGGTGAAGCCACTCTATAGTTTAAAGTTTAAACTACACTTCCTGCATCTTGACCTTCCTTGAACTGTACTACATTCTTAGCCTATATAAGTTGGAGATGAATAGTAAAACCTTGGTATCAAAATTAAAGCACAGTTTGATATGCCCTTCATTTTGTTAATTAAAAAAAGGAAGTAAAAAATCGAATGTTTAAACTTGTTAACTGTTGGTTTGCACAAGCTCGGGAAGTAGGTCCAGTCTCTGGGACAGCTGCAGAGGTTACTTTGATCAAAACAAAGCTCTTCTCTAGATTTCAAGGTAGAGGCTCCTAAAATCCATCGTCTTGTATTTCTTTTTTTTTTTTTTTATTTAAGTTTTCTGTCCGAAGCACACTGCTATTTTTGATATTAATATCTGAAGCCATAAGAATCCTTCTGGTAATTATGATATCATCGACGTTATAAATTTTCTATTGCATATTAGTACCAGCTAATATGGTATTTCCTTCTTTTTTAATGTATTTTTACATCAGAATCCCCCTGCCCTCAAAACTAGAATTTTTTTTTTTTTTTTTTTTTTTGGCAATTTTCACCAATTAATTCTCCCCTTCTTTTGCTACATCAGATTCCATTTTTTCCAGTACATTTCTGTGTTGTTAAGATAAACTGCTGTATACACATTACGTCTGAAGCCATGAGAATTATCCAGGAAGTAGTGATAGCATTTGCATACTTAACAGCAAAAACAGGAAATGGCTGCAGCAACAACTGCAAAATGTAGAACATTCAATTCAACTCCGAAATAGTACAGCTGCATGTTTTATTTTTAAGTTTCTACTTTATCTGCGGATTGAAAGAACTTTTTTGGGTCAAATACTCTGATAGTCCAGTCTGGGGATTAAAATAAATATTTCATTCAATTTCGGTTTAAGATAAAATTTTCTGGACGGGCTTGCATGATGTCGAAATCAATCAGAAAGAGTGTAGATATGCTGCATTGGTCCATATACATGACAAAAATATGTTATGGTTATACAGATTTGGCAGATCTTGAAATCTTGAATATGGATGTAATGATAATGAAAGTACTTGTGAGTTTCTTTGAGAGATGCATTTCGAATTAATGCTAATTTTCTATGATATAGGTTTATTATGCTGTAATATAAAAGAAAAACAATAGCTTAGGTAGATTTCAAACTTATATACTCTTAAGAAAGGCATCTGCCAAATCAAATGGGAGTGTGGATCTATCATATACGTATTGTGTTTTTTATCCATCTTTTGGATAAGAAATGGGAGTGTGGATCTAGCTTATTAGTTTTGGATACCTTTGGCAGATATTGAAATCTTGAATATGGATATAATGATAATGAAAGTACTTGTGAGTTTCTTTGAGAGAAATGCATTTGGAATTAATGCTAATTTTCTATGATATAGGTTTATTATGCTGTAATATAAAAGAAAAGCAATATGTTAGTTAATATAAAATGTTTCAAACTTATATACTCTTAAGAAAGACATCTACTAAATCAAATGGGGAGTGTGGATCTATCATTTACGCATTGTATTTTTTATCCATCTTTTGGATTAAAAATGGGAGTGTGGATCTAGCTTATTAGTTTTGGATCCCTTTGGTATATCTTTGATACATATGCTTTAAATATCAACTTTTGGATACATCGTATTATCCGTCAAGTATCTGGGCACTATTTTTATATTGGACATGGACTATGTCCCCTTGAGTGAAGTGTCAGTGAGGCATTGGCTGTAATAAATTTTGCAAATAATTGTCAGAATTTCATGTACTTTGAAACTTTAATTATAATTTTCATTGCTGCAAACCTTGCAAATTTGTATGCCACCACTTATTTGACTATATTTTTGCCCCTTATTTTCAACATACTCAGTAAATTCCCATTTGCTTCTCCGTAGATGTGCGGATCATCTGCACTTCCATACCCAGTTCTGAAGCAGTGGGAAGCTGTAACAGGTCATTGCCTTTTGGAGCGGTATGGTATGACTGAGGTCAGTGTTATAGGTCTAATGAGTGACGATCACTTTTTGAATCAAATGCCCTTACCTACCCAACTTGTAATTGTGGCTTGGACAGTTTATTGATGACATTCTGCTTTGTAGTTTGTCATGGCAATATCTAATCCTTTACATGGAAAGCGGAAGGGCAGTACAGTTGGTAAGCCCCTTCCTCGAGTAGAGGTATGTTGAATTCTTCGTAGTGTTGCTTATCTAAATTCAGTTTCTTTCCTTGTAAATACTAGTTAAAAATCATCAGGCTTTCACTTATTTTATATTTATCCTTTTAAGTCTGCTTTGTAGTTTGTCCTGGACAATCCTATTTTTTGAAAAAAATTTGGAATCTTCAGATAGCTTTTAGTATAACAACTCAGCAGTCAGTTTTCTTTTTATATTGCATGTTTGTCTTCACAATGACAACAGTATGAAGTGCAACTAATGACAGTTGATGGTGAACATCTGTATATAGGTAACTAACTTCAGAAAGCATTGCAAGCAACTTGTTGTAAAACATGAGAAAATCCACTTCCTTTTGATATACCTATAAATCCTCTGTTGATGGGCTTTTAGAAAACTCTGCTGTATTACCTATCCCCTTGAATGAAGTCTATTTACAATTTACTTTTATTGGATGGCAAAGCTACTATTTGGGTGGAACATTTGAAAACCAGTAATGAATAACAATAAAAGTTCCCTAGATCTCTGCAGAAAACCTTCAGATATCAACAAGGCCTGGTCAGGTGAACTCATATCATTTATTAAGCCCAGCTACGGTTATCAGCTTATTCTGGTGGGACGAATCAAATCAGTTTAGTATGTTTCGTCCAACATGACATTTGCGTGGTGCTTTTTCTAGTACTACCTACTATATCTCATTACTCCTTTAACTTCTTGTCAGCTATTTGTCTGCCATATTTGGATCTCTCCTTCATTGACATTATATGATCTAATATTGTCGCTTCTAAGTATTAAAATTTATTCATTAGGATATAGGAAGTATCTCACACCAGAAGCTCTGGCATAATAGTTTATGGAGTTCTCAGTGATATCTTATTGGCATTGTGAGTAGGTCAAGATTATTGCAGAAGATGGGAGCGAAATTGGTGCAAAGGGAGTGGGCGAGCTTTGTGTTCGAAGTCCTTCCCTATTTAAGGAATATTGGAAACGGCCGGAGGTAATTCCTATAGTGTTTATGTCATTCTCTTCTTACTTTTGCTTTTTTGAGGCTAGTTACATATTGATGTTGGCATTATGCAATGTACTTAGGGAAGTTACTGAAGGATGATTCCTTTACACATATGTTGCCTTCTATTTTCTTTTAATTGTTTGGTAATGGGTTATCTAGTCGCTGATGGCATGATTAAGGATGTAGTTATGCTGATATCTTGAAGCAGTTTTCATATGAGGAGCTCATGGATAGAAGTTTGTTTAAATTCAAATAAATAAACATAGGTGGAGGAGAAAAGTTAGGAGGCTTAAAGTTAAGACTGTTAGACAGTAGATTAAAGAATAATGTGGAAAGAAATAGATCCTTGTTTTAAAAATATCACGCCCCGCTCCCGATATACGGTATTCGAGCACGTGTAACAGGTACCGGCAACATATTCAGTTTGAATATGCTAAAGCCTCAATAAATTTGCCACAATAATACTCAATAATTACGATAGAAAAATTCAACAAAAGTTTGACTTTTCATTTATTGGAATGAAGTTTAGATACAATTGAAACAAAATATAATAAAATTAAACAAAAGAAAGAAGGGAATCTCTAATCCGTTATGGAGCTTCAATATGATGTTTAAACTACACCAGATCCTGCGTCAGTTTTGGCGTGTCCATCGGTAAATCTGGGCATGCAGACCCAGGTCGTCAGATTGCGACCAAAATAAAAACGCAGAAATAATATGAAATATAGCAGTTATATCCAAACATAATAATAACACAAGTTTTAGAAAATATGGAATGAGATGTCTGTAATAATGATGTCAATTAATTTAGGTTATCTTAATGTTATTTTAACGAAGTCAACTTTATAACAGAGGTATTTTTGTCTATGATATCATGTAATTGGAAAAACTAATTGATGGGATACCACTGTTTCGATTGTTTCCTGTACAGACCCAGGAAATGGTCACAGAACTGTCCGGTGCTGAGTCGGACCTGCCGTCAGGCAAACAGGAATTATAATCAGGTATGATCCAGCAAATCATCACACACCCATGGTGTGTGAAATATTCAGTTGTACAACTTAACAAGTTTACAGCCAAAACAAAGTATATTTCCATCATTCAGTTTCTCCCCCAACCCAGTGTCATTTAGATATAGTACAGTATATTGATTATATCAGGTACAATATTTCCATTGGATTTTTCTTAATTTGTTAACAACATAATTTATAGAGTCCGTTCAGTTTATACTTTATTCAATAAATTACAATTAGCTATATCTAGGAGTCACTGATTTGAGACATCATAGAGATATCGGCCAGGCAATTATATGGATGTTGGGAGGTTTTCCGTGCATTGCACGTTCCTTAATTAGAGAACCAGCATATAAGATAACTTTTCTCGACACCGACACAAAATGATATCACAAACAGTATTTTTCCGTGAATATAAATTTTATGTGATTTATCAAATTTGTATATATGATTATTCTAAAATCTAACTATACTATGTAATTTAAATTTAATGACAATTGACAATAGATTTTTTTGATGACAAGAAACATAATAAGTAATTGATAAATTGCTACAAAATAACAAATCAATTTACACAAAATAAATAACATGATTGAAACAATGGGTATATAAAATAGCATGATTAGTGAGTCAAAAAATGAACTCACCTGGATTTTGTTTCCCGATGTCGCTCAATGGAGTAATTTACACATTAAAAATATTATAAGAATATTAAAAACAGATTAATATGAATTTAGATGATTTTTAGGGATTTTTCTAATATTTATAACATACTCTAAATTGATTTTAGTATTAAGCGGGTCTGAAATTAGGAAATAGGTTTGGCTTTACTGGGTTTATAAGATAATGGATGTTCTTTTTAGGTTATTAGGATTATTGAGTAGTAGAGAAACTAACCTATGATTCATTTAAAATAATTTAATTAAAGAAGAAAAAGAAAGATAATATCTAACCTTTTGTCAAAACGTGAGAACCTAGACTCTTGCAGTGGTTGTGAAGGTGGCTCTGACGAGATGAGAATATTAGAGAATGATTTTTAGAATGAGTGGAATGTGTTTTGATTTAGGGGTTTATATATGATTGGATTTAGGAATTACAGAATGTGAAGAGTTTAGGGAGTTATAGAATTTAAAAGGTTTAAAGTGTTACGGAATTTTAAGAGTTTGAGGGGTTATGAAATTTGAAAGGTTTTACATTAATTTGGAGGGTTTAGAATATGAAAGCTTTTAGTTTAATTACATTAATTTGGAGGGTTTAGAATATGAAAGGTTTTAGTTTAATTAGAGAGTTTAATTTTGAGAATTAAAGATGGGAGTTTTATTATTGAAATAATGGAGAAGATGAAAAGTTTGAAGGTTGAAGAAAATGAAAGGTTTAGGAGGTTAAAGAAATTGAAAGGTGTAAGAGTTAAAGAAAAAAATAAAATGTGATATTTATTATTTGTTTATTTTTTTATTTATTTATAGCTATAAAAGATGAAGGGTTATTACAAAAAATGAAACTATCTGCAGTGTGGGAATCAAAGTACATGTACTTTTGATGAATTGTTTTGAATGGTTCAAGAATAAGTTTGAATAAAGAAATTACAGAATAGGTTTGAATAAAGAAATTACAGAGATTCTACGCAATCAATAGTTATTTTAAAAATATTCCTCAATGAAATGTTCCATTCTGATACATGTTCAGTTACTAGTACCTGATCTAATCTGAACTAAATTGGATTTGCTTTCCCCAATTTTAGTAAGTGAACCTTATCTTTTATGGGAGCATGTTTGGAACACATGATTGAAATCCGTCATTTTTATACAAGTTCTGTAAAAGTGCACTAGTTAAGGATTTGAGACAATTTGCTGAAATGTTGAATTTTTCCTTGCAAAAACTGTTGTAGATGGCACTCATTTACAAGTAAGATATTCTGTTCTATTAATTACGGGTGCTGATTCCCCTAGGACTTTGACGGATACCTTTTGATTTTTGGTTCTCGAGTCAGCATAGTTCATCACTTGTAGAAACATGTTTTGGAATTATGACGGTATCGTGAACCTCATCAGTTCTTATAAATGTTAGATAAGAGGGCACTAGCAATGGGTTTGAGATATCTTCATTGAACTGTTGGCTTTTCTCTGTGCAAGACCTGTTGGTGATAGCTCTCGTTTACTAGTTGTTATTTTAATCTATTTTGATATGGGTGCTGATTCCAAGGCTCTGCTGAAGGAAATCTTTTGATTTTGGCTCTGTAGTCAATAGGGTTCGCTGATTCCTCTTGTCATCAGTTGCTATCCTTTCCTAATTAACTGTTCATTTAGGTCTGCAATACATCTCGTACCAGTTTGTACTAACAGATGGATATCACAGGAGATATTCCACATCAATTAGGTATCTAAGAGCTTCTCTTTTATTTCACAATCAGTATGAATCTATTTGGACTGAAACTTAAGGTACCCTTAAAAGTCACCACTAACATATTCTCTAGCTGCAAGCTATGCTGCTTCTGTGGTAGTAAATAGCCGATGTATTTAAGTAAAAGAAGTAACAATAATCAGCTTTATTCATCTTAATTAGGTGGACTTTGGTTGGTTGGAGGGGATATTGGAAGGGCCCAAAATGGGAAAGGTCACAAATTTAAAGCTTGAGAGAGTTGTTAAGAAGAGGCTTTTTTTCTTCTTGAAAGGAGAAACGGTTGGGTCTCCCACCTTTCACTCACAAATGAAAAGGCTTTATTCCACTTGACGATCATGTGATGGAATGTGTTTTGAGTTGTTGATTTATGTCTCAGATATGATGTAATTCCCTTTAGCAAACCTTCACCATTTTTAGTCTAGACTACCAATTTAGGGAAAGTGAGGTGGCTCCCATCCATCAACTGTTCATAGCAATCATCCTTCCAATATTGCGGTTCAGGGTGGGGCATGCACTGTCGCGATTAATTAATCTCCTAGGCAAAGAGAAAGATCCTAAGCTGAAATGAAGAGTTCCTCAATTACATGGCTATAAACTGGGTTTGATATAAATGTGTCTCTAAGCCTGTCAACTGCTCTCAAGGCAGTCTGCACAACTACCTTGGTTGTCCACATCTTTACTATTGTATTGCGTGAGCTAGGGGCTTCCAGTGAACTGTCTGTGTCATCCTTGCCGGAAAAAATTAGTAGGCCTACATAAGCAATTAGCAATGGTTTGCATTTCATATTTGTCACGCTGTGAGTTCTGAATGAAATTACGAAAACACCTTCACCTCTTTGTGACAATTAAAACTACTCAGGATGATGTGTTGGACCTCACCTAAATACACATATTAGAGCACATATATTGGCACCGTGAGTAAATTTACATATGAAGCCTACAAACAATTATATATATATATATATATATATATATATATATATATATATATATATATATATATATGAAATTATAATTCAAATATATTGTAAATATAATTAGGGAATGCTGAACCTTAGGTGTCCACCAGTATTGTGCTTAAAGATTTATCCTTTCATTGCCTGTCCCAATCCAGGATAAATGATGAGGGTTGTGGTAGGCCGGTGACAGCCAGTGTAAAACATTATCACATATTATGACATGAGCTAAAATATGAATTTCGTTGGGGTATTCCCTACTGAGCGACGCGCTACATTGGAGCCTGGGTGTAGTGAAAAATGTGTGAAGGTTATTAGGTCGTTGTCCAGAAGCGACGTGCCACGTCGGTGTCCGGATGTGGTGTCAAATATAAGAGAGTTCTTACATCTTAATGAGCGGGTGGAGGTAAAGAAGTTAGCTCGTAAATATAAACATAGATTTTGGTTGGTATCATAGAATATATGTTTCCTTATAGCTAGATTCGCAGAGTTAGTTGATGCTATGATTAGAAAGAGCAGAGTTAGTTGATGTTATGATTAGAAATATAGTTAATATTTTGTGCGTGCAGGAGATTAAGTGAGTAGGTGAGAAAGTTAAAGTCATAGAGCTTTTGGGTTATAAATTTTGGTATATGGATAAATATAGAAATCGTAATGGGGTAGGTGTGATCATAGATAAATAATTACTTGGAGATGTAATGGAGTTTAGGAGGAAAGGTGATAGAATTTTATTAGTTAAACTTATTTTAGATAGAGATATTTTTAATGTCATTAGTGTCTATGCGCCACAAGTAGGACTTGATGAATCCAGTAAATATCAATTTTGGGAGGATTTAGATGAGATAGTATAAGAAATACCCGTTAGAGAAAAACTATTTATTGGTGGTGATCTCAATGGGCATGTAGCAATTAGTCGTAATGGATTTGATATTGTACATAGAAGATTTGGTTTTGGAGAAAGAAATGAAGTAGACAATTCAATTCTACATTTTGCATTATCTTATGATTTGATTTTAGTGAATACTTAGTTTAAAAAGAGAGTTTCTCACTTGATTATTTTTAAAAGTGGATCGAATGCGAGCCAAATAGATTTCTTTTTAATTAGGAGGGTAGATAGAGCTAGTTGTATCGATTGTAAGGTCGTGTCAGGTGAGAGTGTAGTTACCAATATAGACTTTTAGTTTTAGATATTTAGATTGGAAAGAGATTTAGAAAAATTAAGTATTAGTTAAATCATAAAATTAAGTGGTGGCGATTAGAAATTAATCAAGATTTTTTTATAGGTAGAGTAGTAAAAGAAGCAGATTGGAGGGATCATGATGATCCTAATATAATATGGAACAAAATGGCTAGCTGCATTAAGAGGATATGTAAAAACATATTTGGTGAGTTGAGGGGCAATACTCTAGCATGTAAGGATATATTATAGTGGAATGAAGAGATAAAAAGTGCTATTAAAATCAAGCGAGACTTTTATAAAAATTTGAAGAATAATAATAATGATAGAATAAGTTTTGAGAAGTATAAACTAGCGAAATAGGCTAAGAAAATTGTTCGGGATGCAAAAACTAAATTATATAAATAAGTGTATGAAAAGTTGGATAATAAAGAGACAGAAAATGATATATATAGAATTGCTTGAGTAAGAGAGAAAGTCTAAAAACTTATGTACTGTAAAGTGTATTAAAAATGAGAATCACACGGTTTTAGTTCAAAACGAAGAGATTAAAGAAACGTGGAAATATTATTTTGATAGATTATATAATGGTAGTTTTACTCAAAATTTAGGAGATTTTACTATTCAATATAAGGATGTGAATCGTAGTTTTATGTGCAGAATTAAAGAGTATGAAGTAAAAGAGACTTTGAAGATGATGAAATCAAGAAAAACTATTGGTCCAGATCAGATTTCTATAGAGGTATGGAGATATTTAGGAGGGATTGGTGTGAGGTGGCTGACAGATTTTTTTTAACAAGATTTGATAAAGTAAGAAAATGTCAAATGAATAGAGGAAAAGTATCATAGTACCTCTTTGTAAGAACAAGGTTGATATTCATTCATAGTTGTTCCAACTATCGAGAAATAAAACTCGTGTCACACTATGAAGCTTTGGGAAAGGGTAATTGAACATAGATTGCGGCAAACTGTTAAAATATCGGAGAACCAGTTTGGATTTATACTGGAGCGATCGGCGACAAAAACTATTCATTTACTTTGTCAGCTTATAGAGCGATTCCGAGAGAGAAATAGAGATTTGCATATTGTATTTATTGACTTAGAGAAAACATATGATAAGATACCATGAGAACTATTTTGGTAGATATTGATGAAAAAAAGAGTTCTCATCAAATATATTGACATAATTAAGGACATGTATGATGGAGTAGTGGCCAATGTCAGAACATGTGGTGATTTAACAAGTAATTTTTCTATCACAGTTGGATAGCATCAAGGATGTAGATTGAGCCTGTTCTTATTTACTATATGATGGATGAGTTTACTAGAGCTATTTAGGACGAGATACCTTGGTATATGCTATTTACTGATGATATTGTCTTAGTTGATGAGACAAGAGCATGGGTAAATACCAAGTTAGAGTTATAAAGGCACACATTAGAATCTAGAGGTTTTAGATTGAGTGAGTCTAAAACAGAGTATATGGAGTGTAAATTTATTAAACGACGGAGTATAAACTATAATGTTGTAAAACTGGATGGACAAGAGATACAAATGAGCATTTAGTTTATTTATTTGGGTTCTATTATTCAGAATGATGGAGAGATCGATAATGATGTTAACCATATGATACAAGCTGGCTGGTTGAAATGGATGAGTGCAACGTGAGTTTTATGCGACCGTAATATTCTGTTAAGACTGAAGAGAAAATTTTATAGGACTGCTATTATGCCAGTTTTATTATATGGTACGAAATGTTGAGTTATAAAGAAACGTCATTCACAGAAAATAAGTGTAGTAGAGATATGCATGCTCCACTGGATATATGACAACTCTAGGAGAGATAAAGTGAGAAATAAAGATATTTGTATTAGGGGAGGTGTAACTTCCATCGATGAGAAGATGCGAGAAAATCGCTTACAATGGTTTGATCATGTGTAACGTAGGTCTACAAATACACCAGTTCGACGATGAGAGTTTACCAATATAGGGCTAATTAAAAGAACGAAGGAAAAACCGAAAAAAATATAAATGGAGGTGACACGAAAAGATATGGATTCTAGAGATTTAAATGAGGAGATATTACTTGATAGAAATGAATGGAGGACTATCAAAGTGATTGATCCGACGTGATTCTTTTTTGGTTTATGTAGCCTACCTCAAATACTTGGGATAATAGGCTTAGTTGTTGTATCTTAGGTGTAACTATAGGAAGTTATTTATGGAGGCGCCCTAAATATATACACAGACGGTTTATGTGGAAGATCTAAATTATTAGTTATGATCTCCATGCTCTAAATAGAAAGTGTATACTTAGTTGTTGTTGTTGTACCTTAGGTGTAACTGTAGGAAGTTATTTATGGAGGCGCCCCTAAATATATACACAGATGGTTTATGTGGAAGATCTAAATTGTTAGTTATGAACTCTATGCTCTAAATAAGAAATGTATAAAAAATAATGTTTTAAATATCGGATATCGGTATTTAAAACATCGGTATATAAAAAATAATGTTTTCAATAATGCTTTAAATATTGGATATTTAAAATAATGTTTTAAATATCGGCGATATATCGGTCAATAAAATTATATACCAGATACCAGGCAATATACCACACACTAAATACCGGATGTCATATTGGTGTCATACTGGTTAAAAGATATACATGTTATTATATGCATAAAATATATTAAACAACTTAAAACAAGCTTTGGGTATTAGAGGATGCTTACCTTGGCCAATTTGCTTGAGAGCAGTGATTTACTTGAGTCGAGAGGGGAGGTCTGCTTGAGAAAGGGAAAAGGCGGTATGATTGAGAGAGAGAGAGATGGAAAGCTTAATTATTTGCGAGAGTGAGAGAGAGGAGTTATTTGCCGGGCTCACGGATTGTCAGGGTCAGGGCCCTTGGTAGTTGGTGTTGGAAATGCAGAGAGAGAAGTATGAGGCTCTCTACTGTGGCCTGTTTGAGTCGATCGCTCAACTGAGAGAGAGCAGAGAGGAAGAGAAAGAAGTGAGAGGGTCGAACTTGATCGATTTATGAATTTTTAGGGTTGTTATCGGGGCTCACGAAATCGACGGTGTGGGCGCTCTTGGTAGTTGGTGTTAGGAGTGAATAGAGATGTTGAACTTTGTTACAGTCTCTTTAATATGATTGCTTGATCGTGAAATAGAGTAGAGAAGAAAGTAAAGTGTCGAATCGTCCATTGATTAGCTTTAGGGGAGAATGAGAAATTGGAGACTTGATAATATTTATATAAATAGGTTTGGGTTTAAAGAGTTCAGGTGGTAAATGGGTCTAAATAAAAAAAAAAAAAAAAAAAATTATAATATCTTAATCTAATTGATATTTTCCATCACGTTTACCAGGCAATATATTGCCACGTAACCGATATATCATATATCGCTCGATATCAGTTCAAAACGAGCAAAAAAGTTGGCCTTACTGTATTGTTTTAGTTCCATAACTGGTAATATCGGCCGATATAAAATACTGATAAAATATCATATAATTTAAACACTTCTTCATTATCGACCGAGAGGTTTTATTTGTTTTGTTGTTGAAAAACTATTTATTTGATATTTATCCAATATATGGTCAAAATGTCTCGAAAATGTATGATTTTTTATATACCATCATATTAGAAAATGGAGGTCACAGTTTGGATTATCCACATACACCCTCTATGTTGAGATTTAGAGCGGCCTCCATAAGCAACTTCCTTTGGAGACACCTTAAGTACACTTTTTCCATATGATTATTTTGTTTTGTAGTTATAATTATTTCTTACGTACATCATTGATGTACACTGTACCCTTGCAATTTCTTTTAAACATATAAGCTTTTAGCTTTTACTTTTTGGCCTTTATTTTACAGACAGAAATTTTAGAAATTTGGATCTTCCACACAACCCATTCTAATCCCATCTTTTATAGAGAATTACACTTCTTGTGCAGTCGTATGCAGCACAATCAAAGTTATTTGCTTATACAACGGGTTACTTTGGTATTTGTATACATAATAAGTACCAGATATCTAATAAATTTGTATTAAGATCCTAGCAGGCTTATCTTTTTGAAATCACATCTTTTAGTCTTTCTCATATATATATATATATATATATATATATAATTATATATATATATATATATATTATAAATTACTCTAAAAAACACATTGTTTATGTGCACGTGCCCATAATCTATTACTTATTTAAGGAAACACTTGGGCACCAACTAATAAGGGTCGCACATTGACAGTTGGAAAGCATTTAGTCAACTTTCAGAACTTGTATGCTAGATATAGAAGATTGTAGCAGATTGGACTTTTTTGTAAGCTGATGTAGCCTTTAGTAGATGCTTTCCCTTGGTACTTACTTTGATTTTCCTTAGTTCAGTGAGAATGTTTCTTTGACTACCTCAGGTAACAAAGGAATCATTTCTTGATGGTGGATTCTTCATGACTGGAGATACTGTTACGGTGGATGAAGATGGGTACTATGTAATTCTAGGACGTAAGAAATCTTTTCCTCTATATCATATTTTGTCTCATTGAATTCTTTGCTGGTCCATGGTTGACATCTTTGAATAGGTAATTTGAAGAAATGTGGATAAGATTCATTAGAACAGTCATATATTCTCCCCAGATGTTTGAAGTAGCCTTTTGGCGAGAGAAATACGTGAGAAAATTGTTTATCTAAAAGGATTTTGTCTTTTAAGTGTCCAATATTGTAAAACTAGCTACAGCAGTAAGTTCAGTAAAATTCATGTAATGCCTGGATTTTAGCATCTTGTGATCATTATCAATAATATTTGTTGTCAGTGTTGATAGTTTCATTTAGTCATGAAAGCGTGATAGCCCAGCCAGTAGTACCCCTTTTGCCCCCAAGAGAAAGGACCTAGGTCCAATTCCACCAATGTTGATCCGGGGGCTTTAAGTTGGGTAATTAATCAGACGAGGACCTTACTGTCAAAAATAAAAGATATTTTCATCTAGGCATGTCTTGTTATCCTGAAATTGTGATTTTCAGGAGATATGAAGGACAAGGAATGTACTTTTGAAGATCATGACCTTTGATTTACAAACAATTCAATTAGAAATAGTTAATGCTTATTAGGTGGCTAAACATTTTTCTGTGCTGTAATCATCATGAAGAATGTTGCACAGATATAGTATTATTAAGAATGTAAGCATTATTTGAACTTTGGTTATATTAATATGCTCTTATAAAAAAGAAAAAGTTGGTTGTGCTTCTATTCTACTGGGAGGAACAGTAACCGAAGTCCTAGTAATGCAGACAGGCTACTCCAGACCCAGTATTGTGTCTACTGACATGTAACTGCAGGGGGCTTCATATGAAGAACCAAATTGTCTCTTAGCCATGCGTTTGTGATGGCTAATTTGTTTTATATGTGGCCTATAAATATCTAACTAACATTTATTCACTTAGTTTTATCATTATAATGTTGTGATATATCCTTCTTTCGTTTTGAGGCAGAGAGAGTTCTGGTATATCTTTTGGATTCTCAATTTCTTGACATCTATGTCTAATGAGCTTTATGTTATTGCTCATCTTCTGAGCATAAAGCTTTCCATGGCATTTTAAGAAAACAGTAGTTTTGTGGGCATCAAAACCTATAGGTCAAAATGATGTAGAATCTTATTGCTTTTTGGGATAAGAATGTGCTTTCTGCATTCATAATGTGTTGTTCTCTTTATCCCAATAGCTTCTTAGGAAATTCTACAAACAGTGGCTTTAGTTATTAATTCCTATTTTGAGTCACATGTATAGTTGCAAAGCATTTTTTTTTTTTTTTTTGTTTATGGCCTGGCAAGGAGAAAAACACCTGCTTTATCATTTCTTCCTTAAAAATTCATGGCTACTTAAAGTTTCTATATCATTTATCATAACTCAGTCATTATTTCCATTTCAATTGAGAAATTGAAAACTGCTGTGTAGTTGTCACACATTCATGATTTCTGACTTCGTTTTTTATTTATTTGAACCTTGTAACCAATTGCTTTCATTCTTAGGTTCTAATGCTGATATCATGAAAGTTGGTGGTTTCAAGTTATCAGCTTTGGAGATTGAGGCAGTGCTGCTTGAGGCAAGTACCACATAATTGCATCTATATTCAGGTTAAAAGCCAGCGAGTTGTGTGGAATCATACCCTCAATTTGAATGTGGTGCTATCAACAGTTATCCATAAGATCTAAGAAACTATTTTGCTCCTGTTTACTCCATCCATCTGATTTTTATCAGTGCTTTTACATCATTAATAATTGTTTCTCAACATTCGATATCTGCATGAGAATGCATGGTTAAAGTTGACTGTAGCATCTAAATTCAGCTGCATAAACATTGGATTACCTATTTTACTGGGTTATTACTCCTGGATGGAATCATCATGTAGACCAGGACCATTTTTTCCCCTCTTATTAGCTGATACAGATATTAATTTCTTTCCTCAGCACGAATCAGTGTCAGAATGTTGTGTACTGGGCTTACCTGACAAGGACTATGGAGAGATTGTATGTGCTATAATTGTTCCTCATGAAGATGCAAAGAGAAAAGCTGAAC
This sequence comes from Dracaena cambodiana, assembly GCA_036321105.1. NCBI lineage: Eukaryota > Viridiplantae > Streptophyta > Magnoliopsida > Asparagales > Asparagaceae > Dracaena > Dracaena cambodiana. The sequence goes on along the minus strand of JAYEPQ010000008.1, from coordinate 40,477,787 downwards.
AAGAGTCAAAACCAGCTATCACGTTGAATGAATTACAGAGCTGGTCAAAGGAAAAACTAGCTCCATACAAGGTTATCCTTCAGAATTATTTCTCTGTCTATTTACTAAACACTGTTTCAGTTTTTTATTCTAATGTCTGCATCCTTAGAATTAAATTACTTAGTTGTAGATCAAATTGCCATTCATAAAAGAACTCGATCCAACTATTATTTTCTGAAGTCCACAATTCTTTCCATTAACACGTGAGCTTATGTGTGTGTAAAATTTCAGATTCCGACAAGTTTGTTCTTATGGGATACACTTCCTCGAAATGCCATGGGAAAGGTGAGACTTACGACATCTTTATGTTAATATTCTCTCATACGTTTATTAAATGTATATTTTTCATGCCAGGTAAACAAGAAAGAGTTGAAGAGGTTATTGGAGGAACAATCACATTCCAGCTGAAGCCACTCCTATGCTTTATTGCTGGTCGCAACTATGCTCGAGAAGAATATAAGATCTACAGCTGCAATAAGAACCCTTGCCAAAATAAATAACACTTTTGCAGATAATTTTGTATTCGACACTGCAGATCACCGTATTTTTATTCTCTTTTATCAATTATTATGTTGGCAAGCCTGTTTAGCTGATCTTTTAAATTAAAAAAAAACGATGTTGATAGCCTAAGGAGAGCCAACTGTAGCTAGTTCTTGTCATGGCGATGTAATCTTTGTGCATCAAAATGATTGAGCTTTTAGTTTCTGTTGTCCAAGCAGAAGTTCTTGATGGAGGCAACTTAGCGTTGAGACTTGTCGATGAACTAACATAAGGGTGTTATGTGATTTATCACGTATATTTAGATTCTTATTTATTATTAACCTTTTCTTTAATGAATAGATGCCATGGATTGGGAATTATTGGAGAAAATTACTAAAATAGTGAAATAATTTGAATTCGAATTCATAAACTGAGGGGCTGCCAATATTGCTCTAGTCTCTCATGCGTTACAGCCATCTGATCAATCAATTACGTCAACAAAATCTTAGTTAACCATGTTTCACATGTAAACACATGCGCTTAAAAACTGCTTATAACATGTAATTGAATAACCAATCTTCGACTGAGACTTTATGTAATTGAATGACAAATTATCGACTGACACTTTCTAGAATGCATGCCATGTGAATGAATAGCCAATTTTTGACCGAGACTTTCTAGAATGCATGCATAGCATCTTTTCAGGCAGATTACCAATTGCTTGATGGTTCCCCATTATCTTTCTTCGATGACTTCCCCAGCTACGAGTCAACTTTAAAGTATATGACATTCTTGATATTTACAGTAAGGGAATAACTTTAATCGAGTCAACTTTAAAGCTTAATCATAATATTTGTCATTCTTGATATTTACAGTGAGGGAATAACTTTAATGAAAGAATAACGATGAGAGTATTCTATCTTTTGAATGGGACGAGTATTCTATCTTTCAAACATTCGCGTTTCGCATTAGTTCATTCTGTATGAATTATTTGTTGTTTATGCATTTCTACGGATGAAGACGAACCTAGACAGATGCATCTGTACAGGATTTGTAACACAAGCAATGAAAATAAATAGGAGGACCAACCACTGTCATTGATTATGTTGAAAGCCAACGCATATTGTATCAACTTATGCTTAAGATTCTTTTTCCAACAAAGAACATGGACATTAGGTTCGAAATAAAGAAACAAGGAGTTTTTCAGCCATTATACTGCAAGAATATAAGGACAGAGAAAAATGATTTTTATTCTGAAATATCAATAAATATATTCTAGATATATCCCCTTTTATTTATTTATTTATTTTTTAAAATTCAGATAGAAAACTATCACTCACATTTGTGTAGGTTAACATAGTTCTAAAACCTTGTTTCTTCCTGCCCTTGACTCGTTATTTCTACATCTGATGTTAGACCTATTGAGATGTTTCATTTTTATTTTAAGAAGATATATGGTTAATTTGATTCCAAAAACGAAAGATGGTGGCATGTCAGTAGTTTGAACTTGCGGGAGCCGAGTCTAAGACCAAACAACTTACTCTTTTACTTATTTGTCATATTAATTACCAGAATTACTAGATGTGTTCTATGTTTTTCTTAGTTAGGCTTAAAAATTAGAGGGGGGCTATAACTTTTGGGGTTGCCTAAGAAAAACATGGAGGCGCATCTAGTAATTCTCATTAATTAGTGGTCAGTTTCCTTTGTTCCTTTTGTTTTGTTCTTGGGATGTAGCCTCCGATTTATTCCCGTCACATTGCTTTTTGACTTGGACCTGATCATTTTGGTTGCAATTTACTTGAGTTGTCTGTTCCGTGGGCTACTGGTCCCTAAATTCCCCCTCTATATAAACCAGCACCAATCTCGACTTATTCATCAAACTCCAAGATCTTATATACCAAGAATTGTTCTAATATGGCCATGCCGACTACAGTATGCTACTTGCTGATCTTGTGTGCTTGGGCTTCGACTTCTAGTGCCGTCGCCTCTCGGGAGCTGAGCGAGACCTCAGCGATGAGTGATCGGCACGAGAAGTGGATGGCTGAGCATGGACGAACCTACAGCGATGATGCAGAGAAGGCGCGTCGACTTGAAATATTCAAGGCAAATATTGAGCTCATAGAATCTTTCAATTCCAAGAACCTCGAGTTCAAGCTTGCTGCCAACAAGTTTGCTGATCGAACCGATGAGGAGTTGAAAGCCCACAAAGGGTTTAGGCTGCAGAACAGTGCTAGTGTGTCGTCGAAGAGATTCAAGTATGAGAATGTTACTATGGTGCCATTGACTGTAGATTGGAGAAAGGAGGGAGCGGTCACCCCAGTCAAGGACCAAGGCCAATGCGGTAAGCCTTATTTAACTTGCACTTGGGGTGAGAATGGATGCATGCAAAAGCTAATTTTTAGCGTGTTTAATTCAAAATTTTAATTTAAAAATAAAAATTTATTTTTTTAATTCAAAAATTTAAATAGAATGGATAAAACCTGACTCTTGACTTGTCTATTCTGTTCTCATCAGTAGGTTTGGTACAAAGGTGTACATAAGGCCAAAAATGACCCTTGTTACTACTCAATAAGTAAAATGTTCCTTCTGATACTTGATCATATGCGATTTACCCTCGTTCCTATTTCCTCACTTGCAAAAGTTTCACTTAAATTTAAGGGGTATTTGATTACCAATTGCAACTCGTAAACTTGGTGGATTACAATTATTTTTGCTGCAAGTGGAGCTTTGCCACTATTTGGCTGAAATTACAATTGTAAAATTTTACAAATATAATTGTAACCACTTACGCATTTGCAATAGTTGCAGTGCGCAAAAAAAAAAAAAAAAAAAAAAGAATAAAAAGTGTGTATGACAACTTATATCTCTTTTTTCACAGACAATAATTATATTGTTGATAAATATGACACTTTAAATTAAAAAAAAATTATAATATTAATTATCATTTGTAACCCCATCCAAACATAGTAATAAAAGTTGTAGTAACTTCTATTTCAAAACCGCCTGTAACACTGTTTTCATTCGCACCACGGCAAACTACAGGAAGCTGCTGGGCATTCTCAACAGTAGCCGCAGTGGAAGGCGTTCGCCAGCTCAACACCGGCAACCTCATCTCCCTCTCCGAACAAGAGCTCATCGACTGCAACACCCAAGACGGTAACGATGGCTGCAATGGAGGGTGGATGGATTATGCATTCAAGTTCATCATCAAGAACAAAGGCATCGCCACCGAGTCCAAGTACCCCTACAAGGGCAAAGTCCACGCCTGCAAGGCCAAGAGGATCAAGAAGCCTGATTTCGACGCCGCCTCTATCTCGAGTTACGAGGACGTCCCGAGGAACAGCGAAGCCGCACTTCTCAAGGCCGTCGCCCACCAGCCCGTTTCGGTTAGCATAGATTCGAACAGCCACGCGTTTCAGTTTTACTCCAGCGGCGTCCTGACGGGCCACTGCAGGTGCGGGACGGACATGGACCATGCCGTGACTGTAGTTGGGTACGGCACGACGATGGAAGGGACCAAGTACTGGCTGCTCAAAAACTCTTGGGGGTCGGATTGGGGCGAAGGCGGGTACGTGAGGATCCAAAGGGACGTAGATGCTAAGCAAGGGCTTTGTGGGATTGCCATGCGTGCCTCTTATCCGATCCCTTAGCATGCATGTTGATAAATAATGCATGCATGGCTTTGTTGTTGTATTTCCCATGGTGTTGCTGTCTATTTGAATAAACGCTAGCTATCTACTATGTGGCAATAAACGTTATCTACTATAATGTATTACTATGATGCAATAAATGGGACAAGGATCCTTCGGACCACAATAGCCACTCATGATTAATACTCAAATTTTGTTTTCCTTTTAAATTATTTTGCAGTCAACTATATATAGAAACGTTATTTCAATCACGGTGCCAGATTTAATCTTTTTTTTTTAAAATAAATATGATTAATTATACTCAGAACCCATATAGTATATGAGGGTATATAACTTATTACTCCTGAATTCCGAAATACTCACTTAGCCCCTTGGGATAGCTAACTGAGTTTAGTGATCGTTTGGAATTGATCATGTGATACGCATGTGCGGTAAAATATCGTTTTTGCTCCCGACCGAAATGAGTGGAGAAAGAGAGATTGCCCGCTTACTTTCTCAACTAATTCCATCGGGGTGAAATTAGGGCATTAGGTGAAAAAAAGGGCAGACAGCGGCGGCTTCGAGCGGACGCACTCTTCAGCAGACGGTAGCAACGCAGCGGATGTTTCAGCGAACGGCAACGACGCAACGGGATGTTCAGGGTGGGCTTGGGTGGTTGGATGCGTTCGGCGACTTGGGTGGTTGGGTGTGATCGGCGGGCTTGGGTGAGTGGGTGCGATTGGCAGCGGGCTTGGGTGGTGTCGACGGAGGGTTGAAGCTGTATGGTGGTAGCTGATGTATTATATTTACTACAAGCGCACAGTATCGTTGTAGCGCTGTACAGATCGTCTCACAGAGATCGAAGGTGTTTCTGCGTTCTTCCTTTCTCTATAGTTCAACGGACTAACCAAAAGTTCTAGGTTGAAGTCGGATTAATCTAAGTAGCCTAGGATATAGAATCTACTAATTTCCAACCATGTTTTTACTTCTATTATTTTCTTCTATCATAAAAATTCAATCTTTTTAGTTTAATTTTTACTTAAATTGCCCTAAGCATGAGCTATCAAGTGTTGTGCAAGTATATCTCATCAAAAGATGCTACTTCTTATAAAAATAAACTAAATCTTTTAGATAATTCAAATAAAAAGACAAAACCAGCAACTCCAATCCCTAACTATGCATAGATTATCAAGAATCCTAATTCAAGTATAACCTATCAAAGTTCTAAGCTTCGGGTCCTTGTATTTTAATCTTTCATTTGAAAAATCATGGCTTTATTAATTTTATTTAAGAAGAAAAATATTAGAAAATAATTATATGATAGATCTTAGCTTCATCTACATCCTAAAGCTGATCTAATTAGCTACTCATGACTTTTACTAAGGAAGATCAATTTTTATTCATAGAATGATAAACCCTAATCTAGAAAGCGGTAAAAACTAAACTAGAAAGCAATAAACTTTATCTAGAAAGCAATTAAAAGTCTCAAGAACAATGGGTTACCTCTGGACACGGTGTTGTAGCCGTCGACCTTCAGCAAGAATCCTAACTTTATTGATCAGGAAAATACAAGTACAAAAATTCCAGAATCCCATCAAAATACAAGGGTCGGCCAATAAATAGGCTTCGGAAACCAAACCCTATTTCCAGCAGAATCACAAAAACTACCAATTTACATTTAAGCCCACGACGAAAATTCCTCTGAGAAGGCCACGGTTTGGCCGCTATTTAGCGGCTAAAACCACTATTTAGCGGCTAAACTATGATCAATTGAGCTACTGTTTCTTCTACAGAAGTATCTTCTCTTGTACTCTTTACTTGCTTGATTGTATTTGACTTCTACTTCCTGCAGTACTTTGATGTTGTAGTCTCGCCCGCTTTAGAAACTTTTCGGCGTTTGATTTCCTAGTCCAACTCTAGTTTCATGCATTTTTCTTGTATAATTCGGATTACCTGCAAAAGACACTAAAAATACCCGAGTAGCATTTATTTATATATAAAAATAGATCAAGTATGAGAGGAAAAATACAATATATGATATTCATCACACCCCCACATCTATCTTTTGCTAGTTCTCGAGCAAAACCTAAACCTAAAAAAGAAAAACAAAAATCCTAACTCACTTTCGCAGGAATCGCGATTGCGCTTAGCACGTGCAACAAGCCTTTAAACCCCTAGGTTACCCTAGTGGACGAGTTGTGTCTCGTGAGGGTTTGCAGTGAATATACCCACAAAATTCAAGAAGAAAATAAATTTAGGAATAAAGAAAAGAAAAATAAGGATAATCAAAAATTAAGAAAAATAAAAATTTTATACAAAAGAAAGAAAAAATCTTTTTTTTTTTAATATTTTCATCAATTGGTCATACTAATATACAAACTCAAGAACATATTTAGATTATCAAATTTTAAATCAAGCGTCATATCAGATACACTTATCATTTTAATCAAAAATTTAAATCTTATCTTTCAATACCTACTAACAGATAATCTATTGACTCCTATACATCTACATGCATGTGTGATAGTCTACTTTGGTTTTGGACTCGAACTCTAACTCATAATTCATCTCCTCTCTCATAACAATTTTTTTTTTGTTTTTTTTTTTTTAAGAATATTTCACCTTTCATGCGAATATTCACGCTTACTTAGGTGCAAAATACCCGATTACTCAGTTCATACTCTTTTTTTTTTTTAAGAATATTTCACCGTTCATGTTAATATTCACGCTTACTTAGGCGCAAAATATCCGATTACTTGGATCATACTTTTTTTTCACTCTTGAGGCTATTGCCTTAATACCAGGCGCACCCTATTATTTTATTCTCACTTCTTTTTTTTTTTCTTTGTTTAGAGAGAAAAGACTTACTCATTCGTTATCATCTTTATCATTAACCTAATAAACTATTGTGAAGTGAAAAATAGATGTATACTTGCCTCAAAACTACTGTTAGCGATATTTATTTTTTGGATTTTAAACTTTTTTCATAAAATTCAAAGTGTATCGTCCAATCTACTCTCATATCCAATTTCAAATCTAAATTTGTTCCTTTATCTGTAATTAATTTGATCTATTGATGAAAACAAAATTTTTTAATTTTTATTTTTATTTTAGTAGCATTTTTTTGTTGGTCACCCTAAAAACTACCCAAAGTGTAAAATAAAGAAACCCAAAAACCTAAAAAAAATAAAAATAAAATCCTAAAAATCCTAAAAATAAAGATAAAAATAAAATAAAAATCTCCTAATACACTCCCCCACACCTAAACTTGTGTTTGCCCTCATACACAAATCATTGGTACCGTCCTCTTTACCTTCTACTAGACTCACCGGGTGCGAGACGTGCTCGTGCTGTAGAAGACTCACCCCTATCAATTTATTTCAACCGGTGCCAAATTTTTCCAAGACCTTTCTAGACTACATTGATTTGCTCAGTGGGATCAGCTGGTAAGTCTTGGTCAAAAAAGGCATCATTCTCCTCCTCTTGTGTCAACTCAGTGGCATATATATTCTCGTTATCAGTATATCTGTTCCAATCTTCTGGAACAACAGCATGATATGTCACTGAAGTGTGTTTGGTAGCAATGAACACGCGTGAGGGTGCATATGCGTCAAATTCGGCACTAGATATAAACTTGCGACACAACTGTGTAATTAAATACGGCAGAGGCAAACTAGTTCTCGACCGCATCTTAGCATCAATCATCGTGTCGAGTAGCTGTGTGCACATGCAGAAGTGAGTGTCTTGACGCATAATACAATCAACAACATAAAGTGTGGGCGTGTAAAAAGATGACATATGTGTAATGCCCATAACATTAGTGTTGACCAAGCGGCAAGTTGCGTGAATATTGCGATATAGTGTCTTACTGCTGATCCCTTTATCACGTGTTATTTTGCAGTTTGGACCCATCCATGTAAGATAATCCTCAATATTACCGGGAGTGTGATTTCCGGTGTGAAGGAGGATACCCGTAGAAGCCGAGATGGCCGCTGCGTGCATTTCATATAATTGGTCGCGCCAATGGAGGTTTATGATTTTGCAATCATCCAAAATGTCGGATTTCGCAAAACTCGCATAAAATTCCTCCACCAACTCTGGTATGTAGAATGCATTAGGTGAATATATGAGGTAATTCCAACCCGAAGTTTCGATTGCAGTGGCAAAATAGACACTAAATGCCGCAAAAATTTCTCCGAAAAACTTCTCACAAGCAAATCTACCGTTATATCGTACTGTAATTATCAATTTGAAATCTGATCAACCCAGTAAACAGAGAAGAGAGAAATAGTACCTCCCTTGAAGTTTCAGGGGGAAATTCCACGAATTAACAGCTGAATGGCGGTGAAAGCCGCTGTTTGGCGGCTTTGTGTTCACGGCTGGCCGAGAGCTTCGGGGAGATTATCTACGGTGGTGAGATGGACCTTTGAAGCACCACTGGTCGGAGAAAAGTTGAAGATCCTAGACTATCCTGCAAAGAGAGAAGCAAAAAAAACAAAAAAAAAACAAAGGAGGAAGTGGGGAAGGGAGGGGGGCAGCTAGGGTTTTGGAAGAATGGATTTGGAGAAGATGAGGGCTGCTTGGTTTATATAGGGATGGAAAATTACAGTCAGCTCCTCATCTTTCCCTAATTTTGCTTTAAAACCCTGCATAATGTTAGTAACATAATATACATAATATACATGCTATTATACAAATAACTACATGCCTTTATGCATAGATTGGATCGTGAAGTGTCACGACCTCTACATTATCGCTCACTCGAGGTTCTAAATGGTTTTAATCGGTGACCGTTTACTTTGAATAAATTACCATTTTTAGGATCCTCGAGATCAATTGTACCGTGATGGTGCACTGTCCGTACTATGTACGGTCCACTCCATCTTGACCTCAATTTTCCTGAGAATAAATGTAGTCTCGAATTATATAAGAGAACTTTTTGTTCAGGTGTAAATGACTTGCGAATGATCGCTTTGTCATGAAACACTTTATTTTTCTCTTTATAAATCTTAGCACTCTCGTATGCATTCCGTCTAATCTCATCAAGCTCATTCAGTTGTAGTTTCCGCTGCTCGCCAGCTTTTTCGATCTCAAAATTTAGAAATTTGATTGCCCATAAGGCCTTATGCTCAAGCTCCACCCCTAAATGACACGCTTTTCCAAATATCAAACGATATGGAGACATACCTAAATTAGTCTTATAGGCGGTACGGTAGGCCCATATATAATGCATCTGCTAGTTTACAAAACCAATCTTTTCTATTGTGATTTACTGTCTTCTCCAAAATCAGTTTGATTTGGCGATTGGAAACTTCCACTTGCCCACTAGTTTGCGGATGATACGGTGTAGCTAATTTGTGGGTAATGGAATATTTTCGCATGAGCGCCTCAAATGACCGGTTGGTAAAATGGGTACCGTTATCACTAATAATAGCTCAAGGAACGCCAAATCGAGAAAAGATATTCTCTTTCAAGAATTTGACAACGACTTTGTTGTCATTCAATTTTGCGGCTATTGCCTCTACCCATTTGGAAACATAATCGACAGCGACTAATATGTATTGGATTCCAAACGAGTTGGGTAACGGTCCCATAAAATCTATACCCCATACATCAAAGATTTCGACCTCAAGGATGGGTTGCAGAGGCATCATATTGCACCGTGAAATTTTGCCTACGAATTGGCATCGTGTGCATGCTTTGCAATATTCCACGGCGTCTTTGAAAATAGTTGGCCAACAGAAACCACTCTGCAATACCTTTTCAGCCGTTTTCCTAGGACTAAAGTGTCCTCCACAAGCTAGATCATGACAAAAAAAGAGGACACTTTGTATCTCATCGTTAGGTATGCATCGACGTATGATCTGATCTGGACAACATTTGAACAGATATGGTTCATCCCAGTAAAAGAATTTTACTTGGAACAAGAATCTATATCGATCTTGCTTGGACCAATGGGACGGAATCTCCTTAGTCACAAGATAGTTCACAATGTCAGAAAACCATGGTTCGTGCATCAATGCAAACAGTTGTTCGTCAGGAAATGATTCGTTTATGGGGCACAAATTAGTTGGAGCGTTGGGCAGAGAGACAAGTGTTCAGCTACTGAATTATCCGCACCTTTCTTGTCTAATATCTCAAGATCAAACTCTTGTAACAAGAGGATCCATCGAATAAGCCTTGCTTTTGCATCTTTCTTGGTTAACAAGTATTTCAAAGCAGCGTGATCAGTGTATACTGTAATTCGTGATCCAATCAAGTAGGAACGAAACTTCTCAAGTGCAAAGACGACTGTCAGAAGCTCTTTCTCTGTGGTAGAGTAGTTTAACTGGGCATCATTAAGTGTCCTACTTGCATAGTAAATCACATGTGGCTGCTTATTAATATGTTGACCAAAGACGACACCGATAGCGTAATCGGATGCATCACAGATGAGCTCGAGGAGTAAGCTCCAGTCTGGCACATGAATAATAGGAGTGGTGGTCAACGCCTTCCTGGGCTGCTCAAATGCTCTTAGACAATCAGGCGTGAAATTGAATGGTACTTCCTTGGCTAGTAAATGTGTCAAAGGCCTAGCAATTGTGCTAAAGTCTTTGATAAATCTTCTATAAAAACCAGCATGACCAAGGAAGGATCGTATATCTTTCACTGATCGCGGAGGTGGCAGATTATTGATGAGGTCTACCTTGGCTTTGTCAACCTCGATACCATTCTTCGAGATGATATACCCTAGCACTATGCCATTTTTGACCATAAAATGGCATTTTTCCCAATTGAGTGTCAAATGCTTCTCATTACAACGCGTGAGAACTAACTCTAGATGATGCAGGCACTCTTGGAATGATTCTCCGAAAATAGAAAAATCATCCATGAAAATTTTAAGAAATCGTTCAACCATGTCAGAGAAAATACTTACCATGCACCTTTGGAACGTGGCAGGTGCATTGCATAACCCAAAGGGCATGCGTCTATATGCAAAGGTGCTTAATGGACATGTGAACGTGGTCTTTTCTTGATCCTCCGGAGCGATGGGAATTTGGTTGTAGCCAGAGTATCCATCTAGAAAATAATAGAACTCATGTCCGGCCAACCGTTCCAACATCTGATCAATGAATGGTAAGGGAAAATGGTCCTTCCTAGTTGCAACATTAAGTTTCCTATAATCAATGCAGACTCGCCATCCCGTCTGCAAACGCATCGGGATAAGTTCATTTGCATCGTTCTTAACTACAGTGATTCCGAATTTCTTAGGCACTACTTGAACTGGGCTTACCAATGCGCTATCAGAGATAGGATAGATAATTCCATTGTCAAGATACTTAAGAATATCCTTCCTCACAGCTTCTTTCATTACCGGATTCAACCTACGCTGAGGACCTCTTATAGGTCGTGCATTGTCTAGCAAATGAATTCTATGCTGCACTATAGAAGGACTTATCCCCTTAATATCGGCCATACTCCAGCCTATGGCTTCCCTATGTGCTTTCAACACTGATATGAGGTTTTCTTCCTGAGCGTCAGTCAATTCTGCAGAGATAATGACTGGTAGTGTGTCGTGTTCACCAAAGAAAGCGTACTTGAGATGACTCGGAAGGGCCTTCATCTCAAGCTCAGGTGGACACTCAATAGATGGTCGTAACTGAACTCATGGTTCAGTCATCAATGGCTCAGGTGGAAGTTTTTATTGAGTGGAAGACATATAATTAGATGATTCATCGAGCATCTCCAAGGATACACTCTCATCAATTAAACCATTCAGCTCATCAAAGAATTTCTCCTCTTGGTGTTCACTGGACAACCCTTGGATCATATTCACTTCTAGGGGCTCGTCATGTGGATCACTTGGTTGGCGCCCTAAATTGAATATATTCAAATCAAGTGTCACATTTCCAAAGGAAAGTCTCATCGATCCACTCCGACAATTGATAACAGCATTGGAAGTGGTCAAGAATGGACGTCCTAAAATAACTGGGATACAATGGTGTGGATTCACCACAGGTTGAGTCTCGAGGACTATGAAATCAACTGGGAAGATAAACTCCCTAATCTTAATCAAAACATCCTCAATTTCTCCCATAGGTGTCTTCACAGATCTATCAGCTAGCTATAACATAATCCTTGTAGGTCTCAACTCTCCCAGTCCTAACTGCTGGTACACTGAATAAGGAAGCAAGTTGACACTTGCTCCTAAATCTAGTAAAGCCCTTTCAATCACTGTAGTCCCTATAGTGCAGGAGACAGTAGAACTTCCAGGGTCTTTATACTTTACAGGTGCTGACTGAGAGAGGACGCTAGATATGTTAGCAGCTAAGAAGACTTTCTTTGGAATATTGGTTGTTCTCTTCTTTGTGCATAAATCCTTTAAGAATTTTGCATAAGCAGGTACTTGTTGGATTGCATCAAGAAGAGGAATATTGACCTTAACTTGCTTGAATAACTCAAGAATGTGCTCCACCTGAGGAGAATTTTTCTTCAATCGATTTAGATAGGGATCCTTTGGCTTATAAGTATGGTCAATAGGAGGGTCAGAATTAGAAGGATCGATTCTTCTGTCGTGCCAGTGGGTAGATCGTGGGATGATGATGATGAATCATGAGGTACTGATGGAATCGTGGTATCAGGGAGTGTAGCTTGCCGTACAATAGGAGTGGAATCAGGTGGCATGGCTATGTGATTGTCAACCAGTTTGCCAGATCGAAGTGTGTGAATGGCATTAATTTGGTTGACATGCGACTGATTCAAATTTGAGGAACTGGCATTAGGATTTGTTATGGGTTGACTTGGAAAAGTGCCCTTGCCACGTTCACTCATTTGATTTGCTAGTTGTCCAACCTGCTGCTCTACATTCTTAATAGATTGAGAGTTCACGAGCAGGTGCTGATCTGTTTTTTGAATGAAATCAGTTGACACTTTCATAAGATTCTGCGTGTATGTGTCAAGGTTGGACTGAGACTTGAGAAGATTTTCAACATTCTTCTCAAGTGATTGAAGTCGCTTTTCTTGATCATTATTAGACCCCTGTTGTGGATATGAATGATTTGGTGCAGGTGGTCTATTCTGGTTGTTCCCATGGTTTGAAGCATTTGGGTGTTGATAAGCACCCATATTTGGTCTTAGGAACTGACCAGTGGCTGGAGGCTGCATGTTGGAGTTTGGGGCTCCCTGATATTGCCCTTGACCCCATGAGAGATTTGGATGGCTCCTCCAGCCAGAATTGTATGTCAGAGCATATGGATTATTAACGGGTCTTTGATACATAGCGTTAGCTTACTCAAGTGTGGGACCCATAGGATTTACTAACAATGGACACTCCTCCATAACGTGATTGGGAGTTCCGCAATTAAAGCATGTGAGACTTTGGAGTTGATTCACTTGACCCACTGGTGGAGACTGAGCACTAGGAGTCTCCAGTGCCTCAATTCTTCTCATAAGGGTTGCGATCTTTGCTTTAGCAGCTATAGAGCTGTCGACGCTATGGATCCCACTCTTATGAGCAGAAGTTGATATACTGGGCTTCTTAGTGAAACTCTTCCACTGCATAATCTTCCATGATAAGTCCTCAAGAAAGTCCCATGCTTCATCCTCGTTTTTCCTCATAAACTCCCCTCGACACATGGATTCCAGAAGAGTTTTGGATGTGTAATCAAGTCCTTCGTATATGATTTGACACAACCGCCACTTTTCTATTGCATGGTGGGGGCACTGAGCTAATAAATCCTTAAACCGTTCTAAGTATTTCCAGAAGAGTTCTCCTGGCACTTGACGGAATTGATTGATTTGATTTCTGATTCTTACCGTCTTGTGCGTAGGATAATACTTCTTGAGAAATACTGTAACGAATTCATTCTAAGTAGTGATTGAATCAGTAGGCATACTATACAACCACTTCTTGGCATTATCCTTAAGTGCAAAAGGGATGAAGCGGAGCTTAATTGCGTCCTCCGATAAATTTTGCAGTTTAATCATTACGCATACTTCTTGAAATTCACTGATAAAAAGATATGCATCTTCTGAATCAGAACCGGTGAATTTGGGAAGCATACTAATGTACTGCGATTTTAATTCAAAACAAATTGATGTACGTGGAAGTTTGATGCATGATGGTAATGATGTACGCAACGGGTAACATCGATCCTGAAGGATCGGGATCGGCTGGTCCATCTTATCTCCCATGAACAAATCTGATCTCACAAGTCGACCAAATTGATCACGGGTCCAATGTGGTATGAACCAGCGACCGTGAGTGTATGCGTGAACTTCCTAAACTAATGTAAGAAGTGGGGTGTGGTGGAGAGATAAAATAGTGGAATAGATATGATCAAATAAAAAAAATGTGATTTCTACTGTTCCTAAATTTGTTTTTTTTTTTTAACTTTTCTACAGAACCAGGAAACAAAACTACAGAAACAAAGAAAAATTGGGTTCAGAAGGTACCTCCCAGGCCGCTAAATAGCGGTTCTAGCCTCTGAATAGCGGCTAAACTATAGAATTTGACTTGTGATTTTTTTCCACTTGGTCTAGAGGCTCTTCCAATCCTTTAAAACTTCCCGTATCTGCAATATCTATTTCCTGCACACTCACACATACTGTTAACCCGTAAAATGCTAGAAAAAGCAAGAAAAATACCGTTGATCCCAGGCAACGACGCCAAAAACTTGATGTATTATATTTACTGCAAGCGTACAGTATCGTTGTAGCGCTGTACAGGTCGTCTCACAGGGATCTAAGGTATTTCTGCGTTCTTCCTTTCTCTATAGTTCAACGGACTAACCAAAGGTTCTAGGTTGAAGTCGGATTAATCTAAGTAGCCTAGGATATAGAATCCACTAATTTCCAACCATATTCTTACTTCTATTATTTTCTTCTATCATAAAAATTCAATTTTTTTAGTTTAATTTTTACTTAAAGTGCCCTAAGCATGAGTTATCAAGTGTTGTGCAAATATAGCTCATCAAAAGATGCTACTTCTTATAAAAATAAACTAAATCTTTTAGATAATTCAAATGAAAAGACAAAACCAGCAACTCCAATCCCTAACTAAGTATAGATTATCAAGAATCCTAATTCAAGTATAACCTATCAAAGTTCTAAACTTCGGGTCCTTGTATTTTAATCTTTCATTTGAAAAATCATGGCTTTATTAATTTTATTTAAGAAGAAAAATATTAGAAAATAATTACATGGTGGATCTTAGCTTCATCTACATCGTAAAGCTGATCTAATTAGGTACTCATGATTTTTACTAAGGAAGATCAACTTTTTATTCATAGAAATAAACCCTAATCTAGAAAGCGGTAAAAACTAAACTAGAAAGCAATAAACTTTATCTAGAAAGCAATTAAAAGTCTCAAGAACAATGGGTTACCTCTGGACACGGTGTTGTGGCCGTCGACCTTCAGCAAGAACCCTAACTTTATTGATCAGGAAAATACGAGTACAAAAATTCCAGAATCCGGTCAAAATACAAGGGTCGGCCAATAAATAGGCCTCGAAAACCAAATCCTATTTCCAGCAGACACAAAAACTACCAATTTACATTTAAGCCCACGACGAAAATTCCTCTGAGAAGGCCACGGTTTGGCCGCTATTTAGCGGCTAAACTATGATCAATTGAGCTACTGTTTCTTCTACAGAAGTATCTTCTCTTGTACTCTTTACTTGCTTGACTGATTTGACATCTACTTCCTGCAGTACTTTGATGTTGTAGTCTCTCCCGCTTTAGAAACTTTTCGGCGTTTGATTTTCTAGTCCAACTCTGGTTTCATGCCTTTTCCTTGTATAATTCGGATTACCTGCAAAAGACACTAAAAATACCCGAGTAGCATTTATTTATATACAAAAATAGATAAAGTATGAGAGGAAAAATACAATATATGATATTCATCAGTAGCTTCACAGCAATTAGCGGGCTTGGCATTTTTTCGAAGAGGGTAGTACGTGATTTGGATATGATATCAGTTGTTGAAGTTGTGATAAGTTTTTATATACGCAAAATTCTAATTTTTTAAGAATTTTTCTCCGACAAAATTAAGTGTGATGATGACGTGTTTCTGTGTTGGGTTTGCTTGGAGGGGAGGACCAGATAGGAACATCTTTAGAGAGTACTGGGCATGTGCGGGCCTTGGATTGAAGTGGTCAAGGGCCCGACAATGGTCTGACCATGTGAATTTTGATGTTAAAATCCACAACAGTTTGTTAATATAGTGGTTTTAACATGATGTTTTATACACATGTAGAATCTTAGGGTTATTGCATTGGATGCATATTGATTTTTTGAACAAAACAGCAAAGTAGAATTGTCATGTTAAATGCAGCGTATGCTTATTTTTCATTAGTTAATAGTGGGTGATTGGTGTTTTAATTCTTAACTTTTTTTTATGTGTACTTGTTATATTAAATGCAGTTGACATATAGAAAGTAATACTTTTGACCTTCATGTTCACCATGAAGGGCAATTTGTAAATAGTGGAATGATAGAATATTAAGGGGGAAAAAAGGATGTTATTGAGAATATTGACCCAGACTTCTTTAGATGGTTTGATTTGGAGGATACTGTAAGAAGATTGCAATATGGGGGCAGGTTTATATTGCACTAAGGTCCTGGGCTAATGCAAGAATGATGGATGGAACTTCGAAGACAATAATAGTGGGATTATGGAACTGGTTAGGGTGCATCAACCTTCCAGAGAGATTCATATATATGTTGAACACTTAGTCGATAAGACACTTGTAATAGAAACCTCCAAAAATGAAGCTAAGAAGAATGCTAAAAAAGAGTTTGAAGATAGTACATTAGATACTGAATGGGTGGAAGAGGAGGGTGATAGCATGAGTACCAGTGAGGTGGAAGAGAGAGGCAACCCTATTAGTTTGGGGAGTTGGAAGAGGAAAATTTGACAGATTATGGGGAATGCCAGGGAGGAATTGGGGCCGATAATGAGACTGCAGGTAATTTTTCTTTACTTTAGAGATAACTTTACTTTAGATCGTAGTGTTTTATTAGATACTAGTATTTTATCATATTGATACATATGTTAAACTTGACAAATTATTGCTTGTTTACATGTTTCAGCTGCGCATGATAATTCTGATACAGGAGCATATAATGATTCAGAAAATTTTGACAGATACCAGTTGATGAGCGTATCTGATTTCTTAGAGGATGGACATTATAGAAAGAAGCATGCTCGATATCTAGAGTTCAACACTGAAAAAATTATGCGCCATCCCCAACTATGTACTAGACTAGAATTTATAAATCATGTTGAGTTTCGGGAGGCCCTAAGGTATGATTCTTTGAATAAAGAGTACAAATATTGATATGTAAAAAATGAGAGGGCACGGGTGATTGTAGTATGTGTTGAGGAGACATGCAAGTGGAGGGTCCATGCCTCTTAGGATCGAGACCAAATTGTGTTTTAAATTAAGACATACAATGGTAGATACACGTGTACGTTGGCGAAGGCCAATAGAAATGCAACATGATAATATCAACAAACCCTGGAAGTATTGTTAAGTTGATGGTCGATAGGCCTTATATATGTAAATCTTCCCAATTCTTAAAATTATTTGTATCCTTAGAGGCTTGTATAAATGGCTTCAGAGATGGATGTAGGTATGGCTGTCATATTAGGCATGACAGTAGGGACATATTGTTGAGTGCAATAGGCCATGATGACAATAACCAACTTTTTCCAATTGCATGGGCAGTTGTTGAAGTTGAGTGTAAATCATCGTAGGCATAGTTCATTCACTACTTGCTGGAAGCTATAGGCCAGGTTGAAGAACGATGATGGACTTTCAGATTATGTCAACAAAAGGTAAACTACTATGTTTCAGTTAATATAGCTTTGTTCGATAATTATTTTCTATCTTTGGGAAAGTTCATGATGTGTTTAAAGCTTTGCTTTTGTACTGTAATTTGTTGGGGTTGGTTGAAGTATTTGACACAATAATACAGCATGCTAACTACAGATTTTGTGTGAGACACATGTACGCTAACTTCAAGGAGAGGTTCAAAATGGGCAAGCTACTGAAGGACATGATGTGAAGAGCAGTATCTGCCTACAATAAATGGAATTTCAAGTGAGCAATGGAACATATTAAGCACACCCACAAAGTGGCTTATGAACGGCTCATGGCGACGCTCGTAGATACTTGGACACGAAGTAGCCCAAGGCCTGCTTGCGACATGTTGACCAACAACCCTTCGGAATCATTTAATAAGTTTATAATGATGGCCACGTATAAGCCCATAATTTTAATGTTTGAGACTATAAGAAAACAGGTGATGATGCGTAGAATCCAAGAAAAAAAAAAGATAAGCAAGTGGAATGGTGTGCTTTGCCCAAAAATAAAAGGGAAGGCAAAAGTACCGGAGGAGATGTGCAAAACATATGAAGTTAGTTTTGCCGGTGATGGTAAGGAACTATTAAAAAAAAAATTCCCTTCTATTGCCGTAACTGTTTGCTCAAAAATTGGACCTTTCCTTCCATTATAAAATTTTTAGATTACAACGAAAGGATCTGGAATATAAAATTGAGGAATAATAAGAACGGAAATATTGATTAATTCCCCTTTGATGTGGGTTCGGGTGGCGATGGAGCCTCGCTAGTGCACTCCATTGACCGTTTGACTGGAAGAAGAGGATCTGCTTCTTTCTCAGTACTCCTTAAGAAAACCTGCTCTCGATACTTCTGAACTCTCCAAACTCTGCCCCCCCTAAAGTCCCTTCTCTGGAATCCACTCCTGTGTTTTATAGATTGAGGAGGTTTGAAATCCGGATCGAATCCGCCCTGAAAAATCGGATTACGAGATATCAGCAAAATAAATAAACGGAAGAAGACGAAAAATAACCCGCGGGTTGGCACCTGCGGGATCGCTCCCACGGGTGCCCACCCGCGGGATCGCTCCTGCGGGTGCACCTGCGGGAGCCTCCCCCGGGTGCACCCGCGGGAGCCTCCCACGGGTGCACCCGCGGGAGCTCTCCCGCAGGTGCTCCCGCAAGACTCTCCCGCGGGTGCCATCCCGCGGGAGTTCTCCCGCGGGTTGCCACCTGCGAGAGCTCCCCCACGAGTGCACCCGCTAGAGTTCTCCCGCGGATTGGCACCCGCGGGAGCTCTCCCGCGGTGGTTTTCGCAGTATATATATATATATATATATATATATATATATATATATATATATATATATATATATATATATATATATATATATTCTATATATTTCTATTATTATTATTATTATTTTATTTTATTTTTTTTGTGTCTACAGTAACTACCAATGTACAATGTCTCACATTCGTTGTTTTTGGTATTACTAGGCAAGTTTGAAGTTGATCATCATGGATGCACTTGGACTGTTGACTTGGACAAATGCACTTGTGGTTGCCGGTAATGGAACGTTAACGGGATTCTATGTGTTCATGTAGTTGCTGATATCAATAAGCATAAGCGGAATATTGAAGAATATATTTCTCCATACTCTTGGTGGAGAGATACAGGGTGGCTTACGGCGGAATGGTGCAACCGATACCAGATCAGTCTTAGTGGCCAGAAATTCTAAAGGAGGAATACGTTATGCCTCCAAAACAACGCAAACAACCGGGAAGACCTCGGAGAGCAAGAAAGAAAAAGGTTGATGAAAAGGAGGAGAAGAGAAAGACCCAACCAATTTGGCGAAGATACGGACAGATGAGATGAGCTCTATGCAAAGGTTTAGGCCATAATGTAAGGACATGCACAACATGATGGTCTCAATTATGGAGTGAAAAGGAGAGGACACGCAATGAACAAGCAGATCAAGCACAGAGTTCAACTCCTGTGGCTGATATATGGAGCGAGAGTGATGTAGGGTTTGAAATCCAATGGGATGACCACGAAGATATCTAACGACCATTTGAGGAGCCAAGTAGGAAAAGAGACAGAAAGTTTGGCACGAAGAAAGGTGAAGTCAGCACAAGAAAACAGACAATAACGACAGTGGTAGAGCAAGAGAACAAATAACAACAACTAAGTCAACATCAAACAGTGCCAAAGCAACAATACAAACGGACATTACTACCACAAAGAGCTGTGCGACATGGTGCGGCTTCGAAATTAAGGCCAAAGGCAAAAGTTGGTTTTCTTTCAAGATCAGATAGGGATTTGGGTGGAACAACGGTAGTCCTCCTAGAAGTGGATTCACAGTGGGAGGGGCAGATAATGCGAGACGATTTGTAGCTCGTGTAAGTAGTTTTCATTGATATTTTTAATTCTTTCTTAACTCCTATCAAACTCCTCTATCATATCGTCCTTTGCCATTGCAGAGAGGTCAAAGCAGTAGGCAAGCAACGAAAATAAATTAATGTTTGGATGCAAGTTTTTCTTAACTAACGGAATAGAGGTAAATGTTTCTTACCCATATCTCAGCTAAGTATCAGTAGATAGTATCAATATACCAATGTTTACATATTTCATATGAACTATTATTTTTACATGTTGATTTGACGAATGCGACAGACTAACAAAACAGAGTGGCAAACTTGAAGTCAAGACATGTAAACTTTTGCTAATTTTAGAGATACAGATGTAGTGGGCTGAAATGTAACAATATGTGGTTTACACTATGTTAATTTTGCATATTGAGTTTATATTGTAAACTCAATATGTGGTGTAATGTAATGGATTACACTATGTTGATATCACAAAATATGTATTAATCTTGTTGAGTATTGAAAGAATAAATGCGTGCCCAGCAGGAATCAAATCTGAGTTGCTCTGACTGTCACTGCACCAAAACTTCGAAGTTTTAGAGAGGGTTGAGAGAAATTACTTTGTATTTTAACACGCCCCGAATTACGCAGCGGTATAATTTTTTTTTTTAAAACCCGCAATTAAAATGCGTGCCCAGCAGGAATCGAACCTGGCTTGCTCTGATACCATGTTGAAAGATCCTTCCACTGCACCAAAACTCCGAAGTTATAGTGAGGGTTGAGGAAAATTATTTTATATTTTAACATTGAGAATTATTAAGTTTTGGATATATAGATTAGTAGGAACTTTGATATTTTGTTGTATGAATTATTTGTCTTTGATATTTTGTTGATATGCACAGTGCTTCTATTATTTGCTTCTCTTATTTGTTTATGCTGAAGCTGCTGCTGATGTTTGATGTTCTTGTATATGCAGCACTGCTGCTGTGCAAGTAGCAGTGCTGCTTGTTGTTTATGCGGATGCTGCTGCTAATGTTCCGTGTTCTTGTATTTGTTTATGCTGCTGCTGATGTTTGTTGTTCTTGTATATGCAGCACTGCTACTATGCAAGTAGCATTGTTGCTACTGCTGTGCATGCTCAAAAGCAGCAAGCACAGCCGCAACAACATTTGTTGCTGCAGCTACAGTGCATGCTGCCTTTGCGCATGCACAGCAGCAGCAAAGCCAGGGAGGAATTAATGTATAAGAAAATTTCACACATTATCCATCATAAAACATTGGACTGGATAGGATTAATAGAGATATAACTTATATAAATATTCGATAACCTAACTTCCATATGGATACAACATGCATAATGGGAACTTTATTTGGCTAGTAGCACAAGACAACACGACCAAAAAAACTCAACCAATACACTAACGAACAAGCTTATCTCGTAAACTATTTTACTTGAAATCTCTAATATTTGGCCCGACTGAAGATTACCTCCTCCATACATATCAATCAGTATATTCAAAACTTCTTTCACATGTGAGGGTGCTCCTTCTTTGTCGAGTCATATTCAATCATTACAAGTTCAGAACATGCATGACCCAAAACGCCGGCAAGGATTTTTCGTTATTCATAAGATCTTCACCTTCAACTTTACATCGCATTTACACTTTGGAATTTCCATGTCAAATAGTTGGACCAACATTGATTCCACAACCTTCTTATCTACAAATCGAGATTTTTGTGACGATGATCACGAGGAAAAACTCGATGTCATCCTCACTCAAATCAGAATATAAAGAATGAATGCATTAGAACCCAAAAACAACATTAATAAGAAAAATTCACTTCATCAAACATAAGTAACACTGTCTAACTTCTTTCTGAATGTGCTGAAACTAAAAACCAATGTTGAAAATAACGCGTTATGAAACCCGTTATATTGCGTTACGTAACCTAACGGAACCCCGACGCTACGTAACAACTAGAAATAACTCAATGCACCGTAACAGTACGTTTTTTACGTTATTTTACGTTATATTACGTAACGTTACGTTAAATTACATTATGTTACGTTATTTACAGTTATATTTTTAGTAATTTCTATATTGTTATTGATTATTATTTTGATTATTAGGGAATTGCTGTAATTTTATTACTTAATTAGTTGTTAGTTTGTTTGATTGCTTATGAAATTGCTAAGTTAATTTGCGATTGTTTTTTTGTTCACTTGTAATTTATCTCCGATTGCTGAAATATCTTACTTGTTGATTATATTGAATTTTTAATTGAACTGAAATTAACAATTACAAATAATATAAATTGAATATTACAAAATATAAATTATAACAATGATAATAACTGGAACTAAAATAAAAATTTGGAATATTTTTTTCTTGTTTAAATGATTACTGGAATTATGGTTGCAGACTTAATATAATTTATAAAGATAAATGTGAAAATTATTGTAAAATTTAAAATTAGAATAGATTATGATTATAAAATAATTTTATATTCTTTTTTTTAGATATTTTGTATTTATATTTCAATTTATTAAAATTATTTTATATAGTTTATATTATTTTTTATTAAATAAATAGGAAATCACGTAACCTACGTTATGCGTTACATTATATGCGACATAACCTAACAGAGGCAAAACGTTACGTTACCGTTATCGCTATTTTAAACATTGCTAGAAACTTAAACATACATCAAATAACAAAAAATAAAACACAGCCAAAATAACAAACATGGGACGCTGAAAGAAGAGGGGGGTACCTCATTGACCGTTACAAGAGAAAAAGATGCAATTAAGGAAGAAGATGGGAGAGAGGGAGGGGGAGAGAGAGGGAGAGGGAGTGAATCTCTTAAGGAAGGAGATGAGGATAAAAATGAAATAAAATAAAAAGATATCAGATTTATTTAAAAGGGATGAAATTATTTAATTATTGACTAACATTAGACTAATAGTCTAGGGAGCTAAGTGGGAGTTTCGAAATTCAGTATTTTTCATAATCTAGAATGTCTGAGTGTAATTAATCCTAATAAATATAAATAATATTATTTATATTCACATTAGGAATTCCTCATATCCAAGGCAACTTCCCACAAAGACCCCACCTTGTATGGGGGGCTGTTCGCCTTTTGAATAGACATTAGTTGGGGCTTTATAGCTACTTTAATGCTATAGAAAACCTAACATTTAGTCAATAGGAGCCCCACTTCCTTTAGTATTAAAAACATCTATAGCTAGAGTGAAAGGGTAGAGCACACTTGTCGTTATCTTCAGCAGGACAATTTTATAGTGAGATCTCAAATTAACTTGTTGGTCTCATGATATATCTCAGTATAGAAGATAATACTAGAAATCTTTATTTATTTATAAACTCTCCCAACAGATGGAACAGCTATAGCTGTTCATGATACTATGCAATTTGTTTCATCAGCTGTGCACACAATTTGCGTGGGATTAGCCGCTGCAGTGGGATGGCCGGAGCCACAAACATTCATCGTAAGGTTAAATAAAATCTTGTAATGGGCACCACCCCAAGGACAAAATTCGGCTTGATGAGAGAACCTGGGCACCATCTCATGCGTGTGTCGTCGTGCCAATCTATTACTTTGTTTCTATAACCAGATAAATAATATGGGCAATTTAGTGCACAGGTAAAAAGATGATGGACGATGATGTTTCTTTTTTTGTAGTGATCAGCAAGAACTTAGGGGAAACAAAATGATGAACACTGAACTACTTTTTCTTATAAACCTTTAGTGAAGGTCCCCATAATTATGATAAGAAAAGTCGCCATTACAATAACAAAAAATTATGGTTATATATTTCATGTGCTGTCAAGAATAAATTGTGATTTACTATCTGAAATTAAATACTAAAAGTCAGAAAAAAAAAAAAAAAACATTTAGGATTCGTACAAATTCATATTTCAACATCATTACATGAAGCTAGGATGCAGACTTCATAAATGGGGCACAAATGGATTTTATCTTATATAGGGAATGCAGCATAAATACAAGTTGCTAGGATTTTTGGCACAATTTTCATATACGATAAAAATAATTTTGGATGGCGATCAAATATGAACACTATTAAAATATTCATATGGCATCTAAAAATTGAAGAGAACAACGAATTCAATATTATTTAAAGATCCCATCAGGTATTAGCGATAGTATTCCACAATTTAGTACAAATTTGTTTCTGCTAAGGAGGAAAAAAAAACAAAATAGATTAAAATTAATAGAAGATATAGTTTTTTATAAGTTCAAGCATGTATTCAGCTATTCAGGTCCATACATGTTTGATTTCTAAACGTTTCTTTATCAGATCCTAATCCATATCCATATCTCAAAAGACAAATACATCTCATGAATCGTCTTATATTCTTACTACTTGACAACACTTTTGTTTTTCACCTGTCATAACATCAAAAGAGGTGCGTGCATTTGGCATTGATCCTTTAGCCATGAAGAGAAAGAAAAAACAACGAAATCATATTTTTAACCACCCTTGAATTCTCTTGGAGCAAATCGAAAATTTTTCAGTGTATATACGTTGTAGTTTGCTCCCTTTGTTTGTACGTGCACAACATGAACATGTATTGTCTTCTCTCCCAGAGAGTATCAAGTGCCCATGGTCACATGGTGCATGTACAAAAACCAATTGAAGAAGCTAATGGGCACCAAAAACTCCATTCAACAGAAGGATATATACTTTCTAATCTCTCACCAATAAATCTATAACGACAGCACAATAGTAATCCATCAACACAAACTTTCTACTTCAAATTATTCGCCTCCACTACATCTACGACCAACTTTGAGAAAGAACCTCCTCTCAAAGTCATTTGTCTAATCCACACGATCAAATATCTCTCCACTAAGCAATCATGGTCAGAAAACTCCATAGTGGCTTAGAGTCCAGTCAACAATAATAGATACACGCTATTCCTTATCCTGAGATAGACGTGGGCTACGTGAGGTCTGACTGTGTAACATCAAGCAAGGGACCACAAATATTTGGGTTCACTGCTAGTGATAAGAGCCAAGAGTCAATAATTCACTTCAGATGTGGCGAAATCACTGTTCTCTAATTCATCATCAAAGACATCACAAAATATAGTAATCATATGCAAAATACAAAGGGCAGGCAACTGAGGGTTTTAGATGGGCCATTTGCCTAACTACTAGCTTGAGAGCCGAAGAACTGAAGAGCAGTGAGAATTCAGTGTGGTCCTCGTTAGATACCAATTGCACAAATTGACTAGCATCCAATATTCAAGAGAGACAACCAATGATCACTAGCATCAAATCATTAACATTCAACATAAAGACCAATTCACTAGCCAGCATCCAAGTTGACCAATCACTTTCTGGTCAGAAATAGATAGTATGAAACCTTTTGGAACCATATAGTGGATTCCCCAAGTTCATCATACAATTAAGGGAGTAAATTTTCAAATATTTGTTCGTTTACTAGAAGACTACTAGTATATTGTCCTGTGACGGGTCGTCATCGAGACAGCATACTTGCATCATCTAGTCCTTCTCAAACCTAGCTAATATCAGTTCTTCAGATAGAAAATTGACCACAAAATCCATAAACCCAACTCCAATTCAAATTCGACCTACACATTAGCAAATTGGACTCCATAATCTAATGCAGTCACCAAGTTACTAAGTTGGATCCCAAATCTAGCTTCGGTGTTAATGTCAGTAAAAGAGGCATTCGTAACCAAGTTTGATTGCATGTCATGGAATTAGAACCGGATCAAAACGGATTTTATGCCTCCAAACTAGATGCCTACTCTTCTTCATTGCATTAATCATTTTATTTGTGCATTAAAGGTATAATTAAGTGTTCAAATAAAATAAAATAAAATAAAATAGATTTTATGAATTTTCGGTTCTAGAAGATTAATATTAAAAAGGTCCTAGGTCCGAGACCAATGGTGTAAATTCCTTCAAAGGTCCTAGGCCCAAGACAGTTTGGACCTCGCATGCCCTTGTCACTCTCTAGTTAATATATAGTATAGACCAAGGCTCAAGATATAGGAAACGTATCCATATTAGCTAGTGACTTATGTTATCAAAAACCGGCAATAACAAGTTTATTGTCCTAGCGATATTTGATATATTGGCAAATTGGCAATGCTAATTATTTAGTACCGATATTATAGGGTATATATCTTATTGGATACCTCGAAATATGATATAAAATTTCCATATGCATCAATATCGGTAAATATTTAAAATCTTAGATCCAGTGGTTTCAAGAAGTTGGATTCTACAAAATCCTCATGTGAACTTATTAGAGGATCATATGGGTCCACGAATTGGTCCAACCCATTAAGAAATCTAAATTTCAAATTATTTCAAATCAAACAGTTTCTGCAAACGAGGCCGTTTATATCAAGTATCAAATGACAACTACTTAGATCTTTTTTCTCTAATAGAAATTTTTGTTTTATTTTTATTTTAGCAAAAGATATATTAAAATATGAAAATATCTTACATAAATATGGTTAGAAAGAAAAGCTAGTCTGAGATTGAACTAAAAGTGAGCTCAACTAATTTTTTTTTTTTAATAGATTATTATGTTTGGCTCATTATAATTCCTTGACAAAATCGAATTAAATTTGGATTTATTTTTAAGATCCACAATTCCACATCCTAACTAATCAGACTATTAGCCCCCACTGAAATCCCAAGTCACCAGGCTGTGGATATGTGGAGTCTTCTAGGACCTAAAGCTGAATAGCTTCTAAGCACATGATATCTCCTATGGATAGCCCATGCATCACATATGAGGTCGATATGATGATATACCAAGTTCATATGATGGAACAAGAAATGGTGTGTAGATCAAAACATGGGGTTCATATGTCCTTAGATCTATCCAAATCTAGGCGACAGCGAACACATGACGATGACCAGCGGGCGCAGCAAACACCATAGGGTTGCACAAAGACACAAATGGGCAAGCAGCAGCATTGGCAATGCCTGATGTTGCTCAGATGTCGAAGATCATTGTTTAAAGTAAGATCCAGTTTTACTTAAAACACTATCAATGTTCTGAATTTCTCATCCAGTCACAACACGAGGAACAAGAAAAAGAAATGATCCGATTTACTCAACTTATTCAAATTCCCAATATATCTCTAATAGGCAAGGCAAACCTCCGGAGTCTTACAGTAAGCAACATCTAATAAAACATAGCTGATGATGCAATTCGACAACAATAGCAGAGCAGGATAGCAGTAGAATAAAGAAAAGCACACATTTCTTTAGAGAGCTTTCAGGATCTCGTCAGCACCTGAGATGGTGAATGCTCCACCCTCCTCAATGTTTGCAACCTTGACCTTCAGGTCATCAGCAAGGAGAGCAAACCTTCTGGAGCGAGTACCAAGGCCTTTCTCAGTGAGATCAAGCTCGAGACCAAGAGCATGAGTGTAGGTTCCCGACCCATCAGCCAGAAATTTGACATGTTTGTTCTCAGGATAGGTCTTTGCCCATGCCTTCATCACGAAGGGGTCATTAACTGCATAAACATCAGATGGTAAAGCTGTATTAGATTAAAGCTAAACATTAAATAGCAATTTTATGCTGATTCAGATCATGTCAGAGGTTGATAATATGGTCTTTATTATCATTTATTATCATTATGGAAGACAGGTTACAAAATGCAGTTCTATAAGAAAATGCCGAACTTTTGCTACGGGCAGCAAGTATAAAATATTAATTTTTGAAAAGAGAAGTATAAAATGTTACATGCAGCAGAACAAAGAAAATAGACCAGATTGTAAAACCTGTGTAAAAGCCTGCCTGTGGACCTGCTTAGCCTGTATCTTATAATGGTAGAAACAATCATGTTTTCATCATATAATGAATTTGAAATCCCTACCTTATGCTCTCTGTTGTTGATAATGTGCATCCTGATTATAGTACATAGAGACTGCACTGTAATTAGAGTTATGAGAGAAATTGGTAGAGGTACCAGCCAAATGGAGATAGAGGTTTATTTCAAGACTTTAATCTAATATGTAGCACAAATATCATATCAGATTTTAAGGTATCGAATACAATAAAGACTCTGTTACAGGTGCTATGTTAAACTAAAATACTGTCAGTATTCTTAATATTGCTAATATGATATATCCAATTTGACAATCTCTAATACCATAATCTATCAGCCGAACACTGCACATTTGAGATTTAAAACCTTGATTTATTAATATCTCATTGCATGCATCAAATATAAACTAATAAAACTCATAAAAATGATCTGTCTGCTACATTAAATCAACTGATAAATGATCAACAAAAAAATCCACTTAAAAAGCTAGAATATTCTGCATGAAATATTGTCTGGTAGACGGCATGTGAGAAAGCACGAAAGTGAATTTTGGTATATGTTGATGTTTTTTTTTTTTTTTGAGCAATAAAGAAAGAACTTAAATCCATTGAGGATGATGCAAGTGCACCCAGCTCAGTTATATTCAAAGACAACACTCCAACTTGACTGCTCCCTTCTCACCAAACCAGCTGTAAGTATGTATGGGAAGCTTGAACTCAGCTTGAGTTTGTTGAAAGCTAAATTGGGCTTGCCTAATAATTTGAAAGGAAATTTAACAAAAGTTTGGCTAGATTAAAAAACTGAACAAGTCACAGAAATCATAAAGCATGGCTAATTTGGCTTGTTCAGCAACCTAGCAAGATGAGAACTTTAAACAGTTGCACCTCTAAACACTTGGCTAATTTGGCTTGTTCACAAACCTAGCAAGATGAGAACCTCTAAACACTTGCACCTCTAAACACTTGGCTAATTTGGCTTGTTCACCCACCTAGAAAGCTGAGAACATCTGAACACTTGCACCATCACAAGATGCTTTACCATTACTACGGTTGTGTTGGAAAATAATGATTTTTTTTTCCAAATTACTATTATGACTTTAAATTTATTAATCATCAGTCTCTGATAAAGCCAACAGATAAGCTGTTGTAAACATGATCAATCTAGTTGCTCTAGCTACTTAATGGCTAGATTTATGTCTCATAAGTAGAATATATAGCTTTGTCTATGTGGTATAATAATGCTATATAAACACGACCATTAGCAAAGGAAAGGAATATTTTGAGTGTATAGTACACATGCACTTAAACTAGTTGCTATAACTACTTAATGGCTAGATTTATGTCGCGTAAGTAGAATATATAGCTTTGTGGTCTGGTATCATAATGCTATATAAACATGACTGTTAGCACAGGAAAAGAATACTCCGAGTGCATATATGGTACACATGCTATATATACATGAGCATTAGATAAGGAAAAGAACTTATACAAAGAAAAAGAAAAGTAATAATCCCGTTTCACTTTTCATCCATAACACTAAAATCGCTCTACAACTCTATAAGCTCTTTTCTTTCTCGGCACGTTTAGCTACACATAGTTATCCTTGTTAGTTCTTCGTTGTGCCTTCTAGGTACACCAGTGTACAAAGTAACTGAATGTCACAAGCATCATAAAGCTTGGATCACTTGGGAGTCACTAACATCATAAAGCTTGGATCATTTGGCTTAGTTAGCAACCTCAGCAAGATCTGAACCCTTCGCTAACACGGTCACAATAAGCTTTACTATTATGGTAAAAATTGTGTGGGTAACAATGAGCTTAAGGATATATTTACAAATTAGTATTACCACTTCATTTTATTAGTTATCCTAGACCAAGTCAACAAACAACCATAATAGACTTGATCAAACTTTTTGCTATAACTACTTAATGGCTAGATCCTAGAACTATGGAACAAAAGTAGAATATATATTATATAGTTTGAGCATATGGTGTTACATTATATTGACCCTACCGTTAGAAAAGGAAAACGACGCATAAAAAAGAAAACTTCAGAACGTAATACTCTATTCTTCACTTTTCATCCATTCCAATAAAACCCAAAAATCTCTCTACAATTTTGATCTTTTTCTACATCTGCACATGACATGCTTAGCTTCTCTTAGTCGAAACTCTTGTTAGTTGTGCCACAGGGAACACTAGTGGAAAGAGGTTTGCCTTGGCTCATCGAGCAAGTTAAGCATGTTCTTTAGAATAATGACTATCCACTCACTCCAAGTCCAGCAATAACTTTACCCAGTTTTGATTTTGAGATATTTATATAATTAAAAGTTTAGAATAAAATTCCAATATCTTCACATCATTTACATATTACCTAATACCTATTGATTAATTTTTCTATCTTTGGATTTTAATTCAATATGGCTCAAGTTGTTTGTGCAATGTTAATATGGTCAAAAGATTTTATGTACTCTGATCTTTATTAGCAACTAAGGTAGACATTCTTTTATTATATTTGCTAGCACAACACCTTTATATGCTATTCATTATGATGCCCTGAAAATAGTGTATAATATTTTCTTCTTCAGTTAGTAGAGTTAGATATACACTTCTAACATGATATATTAATATTGTCAAAATTGTTGAAATTATTAAAAATCTCATAAACATACTAGTATTTACCAATGGTTTATGGTACCAAAATTGACAACATTAGACATAACATATAAGCAATCTAAAATATTGCCAACAACCAGGTACGTCAAAATCTGATAACCAATATCTACGACGATTTGTTTTATACTCACCAATAATATAATTTTATAGTATAGGAGAATAAAAAAAAAATATTATAGTCTATAAATAATTTCATATTTAATGGAAATGCTTTTAGATTATTGGAATTTTATATTATATTGAATTAGAGAAAAAAGTTCAAAATTGTTGATTATTTAGATTTGAACAGAAATGTCCTATAGATAGTTGAAATTTACACTCTAAAAGTTATTATTTAAGTTATATCTAATTAAATAAATTGAGAAAACACATTATCAACCTCTAGATAAGCATGTGGTCAATGCTCTAGAGAATATGCATTGACCACATATGGTTCGTCAAGACGAGTATGCCCCTTAAATGTATAAACCTATGTTCCCTCGACGATATGGTCAACTAGGTGAGTTGACCATGAATTGTAAGCTCAATATGAAGAAGAGAAATCAAAACTGTAAAAAGGCTGAGGGTTTTAATGGAACAGATAAAAATGGAAGAGGGGGAATTCTCTTTTCTGTATACATTTTTTTTTTATCCATACATCCATTTACCTTTCCCATTGAAATCATCATGTTTATATGTGAACATAACCCGAAGAAATATCCTACTTTTGAGCCATAAATCTAGCCATCATTATTTATTAATTAGCTACAGCAGCTAGTTTAATAAATTTGGAAACAGCTAATTAGTTATAGTTTGTCAAAGGCCAAGTAAATAATAACATAAAGTTAACAAATTTTTTTTGTTTCATAATTTTCTAACAATCCTTTATTCAAGAAAGTGAATTTCAAAAATAAAGCAAAGGAGATTTACTTGTTCACTATCATCAAGGATAGAACTAAAAAAAAAAAAAATGGAATAAAGGAAACACAAAAACAGACTATAGACAATCTATACCACAAGATTCTTCTGTGACTAAATCTTGGCTCGTAGTTTGCTGTAATGCACTCGGGTTACGCTGTTGCACTCCTTGCTTATAACCATGTCAACTCTTTTCAAGGGTACATGCTTTATGTGTTAACTCTGGAATCAAAATTTTGACCCATTAGTAGCCACATAATGCTTCTTTTTTTTTTTTTTTTTTACTTTTAACCATGTCAATTAAAACATTAATGTAAAACTTTCCAGAGCATACAATTCTAGAAGCATATCCTACAACTACATAGTTGCTAAATCATCTCCCAAAAATTTAAGATAAAGTTTTTTTAGTACAGGAAATATCTCTTGGAATAATTGGAAAGAATTTATGTTTCAAATTTGTCGAGCGAAAAATGTTTTTTCCCTTTCCTATTGGGATGGAGTGGATTGAAATCAAAGGCTTTATCGAAGAACATATTCACAGACGTGCATTTGTTTGCTTCCATTGTTTGCATGGAAGCAGAAAGGAAGTAGTGGAAGTGGAATTAAGGCTACATCTACTGTTTAGCCAAAAAGTAAAGTGAAATTAACTTATGCAATGATAAGGTAGATCCTAAGTAGCACCCCCACCTCTCAATTCTATTTTACATGGATTTTGGGTGGAAGAAGAGTTGGAAGTAAAAAGAATTAATATTTTATTATTTTATGTATTTTCCTACTTTTGTTTCTTCCAAAAAATAAATAATTTATTTCTCTTCCATCTCTTCCTTCAAGAGAAGTAAGAGAAAAACATTAGAAGTGCTGAAACTATAATACTTCTATCTCTTTATTTTTGTCTAATGTGCTGAACTATAATACTTCTATCTCTTTATTTTTGTAAGTTACAACTAATTTTCATCCAAACTTCCACTATTTCCAAACACCCAAATAAAAATCTAAGCTGATTGGAAAAATAATAAAAAAATTAGCCGAACAATAAGAAATTAAAAAGTTATGTGCATATACCGCTAATGAGGAGGATCTCATCAACACCCTTGGATTTGAGCTCCTCAGCTTTGGTGATGAAGCTCGGCACATGCTGCATACTGCAAACCAAGTTGAAATAAATAAATAAATAAATCCACAACTTTTTCATGGAAAGACGAAAAAGAATCCCTTTTTCTCTCAGATTCTCTAACCTAATACCGACAGATAAAAATTAAAGAAAGAAGGAAAAGAAAAAAGATCAGTTCTTTTTTTTTTCCCGAGGAAAAAAAAAGATCAGTTTTTTCACCTGCAAGTAGGGGTGAACGCACCGGGGACGCCGAAGAGGATGACCTTCTTGCCCTTGGCG
Organism: Dracaena cambodiana; assembly: GCA_036321105.1. Classification (NCBI taxonomy): domain Eukaryota; kingdom Viridiplantae; phylum Streptophyta; class Magnoliopsida; order Asparagales; family Asparagaceae; genus Dracaena; species Dracaena cambodiana. The sequence goes on along the minus strand of JAYEPQ010000008.1, from coordinate 40,444,618 downwards.
AGGGAATGGATGGAGAGCTGCTGCATCTGATCGTTCTCGTCGAACCAAGCTAGGGTTCCATCGGGAATCGAGTCGCCAACAGCGATCGGAGCCATTTCTTGATTCTGGACGACTTTTGATCTGATCTTTTCTCAAATCGTTCGCTCGCTCTCTCTCTCTCTCTCTCTCTCTCTCTCTGGGGACTGTAGACTGCTGAGATCTGATTCCATAGGCATTTTGTACTGGGGCAATTCTAAATGAGCACACCACATGATTTTGTGATCACCGTATCAAGTGGGGAGCACCAAACTGTTTGTGATCACCGTATCAAGTGGGGAGCACCACCAAAATGTTTGTGATCACCGTATCAAGTGGGGAGCACCACCAAACTGTTTGTGATCACCGTATCCAGTGGGGAGCACCAAAAGAGCACCAAACTGTAAAGTGGTGCTCACTAAGTCGAGTGGTGTTCTCATTTAGTATTGTCCTTGGACTCTCCCATCTGCCACAAGTCTGGAAATGCCAATACAGGGAGTTTCTAGAGTACAAGTTTACCATCGAATACTCTTTTCCCCTTCTCTTTCTCAAATTACAATTCGGTTAATTGAAAAAAAAAAAAAATCTAAAACCCACAACTATTCTATCAAATCTTTTCATATATTAAATTATCTCACAAATTAAATTCAAAAATTGATTTTATTAGGTTTTTACTTACTCAAAAACCCTGAAAATAGTGCGGATTGATAAAAGTTATGAAAAAAAAAAAAACTTACAGTCCGAACTGACAGTTCGGACTGATAATCTGGACGGTCCAATATCCATCCGGACTGGAAGTCCGGACAGTGGACTGTTGTCTGGACAAAATTTTTTTGTCTGAACAACAGTCCACTGTCCGGACTGGAAGTCCGGACAGTTGGAAATTTGTCCGGGGTGTACACACCGAATAGGAGCTAAAGGCCAAAAATGTGCTAATACATAGAGATGCATCCTCTTTGAGAACATAAAACTCTGGGTTATGTTTCAAAATTAACATTTCTTGTTACAGTTTTGTTTAAATAGTCTTAAGCAGCCAAAAATTTTATAAACTGATTCCATTTAAGGAAACAAAAAGTGTAAATGTGCTAATAAATCAGAAGACAAAAATATTAGAGAAGTAAACTATTGGATAGAACAGGGATCAAAATAGCAAATATGAATAATAACTTTTGTTGACTATAACACCATGAACCAAAAGAATAAATTCATATTTTATAATAATAAAATAAAAATGAAAGATCAATTTGTCAGTATCCAGTGTGAGGGAACAATTATAATATAATGCAACAAATACAAAGAATTCATTTATCTCTCAAATTTGTACACAAAGTTTAGCGCTTTCTTAATACAGATTTCATTAATAACACGAAATTCAAATTCAAACAACAATATTAATTTGTACAATGAGAATTATGAACAAATCAGCCCATAATTAAAAACAATATTACATTATATATATATATATATATATATATATATATATATATATATATATATATATATATACACACACACACACAAAGTTTCGTTTGCAACAAATAGTTTTTGAACAACCATCTAAAACACATTGTTTTCGAGAACAGTCCTCTCAAATTACGACCCAAAATAAAAAACAATTAAATCTAACATCTCCAGGTCTTAAAACTTTTGATAAGTATGAACCGTTACTCGCATCTGATCTGTTGCAATTGCAGTAATATCAAATCTTCCATTAGAGCCGCCGAGTTTGTGCACCTGTACCTTGATGAACCATTGCTACTTGCTCGGTTCGTGAGCTTCAAAGAATATAAATGGCAGAGAAAGATGGCTTGTGTTACTGAATTCAAGTCACCTTGAGGAAATTTCAGTATCATCCTTTGATGGACAAGTAAAACTATAAGGAAATTTTCGAATCGAAGATCGGACGAATCGTCGAGTCGTACGAGTCGTCGAGATCGTTGAGATTGGCTTTGGGGAAACTTGAGATTGACCAGCCAGTCATACAAGTTGTTGAGATCGAATGGCAGTGGCGGCTGCTTCTTCGAATCGAAGATTGGTTTTGGGGATTGATTTTTCTAGCATTAGAATTTTGAATCCGCCATTAAAAATAGAGGAGGAAGAAATTGGCTTCGCTACGGGGGCGGTTTTACAGCGAAGGCGATCGATTTAGGGTAGGGAGAGTTGGGTTTAGCGGGAAAGTGAGGGAGAGAATGAAGGGGAGTGGGGGAGAGAAATAAAGGAAGGTAATTTGCGAGCTGCCCTCTCTTTTCAAAAGAAAAGAGAAGAGGAAGAGGAGTTGGGTTTAGAGAAGAGAAGAGAAGATGAAGAGAAATAAAGTGAGGGTATTTTTGGAATTACGATGTGCTTGCTCACTAGGAAAAATCTTTTTTTTTTAAAAGAGATTATGGGCTCACCAGTAAAACTGGCTCACTATGAAAAATGGTGTGCCCCTCTAGAAACTCCCGCCAATACAGGAATGGCAGTCCTGTGCCAGCTATATGCTGGATAATAATATTTTGTCAGGTCACTACAGTCTTAGATCTGAATCTATGGAGTACATTCTTATTTGCGAAAAATTGGGCAAATTGGGCATCAACGGGCTTACATAGAACAATAAGCCTTTTCTTTTTAGGCTGTGTTTGCTTTGGGAGAAAATGGAAGAAAGAAAAAAAAAAAGAAAAAAGGAAAGAAAATAATATGAAAATTAGATTTTTCTTGATATTTGGTGAGTAAGAAAATATTTTTTCTTTTAAATTTTCTCTCAAATCAAATAATAGAAAATATTTTCTTTCTTTTTTTTTTTCTTCTTTTTTTCATTTTCCTTCAAACCTAACAAAACTCATATTTCTCTAATTTGCAAGAGATTCGAATTCGATTTCTCATAGTGACTGCTATGGTCTAGACGAAAAAAAAAAAAAAAAAAAAGGAGAATAAGTAATTTTCCAACAAAAATTCAAGATCAAGCTCCATGCAAGAGAGTGTCGCAAGGCTATTATGTAACTTCATGCAGCACATAGGCCTGAGGTTATGGATAATCTTGCATGGCATTTTCGTGCAAGGCTATCCCATAACCATGTGTAGCTATTTAAAAGTGGATTTAGCTTTGCATTTAACCACTAAAATAAGATCAATAAATACTAATAAATTTTAGCTCAAGTGATACTATCTTTTTCTAATTTGTGAAAAGTTCTAAGTTCAAAAATAAAATCAGTGATATTCTTTAATTACACTCAGATTTTCTTAGTAGAGCTAATCAACGATGAGATATTCTTACTCTTTTTTAATTTAATCTCCATTCTCTTTCTTTAATTGCAACTTTGCCATCTTCTTCCACCTTCAAAATATAATCCAAATATGACAAGCTGCCTCATTCCCCATTTCCTTGCAGACTCGCGCAAGTCCCCGACAGCAGCTGTGCTGCTGCTGTGCAAACATGCGCAGCACAGCAGCATGCAGGCGCTCGCCCTTGTTCTTCTTCCTCTTCGGCTTCGCCTTAGATTAATTTAATTTACTGTTTTATTACGGTTGATTGATTAATTCCGTGATTCACTATCCACAGACAAAAGAAAGAAAGGGATACAAAAATGACGGATCGATGTCGGACAGCTACGTTGTGACAGTGTAGGAAAGGCGCGGCTCTCTCGGAGCCTAAGAAGTCTTCCACCTTCTCGGTGAAGGTGGGTCTTGCTCAGATGCTCAGGGAGGCGTCATCATGGACGTCGTCAATGCCCTGCGTCGTCATGGCCCTCGAGTGCGTCCCTGCCGACATCGGCGGCGTTGCTCGTAGGCCTCACCAAGGAGATCAAGCAGGCTGTCACCTTCCCTGTCATGGCCAAGGCCCGCATCGGCCACTTTGTTGAGGCACAGATCCAGGAGGCCATCCGCATCGACTACGTCGAGGTCCTCACCCTAAGCCCACTGTCCTTTTCAGAAAGAAAAACCCCGACCTCCCCACTATTCTTTTCAAGGGTAAAAGTGTCCTTTCATTCGCACACGGGGGCTCACGTGCCATCCTCGTAAACGGTTAAAGTAGAGAAAACCCTCAGGAATTACAATTCCAAAGAATTACAAATTTATAGTGTATAAATCACGGTCTTTGCAGTTAGTTTCCAAAGAATACGAGGAATAAATGAGAAAACTCCAACACGCAAGCAAAAATATGACATGATTATATATACATTTATGCGACTTCAAGCCCTATCTACATCATTGCCTACTTCAATCCACTCATGAGAAGAGGATTCCATCATCTCCATATAACACAATAACAAGCGTGGTTCAACCTGTCCAGACAAGTCTTGTAATTAACGCATGTACATGTTTCGTAATTCAATCTAAGGATCAAGTCTGTCCACGGCATCTCTTCATATTTCTTGGAAGTTCGTCACCTCGACCCCTCCCTGGTCGGCACTGCACTGTTCATATTTGTTGAATTCATGTATGTTTAAACTTGAATTTTTG